>NQII01000064.1:955975-1000762 GCA_002778355.1 Clitarchus hookeri | reverse complement strand
GGGGGGGGGGGGGGAGCCTGGACTCTGAATACCTGGTAGGACTGACGTGACGAAGGAATGCCTGTCCTTGTCTGGCCATCCCCCGGCTAAAGCTCTAGCAGTAGTGACCGGCGTAAGTGTATGAGTGAACTGGAAGCGAGGTGTTCTTTCTGGCGTCCACTTCTGTGGATTTGTTGGTTGAGTGCCCGCTCTGGTGATCTCCGGTGGGGCCTGCCCATTGATGATTGGGTCTTCCCCTGCTGCTGCGAAGGCTGCCAACTAAACTCCTTAATGGAGCAGTGATGCGAATATACAGCCTTGCACTGCTCAAGTCCATCTCCACCTCCTCGTGGTCTGGGCTGGTAACGTGGTGGCCACATCATGGCTAACGGAGTGAGGACGACTGCAGGCGAGTACTGGCCTGTCTGTGCCCAGACGAATAGTTACGGCACGGTTATGTGCTACCTTCCAGGGGCAGTATATATTCCGCTCCCTGCGGTGAAGACCCGCGAACCGAATTGCACTCCCCAGCTGGGGCCTCGGCCTGGTAAGTCGGGGCGGATCCCGGGGTGGCGGAACTCCTATGAAGGGACTGACTGGCGTCCTGGAGGGGCTGGGCTGCTCTGGAGGAAAACTCAGTGTGCATGTCTGAAAATTGTGGGTGCCCAGGGGATCAGTGTGAAGCCCCGGCTTCGGCCGTGCTGATCGCGGGTCGGACTCTGGGTGGCATTGGTTGATCCTTCTGCTTGGAAGAAGATATGGAGGTGGATGTTTGCCTGGAGGGCTGGACCTGGGTGTCGGTAGAGTCAGTAGTAGCTGCCGTGGAACGAAAGCGTGCTGGCTCACCCCAGGTGCTGGTTCCGAAGGGTTGATACTCACTAACGAAGGGTCGATGATCAGGTCCGCCTAGTAAGAGGACCCGTTTACGAAGCGGTTTCGTAGAGGGGGGATAGCACTTGCCCCATCAAGGTGGCATGTGCATATTAAACTCTGTTTAATGCTGGGTCGAGAACATCCACCCACTGCGATTGGAAAGGGTGTAATCTCTTTATATTTGTAGCATTCAACTGGTGCCAATTAGGAGCTCTGTTCAAGCTCCAAAGTAGACATGTTCTGGAACAAATGCCCGGCTGGGTGCACCTCCATGTTATGATACCTGACGTGAATATGTCTGTAGTGACAATATATGCCTGGAAGTCCTGAATCCTGAGGTGCACCCGTAATAATAAGAGCTCGGAATGGTGTCTCCTGTTTATACCGTAGCGGATCAGGCACAGGAGGGAGCTCTGGAGAACGCAATTGCTGTACTGGATTACAGAAGACATGTTACAAGTTCCCATGGCGGGAAGCCATGTATTTTGTATCCCTATTAAAGTATAACTGATTTTCATGTTTGTGGTATGGAAGAAGGGTCTAGCAAATGCGTTTCAATGCGTGTGAGTTGTTAAAATAGCGAGTAGTATCCCTCAATTACGCAAATAACATAATGCAAGACGTTCAAATTCATAAGCACACAACCAAATACTTTCTATAGCAGTAACAGTGCAATGCAATGTTAATAAAAAACAGTAGATTGTGGATAAATATTATTTTATTGGTTTTCTTTGATTTCGGGAGAAAGACATCATACTTGAAGGACAGTTAGTACTCTGACATTAGTTTGATGAATATTGCAGACGTCTAGAAATGCCTTTCAATATTGAGATTTGAAGGGAGGAAATAGCAAATTTAAATTATTTATGTCACGTTGTCAAGACCTAAAGAAAAACTTGGATAAAATTTGTTTGACTGCCTCAAAATTGTAAGTTCATTCGTAAGGAGTACTTTCGTCACGGAGTTCAAATAGTCAAAAATTATTTCTACTTCATATAATAAATGTTTTAAAATTGCATGTGAAAATCTATGACGGTTTGAAAATTGTGTAATATTAAACTATTTCCGCTTTCATGTTGTTATAGGTTGGAATATTCATTAACTAATATTTAAGTACTGCCTCTGAGTAAAATCGGAACGGATCTTGACAAAGTCTATTTTAATAAGTTTTTAAAATTCTATTAAAATTAATCAAACAATCCGTGGAACTAAAATAACTGCAAATGAGATGACGATCTTACAACCTTATGGAGTTCTGGATATCGTTCTAGTGATGAAGGATGTTACAACGACGTCTGGAGAGCTGGTAGTGCGCAAAAATCTAAATTTGCGAGTGTTCCTTTGTCGTTTCTCTCGACCCACGCTCCATAAGAATACTATGACGCTTTGTTCCATATAGCCCACCCACGGTTACTTCCAACTTTTATGAAGCCCTGCTACAGGACTTTCGAGATATTGTTCCGCCGCATGCAAACTAAGTTTAATCAAGTCTATAAAATTACACAAAAGGGACAATAAATTCATTGTATCCGTGCACGCTCATTTTAATAATACTTCACATAAGAACTATGTATTACTAGGCATCACCAACACACCTATTTTCTCCCTGCTTGTGTTCGTACTAATTATAAACGAAATATTATAATTTATACATAAAATATAACAAAAAGTTTAAATTAACAATAAAAAGATACTATTATTCTAACAGAAAAATTAGAACCCTGCGATACGTGACATATTTAGGAGACAACCAGACATATCATGCATGGGGTGATTTTTCAAAAAGTTTGATTCAAAAAGTGTGAAGAAGCCGCTAATGACTATAGTAATTAAACCACGCTGTTACGATGACTACCACGCAGCGCTTGCCAATGACGTTAGATAGTAACAGCGACGTAACCGAGTGAATTCACGGCGATCTGAAGGGCTTGTTGGGATTCTCCTGCCGAGAAAATCGAAGAGCTACCATCGGCAAAGCTAAAATTAAGAATCTAAGAAAATATGTACACNCTCCATATATATATATATATATATATATAAACTTCAAAACTTTCTGTGTTCAAAGCTACATAGCCCATAGTCACTAGAATACTATACACATCAAACCAAAAACAAAACAGATACAGTTTAAACAATATTTATTAATTACACAATAAACTCGTTTACAAATTTTAACGTCGCGCTAAAATAACAAACACGTCTATATCAGAAATTAACAAAGCTGACTGTGTGACTGTGGAACGAAAATATTAAATGTTATGTAGTTAGTTGTAGACAGTTATGAAATTTTATAAAACCAAATCTGTAATATGTTGGAACAAGACAATAAGTTCTTTCTAAAAAAATTTATATGTATATGTATATGTTAGGAGTGTCTTGCTTGGAAATCAGGCCGTGACTCAATTGGTTCAGAGAGCGCTCTCTCGTGCTCTCGCTCTCGCTACCACGTCATAATGACGTCACAGACAACGCTCTCTGGTCTCCTCAATTCGTCGGAGAGATCGTCAAAGAGTGAGGGCACAGAGAGAGCACGAAGTTGCGCTCTCTCGCTGGCGCTCTCTCGCACTCTCTGACCACTCGCTATATCTGCTTACAATATTTCAGCGTTTGAATGTGGTTATATAGTAGCTTTCCGGCCCAAAACCATATCGCATTTTACCTGTAAGTTAATAGCTGTAACTCTTTTAGTCATGTCGCGTTTTAGCGATGGATGGAGCGTAAAATGGAGAGAATAAAATGAAATAACTCACGTAATACTTATTTATGATTATATCTATTTATGACACTGTCTCATTTTTACCATGCTATGTTTTTATGTCACTTTCGCGAAGTGTGCAGTTACTCACAATTGCTGTAACAGTATATGCATGTATACAACTAAAATAATAGTAATATATTGCCTGACAGTTACTTCAATAAAAGTAAAATTATTTGTGAAACTTTTTGAAAATAGTACTTCTAATAGCTATGGCCGTGATTATAGCTTAACATGATTTTGCGCCTTTTAGCATTAACGCTCTGTATAACGCCATAAAGAGTGTTGCTTCATTTCACAGAGCGAGAATGCAAGAGAGCGCGAAGTAGTGCTCTCGCTAGGTTGTGTGAAAGAGTGCTCTCTCAAAAGAGTACTCTTTGAATTGAGACATGGCCTTTGCAACATTGACCATAAAGAAAATAATAAGAACCAACTTCACACGTGAATGTGGCGTAAAATGGAGAGAATGAAAAGGATTTAAGCGTTGAACAATAAACTGAGAGTATGTTGAAAAACACGTAATATTATATAAGATATATAATATAACGAAGTAAAACAGTTTTGGAAAAACCAAAGAAATGGGAAATCTGATGGATTAAAAAACGGAGGTCAGCAAGTAACCGTACATTTTCAAAAGACAATGTTTGGCAGCACAGAAAGCTGAAGTTTCCGGATGTTCACAGTACCGACGGCTACCCTGCGCTTGTTTTCATATATGGCACTTAGAAATTCGAACTGAANATATATGGCACTTAGCAATTCGAACTGACAATACAAATGCATTAAAACCGTTGTGGGATTAACAAACGTGGACAGAAGCGACCAAAAATTATATCGTCCATGAAACTTATGCCTCTTGTGCAAAGAGATGATGTATTAAACCACCCCTTCAGATATCGTAGTATTAAACCACTCTCGTGCACAGCAAAGAGTTCCCAACTCGTGCTAAGCTCAGTATTAAAAATATTTACAGTCTCGATTTATGGAGTGTAATTTTCACTGTAGCTGCTCGCACTACGACTTGCCTTGCTGGCCGTGGAGGTGAGTAACTCGTGCTCGTATCTCGGCGCAGAGTAATCAGAGAGGAGAGATGGGAGGGTTATCTCTCCGGGTCCACCAGCGACAGAGGTTGGATGGCTGTGGCCCGACCCAAAGCTGTGCCTCATCCACGGCCGAGCCTCGTGCCCGGTCTCGGGCGGAGTTATTGCAAGGGGCTTCGTATACTGAGGAGAGCAAGAGGGCACGCCTCCTACTTTCAGGGACTAATAGTAGAGATGAGCTTAAACGATGTTTACACATATCTGCGACGGCTGTCACTGTTGCCGATAAATATCTGGCCTGTCTGTAATTTTGTCAACACCGTTAAACTGCTTTTCTGCCAAGACGACTATCATAAAAGACGTGGATAGAATTTGAGGACTTGTGGCATGGCTACCGCGGTCACCAGACCTCACTCCACTGGACTTCTTTTCGTAGTCTCACCTGAAGTCTAGCGGTGCGCGTAGCCAACTTTGAACATATATTGTGAATGTTTTTAAATGTTTGTAAAGCGAGTGCATGTAATAGCATTAAATTACTTTCATCACATTTCACGTCGTTTGTCTCAGAAACTAAGCCTCTAATGCAATTTCACCTGAAGGTATTTTCGCCTTACATTACGCCATTGAATCGTATGCCGCATTCCGTATTCGGGAGTTCTCACTCACTNGTCGTTTGTCTCAGAAACTAAGCCTCTAATGCAATTTCACCTGAAGGTATTTTCGCCTTACATTACGCCATTGAATCATATGCCGCATTCCGTATTCGGGAGTTCTCACTCACTCGGTATACACATAGGCTATATAAGTAATTTATGATTATTTTGTGTTAACATTAACAAAATCACTGTTACGTTAAAGAGATTCATAACTTTTTCGAATTAATTTTATTTAATTGTTAAATGTATGTACCCTGGTGGTTTTACACCATATCAAATAGAGTAGGCATGAATTAGTCGATAAAGTTACTGTTTAGGGTTATAAGATAAAACGTCTTATTTGTGAAGTTTAACATGCATTGCGAAGCCAATCACGATTCTGTTTCTCGAATTTCAGCGTGACTTCAGTAGGGCAGCCAATATATTTTGCGCAAAATATTTTTCTGACAGTAACAGTTTTTTAAATTGTAACAGATCTTCTTGGAAAAACACATTATTCACTTATGTAATTTCTTCAATAAACCTACGTTTCGTTTCCAGCTTCAAGGGCGTGCACCGCCATTATTAGTGAATCACTTTGGACCATAGGTCGTATAGATGCCAGGAAGCAAGCGCAAACTGTGCGGACGAATCACGACTGCTATTAGTTAACAACAGCAAATAGTAAGAAGTATTTAGAGGATGATGACGTGGTAACACAAACACATGATCTCCGGCTTGATATTGACGTTTACCGTCCAGTTCTTTAGACCAAAGTGCAGTGAGTTTTGCTCCCCGCGTGGAAAGAATTATCGCAAACCCCGTAGAAAATTACGCGCCAGATGTTTGGAATTATTAATAACTCCTTAACTGACAATTTGTGTTTCCAAGAGGTACTATACGCTGTTCACGGTTAATTGAGCACTTTTTAAAGGCTTGCTTAGGATCTACTTTACTTCTAATTTTGTATCATTCCGCCAAACGTAAAATTAGCATTGTGATGGAACTCGTCACTTTATTCACGCGCCATCCAAGTGAAATACTCAAACTGTTAGCAACGTAATTGTTTCACTATTATGCAAATTCTTATAGGCTATTCCCGATAAATTGAGAACTTTTAAAAATCAACCTTTTGCCCCTACCTGCATACTACATATTTTAACGGGCACACTTGACTGGCGAGCGCTCAGTAAAGTTGGTAACGATGGAAGGAAAACTAAGTTCCACGTCTTAACGTTGAATGAAAAGTGTTACGAAAACATTTGTGAATACTGGAATGATCAATTTTGCTTTTTTAAATATATGTCTATACGTGTAAGATTTTGAAAATGTGTCAAATATTTACTTTCATAATAATTTCACGATTTCGCTTGACCGACGTATGAATAAAGTGACGAGGTCGGCATCAATGTTAATTTGACATATGGTGGAATGATATACAATGTTCATAAAAGATCTTAAGCCAGGCTTTCGAAAGTGCTCAGTTTACCGTGAAAATCCTATACTCTAAAGGGTATAAAGTAAACACTAACTTCAGTGGCCATGCATTTCAACATTACACTTGCAATAAAAGCAATACGACCTCAATTATTTCGCTACCAAATTAACTGGGAGTCTACAGTTAGGCTGCAGTGATAAAAATAAACTCGCAACATCATGTTCAATGAAGCCGCGATGGTTTAGTGGTCAGACTACTTGCCCCCTCACATAAGCGAACCGGGTTCGATTCCCGGCTGGGTCGCTCCTGGATTTTCGCATGTGGGAATCGTGCCGAACGATAGCGCTGGTCGGTTGGTTTCCTCGGGGATCTCCCGTTTCCCCAACCCGTGCATTCCGGCGCTGCTCCAAACTTACCTCAATGTTAAGCGCCACCCAACTCTCTCCACTTTCCCCTCCGCGCCATGTTCATAATCTTTGTAAGCAGATTACCAGGGAAGTGTGATTCGAATTCGAGTCTGTTCGCAGGGGGAAAAAAGTTCTCAAAAAGATAAGTTTGCCGGCGTTGTATTCTCCAGTTTAATTAACGCCCACTAAGGTCGCGAGTCTCCACGAGGGTTAGGAATCACTTGGAAGACCTCTCGAGCACGGCCTTCGCCGTTCTCTCCGCTGACACGCGGGATGAGATCTGTCAGGAGCATTCCTTGAGCTCTCGTGTCCCAGGAGTTGGTCGTCGCGAGTAAAGTGGATGGCACTCGTGATAAATAGTCCCGCGGCAGCGTCATCAAGCCGGCGAGGGTGTTGAGAGCTTTCGCCCAGGGCGCGGGAGATGGCGCGGCGAGGAGATAAGGGCCGTCGAGAGGCCGGCTGACAGCTGTAACTGACAGCGGCAAGCAGCTGACCAAATACATCTCCGCGGAGCAGAGAGGAGCGGACACGTCGCTTTGACAGACGGCCGCGGCAAGTCCTCATCTTGGTTTTCGCGATCGCCGTCACACGAGGCCAACTAAGTCTTCGTCGTCCCCGCAGCACGCCACACATTTCCCCGGCTAATGGGCGCTAATGGTAAAACTTAGAAGGGGAAAAAAATTACAACTAACTAAAACCTGCTCTTCGCATTTGTGTGCGACATTTGTGTTCTTCAGTTCATATAGTTTTAGAAGTTTCATTTCATAATAGCTCCGACAGAATCTCTCAGAGTCGTAGCCTTCTAGCAAAGGTTTTCATGTGTTTGGCTGTCTAAATTAATTGGTTCCCAAAAACCTATCTTGGACTATACTGACGTAATAGGCCAGACTAAGTAATAATAAATAACAACTCGCTATTCCTAATAATTACTCACATAGATTCCGTATTTTCTTCTGAAACAGTCTTCACCTTACGTATTTATGGGGAAAAGGAGCTATTTGGTAGCGATTGCATTATTTTTATAGTTAATTTTAATAAGTATTATAATATGTATTATTGAAACATGACGCGTTATTCATTCGAATATATTTTACTTTACGATCGTGTTTTATATTTCTGAACATTTTATTTATGAACGCGTCGAATGAGTCCAGTTATTGCCCCAATAGATAACAGACGGAAAATTCTAAGCACAAGTTAATAGAAAACGTTATCTGTTCAAATAATTTTACAGTCTTTCAACTAATCTGTTTCAACAATTGTTTGTTGGTAACTACAGTTGTAATTTATAGCAGCATGTCAAAAATTTTCAGTGCCATAAACGCAAAAATTTACACATTTTATCAACTTCATTTCACTTATAATACTAGTGTAATTAAAAATTATACACAGGAAAATAACAGCGGACGCTATTTAAAATACCCTATTATCTTCGTTCTGCAATGGACCATAAATAAATGCTGCAGCACCCATTATTTATATTTCAAATCTTTACCTGCTCTAGCAAGTCAGTATTTAATAATTAAATGGATATCACGGTACTGAAAGTACTTAAATTTTCTATAACGGCACGCGATTCCTGATAGCTACATTCATTTTAAAACTCTAAGGCGATGTACACTTATAAAAAATTACAAAAAGCCAACATGATTGATAAAAATATTTAGATAAGTAGGTAGAGTAAATCATCGCCACTGAACATTGTAATACATATTAAGTGTTAAATTTCGAAAATGACGCATTTCAAGGCTATGAATCAGTACCTTCATACCGTCAGCAGAAACTTCCGTTTTGGAAACCCAACTTTCCAAACTGAGGTTTGAGTGAAGCGTTTATATCGTCACACGAAACTCCGTTTTGGAAACTTGTGTTTCGTGTGTATTTTATGCCGGAAATCACTGGTTCCGAAATAATGACAAAATTTTAATTTCTGTCTGAAATGCTGATACGGAAAGGAAATGCATTTTACAGAAAATCAAATATTACAATAAAGTTAATTAAATGTGTATACATTGCTTTATAAAACATAATTAAAATATGGTATTTTGTAACTTTTTTAAGAAGCAACATATTTATTGTGTATTAGTTATTTCTGTAGAAACACCAAAATTATATAATAATCGCTCTGCATTTAGACACATTATTCTCAACCAATTAAAACATCTTATTTTGCACTTCAAGAGATCTTAGTTGTACATTTTATGCCATAGACTGTTATGAAGTGATCAGGCCTTAGCTGAACGGCTTGCCTGATCACACCTTCAAACATTGAACCAGGGCACGAGCATAATTGCAATAACACCTTGCGAAAGACAATTGCAGAAACCCCATCCACAGGCCAGTAAACGGGACCAAAAATATAAAACAAAGCGCCCGATATAGTGCAGCGTAACACCGGGAGCGGCGTCTTTTGTCGTCGAACCATTGGAACGAGAAGACCACTGAAGATGGGTGTGTCCGGCCGTCGTTAACCGCCTCCTAGAATCAGCCTACGTCAACATGATCAAGGTGGAGACTTTCCAATTAAATTGTAATAGTAATGGTGTGAGGTAATAATACTTAACATAATTAATTAGCGTCTTGGTGTTCCATTTAAGCTACCCCGATCAATAGTCACGTAAATAGTTATTATATAATCCTTATGTTCAATAAACGCCATTTTAAACTGTTGTGCTCTACCTAATCATGACTCATTATTTAGCTACGCCCATAACCCCTTTCAGGCATGACTTGACTTAAAAGTAAATTCATAACAAAACGAAACCGAAGTTTCATTTTTTATACAGCACACGGAATCTGGCATTCGAAGCGAAACTTGAATTACGAACCTCAGTTTCGAGATACAGCGAAACTGAACTTTCGCGGTGTTTAGACCGCACACAAACCCAGGTTACCTAAACTCTGGTTTCAGGTGACGGTATAAGCGTGCTGTATTTCTCTACTGAAGTCCTTCACGCGCCTGCCATATAGGCCACCCGCACGCTACCTTAACTGATTTGGTGGCGGGAAAACAGGCGCGCTAACTTGTCTATGTGTTGTGTGCGTTAGCAAACGGGAGCCCGAGTGACCGTACATGTGTGTATGGGCTGTTCACGGTAAAGTGAGCACTTCTGAGGCTCAAGTTACTTTTTTTTTCAGCCATTTCTTATCCTTTAACCGCCTAATTAAATAAATATTGCCATGTATGTAATAAACACAGTGTGTGTATTCCACCGCACTAGAAAGTTAACGCCTAAGGCTACTGACTATTATTCCAGATGAGAGGGATTTCAAAGGTGCTCATTTGACCGTGAATAGCCTATAGATGTTAAAGATCGCATAACGTCAGATCACAGCTAAAGGCTGTTAAATATAACGTGAGTACTCTTGAAATCAACATCTGAAAAATGTAACTGTCTCTACCTGCATATATTTTAACGGATACACTGAGTGGCATGCGGCCAGTGGGTTTGGTAACACAGGAGGGTAAATAGTTCCATGTATCAACAATGAATTTAATGTATCAGGCAAACATTTGTGAATACTGAAATTATTTCTTACGTTTCCTGTTTCTAATACATAAATATGTAATGATAAGCAAATTTTTTAAATATTTACTCTTCCAGTTATTTTACAGTTTCACTCGACCAACGCATGAATAAAATGATGAGGCCCATGGCAACGTTAATTTTACATAAGGTGGATGAATACACGACGTGTATACAAGTATAACTAAAGCAGGGCTCTCAATAGTTCTCAGTTGATCGTGAACAGCCTATAGCTTGTTGGTTACCCTGACGCCCAACCTGTAAACACTTCGTCTTCGGACATTAGTGTCCTTCTGAGAAATTACTGGCGTTTCCTTTCAAACCAAGCTTTGTGAACAAGGTCACTAAGTTGTCTTCTTGCCACAAGATTCTGAGTTCGAATCGCAAGTAAACTTCTGATGTGATTTTTTTTTTTTTTTTTTTCAATGTACATTTTAATTAATGTAGAAGGTATGCCGTTTCCATACTAACCTCCCGGCATAGAGGAGACTTAAAAAGGGCGATAATTTAAATTTAAAAAAACAATATCCTTCATTACGACATTGAAATTTACGTTAATTTTTCATTTCCGGCACAGCAAGAAAAGTAATTTTCGGTGTCGTCACTACTTTTAAACAGTTATTCACACACTGTAAAAAAAAATGAAAATTGTTTCTGGTGGCCCGTTTCAAAAGACAGCTGCCAATTTCAGAATACCCGCGGGCCAGCAGTAGCTTATACCATGAGACACTGAAAGACTATGATTGAATTGGTGTTGATTTCTGGCCGCACCCAAAACAGACATCGATTTCACGTATTCTGCAGCATGGCTGTAATGGACAAACTGTACACTTTGCCAAAAAAAAAATACGTTCGGCATACGTAATAGCACTTCCCGTCACTCAAAGTTAATTTCCCTCAAACAAGCATTTGCTAAAACATGCACGATTGTGCATAAAGGAAGCTATAAACCGAGGTGCGATCCGATACGATTGCAGCGGGCTTCAAATCGTATTAGGTTCTGACTCACTGCTCTTAAGTACGTCGTGTTGTTGTGCGCTGGACTGCAACCATCGCCGGTTCAGCTTGTTTCCAAAGTGAGTTTATCGCTTCAANAAAAAAAAAAAAAAAAAAAAAAAGGAACGGGTACGCCTGAGGCAAACGTTGTATCGCCGTAGTGTATACAACAAAGACCCCCAATACAATGTATAACAATTCCGTGGGGTCCTATTTTAAAACCTTAACCTCACATGTAGGACGCTAGCGTCCTACTGCTAAGCCAAACACGCAATTGAAATTTAAGTAAATATGTGAATTTTAGTCACATATGTTTACTTACATAATAAATATAAAGCAATTTGTTAAACACACTGGTCTAGAGAAATGCGCCTTAACACATATTAGAGGAAGGCAAGCTGTAATTTTTGTCCGCATATTTTTACGCCTTATAATTTACTAGGTTTCCAAAAGCAAATTATGGATTGTTCTAAAGTCAATTTTTTTTATAGATTTAGAATATACGTAACGGTTTCGTGACATTAAATTAATGAGAACACCAAATCACTTAAAAAATTATATTATCATGTTTTTTGTATAAATATGAATCTTTTGAATTAAGGGGAATTTCCCCTCTCATTTTTGATTCTTGTTTATTCTAGATTGTTTGCATATTAAAAAAAAAAGAAATTTTCGACCTTAAAGGTTGTTCGCGATAAAGTGAGCACTTTTGAAATCAACCTTAGAAAATATTTACTGCTCCTACCTGCATATATTTTAACGGGCGCATTGAGTGCCATGCGCCCAGTAAAAATGGTAACAATGCAGGGAACGTAGTCCCATAGCTTAACGTCGAATTAAAAGTGTTAGATAAACCTTTGTGATAACTTAAATTATTTATTTCGCTTCCTGTTTTTTAATGCATCGAAGTGTAAGAAGTAGCACAATTGTAAAATATTTACTTTCATAATAATTTCATAATTTCACTTGACCGACGCACGAATAAAGTGAACAGGTCCATGGGAATGTTAATTGTAGATATGGTGGAAGAATACACACTGCATGTACAAGAAAATTGTAAACAGGGCTTTCAAAAGTGCTCAGTTTACCTTTACGAACTCATTATTATGTCACAATATTAATTCGAGACACAAATTTGACAAATTCAGTACTTTGATTTAAAAGGAGTTCGTAGATTAGTCGTTATTTCTGCACTTCTGTGTAAAATCGACAGGTTGGGTACAGAGATACTTTTGAAATTCTCTTTTCGAAAGTATAAACAATCTAAAATAGCTAAGTATCCAATATGGCGAGGGAAGATATTGATTCACTCATATATGAGAAAATATATATTTATAGACAGTTCGGTTTTAGCTAAAGTTATAACAGCATCGTGTTAAAATTTATTTCAAATACGACACTTGATTTGCATGTGACAAGGGTACAACTGTAAGCTCCTCTGACTTTAAATAGTATCTCAAAAGTTAAAATCGAAATACGGGAAAACACTATAAAGAATTATTCCACAAATATATTTTCATGACATTTTGATGACTGGAACAATTATTTTGAACTGTAGCATAATAATTTGGTTCAACTTTAAAATTTTTACTAACAATTCACTAGTAGAATGATATAGAGAGCGCGGGGACAATGTTTATAAAATAGGGCAAATGCGAGATCGGAGCCACTGCCGACCGGCCGCCATGTCATATCTGGGTGACGATAACGTTGACCTCATGTTCGTGACCTAAACCCTGTGTCTGTGACCTATTATTTAAATCTCAAACCCTAAAAAATCTCACCCAAAAAATGCAAAAAAAAAAAATTCATAAAAATTTTTTTTTTTAATTGAACATATAGCAGTATAGCATTACCCCAAATACTCCCCCGCCACCCTCCAGCCCACAACCAGCAAGCGGCCGCCCCTTCCCCGTCATAAAAATAGAGAAAATTGCTAAATATAAAAGAAATCCTAAGAATTGAGACGCATATATAATTACCCAACCCTTCCCCTCGCTCGACCCCACACCAGAGCCAAAAACCCTTAACCCTCATGTACCCCGCCCAATCATTAGAAATCAATAAAAATGGCCAAATATAAAAAATAATTCTTAAAATCCTGGAAAAATTACATCGATGACTCAGACTATCATTTACACACTACAGCTCAACCCCCACTACTACAACTAGTCTGCGCTGGTGATTTAACGATGACATCATATTGCTCGCAGACAGTTAATGTTGCCAAAGGTGCGCCACATCACAGTTTTTCTTCTAATGTGAGAGGTAACCGATCGCACTGTCTTCCTTGATGTTTCCAACATTCAGCCTGGTAAATTACTTTTAATGTTCATCTCCTTCATCAAATTCTGCAGGGTATTATCGAACGTGCTCATAAATTAAGTATACATATATTTCCCCACAAAAGTAAGAACTGTGCCTAAACTTTCGAATACCAGTTCGAACCAGCGGGTTATTTGAGTGTAGATATAAAGATAAGGTGTTCGTTTAATAGCATGTTTACGACCAACATCCCAATTTCATCTTTGCTGGTACCATCGCAGACGACAGCTGGACTGCCTATGTCGTCGTCGATGCTATTTGCAAACTGTTGTGGTAAAACACGTTATTTATTCAAGTCAGTTCCGTTCTTCTGCCCGTCTACAGTCAGCCACTGCTCCAAACGTAAACTCATAACTCTCGTTACTTTCTTTAGAGTACGAACTCGTAAAGCCTGTTCGCAGTTAACTGTGCACTTTTGAAATCCACATTGGAAAAATGTCACTGTCCCTACCGGCAAATATGTTAACGGGTACACTGACCGGCATGCGCCTAGTAAAGTTGATAACGACGGAGGAAAAGTAGTTCCCTCTCCTAACGTTGAATTTAAAATGTTAGGTAAACTTAAACGAATACTGAAATTATTTATTTTGTATGCTGTTTTTTTTAATACGTGTAAATTTCAGAATAAGAAAATTGGTAAAATATTTACTTTTCTGATAATTATACAGTTTCACTTGACCGGCGCATGAATAAAGGGATCAGGTCCGTGGCGATGTTATTTTTACATATAGTGGAAGAATTCATAGTGTGCATACAAGTAGATCTTAATTACGGCTTTCATAAGGGCTCAGTTTACCGCGGACAGCATATAGAAAACTTGTTTTCAACGCCGTCAAGAGTCAGAAAGCGCGAATCAACGTCAGCGTTATTTCAAAAGCGCCCGAACACCTTTTCCGAGCTTGTCAAAGCTGATTGCAGCGCTGACAAGCAAACGAGAGTGTTTGAAACAAACTTCCCGGCGCTTATTCAGCTTGCAAACGCCATTAGCATCGACGGTATTCTTCCCTTTTACTTCTTGTGGTTATTCACTACGTTAATCCTACTAATAATATAAATGCGAAAGTCTGTGCGTATGTTTGTTACCACTCAGCTCCATAACGGCTGAACGGATTTGGTATGTAGGTACTAGGTCCTGGAATAGGACATGAGATAATTTTTATCCCGGAAAATTGTACGGTTCCTGTGGAATAACAACAAAACGTAATTCTGCAACGGCTGGGAACGTGACCGAAATATTATTATTCCTCTGGGGTCAGAGTTTATCAGGCCACCCAAGGACCTCTGAAATGGCTTAACGACCGCTATCAATCGATAACAACCAGGACCGAATATTTAACGTGCCCTCCGAAGCCCGGAAGCGCTCAGATGTTATGCCACTAAACGGTCACCCATCCAAATGTGTGCCGCTGGGAACGTTGCTTAACTTTGGTGATCGATTAAGATCCCTCAGCCAAGCGCAAAAAGTAGTACCTAGGTACACTTATTTCTAAAGCTACAACTTGGTGAAAATCACGTTTTGACTTTCATACATCGACGCTGGAAAGCGGAAATGTGGCAACTACGCGATAGTTGCACAGATACACTTCAAAAACAATACCCTACTTCTTGGCTATCGGGTAAAAATTTTTTTCTTCATTTTGGGTTGCCGTAACCAGTTAAAAACGTAGGCAAACATAGTATAATGTAATAATTCTGTCACATACATGAATTGTCTTTTCGCAACTTAATTATTAGTGTATCACTGTAAAACTCAATTGTACTCGGGCGAAGCCGGGCCGGTTCGCTAGTTGTATATATTCTGTCATCATTTCAATACCATAACTTCAACAAAAATCGATGAAGATCAATTCCGAAAAATAAAAGTAGCTATTTGGGACAAGCGAATGCGCTAACAGACGATATGTTGAAAAGTGCTGGAATGAAATATCCGCAAACACGTTTAGTGTATAATTTCAATTTTTTTATTTCAAAATATGGTAACAGTTTATCCTCACTTGAAGACATCTCTTCTCGCAGTAAAATATCAGCAAACTGCGTTTGTCTCCAGCTTTATACGCGGACGCCCATAACCGTAACAATCGCTGAAACACGAGCTGACAGGTGCAACCAATGAGCTATCTGATTACCAGCTCCTATAGGCTGTTCACGGTAAAGTGAGCACGTTTGAAGTCCAAGTTACTTTTTTCTTTCAGCTATTTCTTGTCCTTTAACAACTTTTTTTAAGTAAATATTGCCATGTATATAATAAACAAAGTATATATATCACCGCACTCGTAAGTTTACGTCTAAGGCTAAAATAAGATATATTTATTGACTATTATTCCAAATGAGAGGGCTTTCAAAAGTGCTCATTTTNTTTACGTCTAAGGCTAAAATAAGATATATTTATTGACTATTATTCCAAATGAGAGGGCTTTCAAAAGTGCTCATTTTATCGTGAATAGCCTATACGTGTTCGTGTCCTTTAGGTGGGAATAGTGAAACGCGCGAATGTTATCAGCTACATTATTTTGCAATTATTAGTGAACTGCCGAGCGTTTGTGGCAACACGGTATCACACGCGAGTCGTGTTTGAGAATTTGGTATCTCTTGTCACAAATATCTTTTGTGCTATAAATAATGAACTGGTGAGTGCAGGTGACTGAGGTTGCCAAAACATTCCGTCGTGTCAAGAAGGTACAGAGTACCTACTACTGCATAGACACAATGGACTGTACATGTTTTGCGTATTTTACCGTCTTTCACAATGCTGGATACGACTGTAACGTAAAATATTTCATGGTGGTATTCACTGTTATGGTTTATAGAAGATATTTATTTTGCTACAATTTTCGTATCAAGTTGTTATTACCCTACATGACGTTGCTATTAGCATACGTATTTTAATTCTTCAACATTATGTGTTATGTATTAATTAAATTTAATAATGTGCTAATTTTTTTATATGTATTATATAAGTAAATGAGTATGTGGTGTTTCAAGTTTTAAATATATTTAAGAGGTTTTTATTTATTTCGACATGTTATTTTGTGTAGTTTTCATGGTTGTATTTTTATTTAAATTGACGTATAGTTATAATTTTAAGAAATTGGCAGCACTGGCCGTACGTAGTTTTTCAATCAATGCAGCTCCGCGTTAATCCCTATATTGACCAGGTTAATTTAAATTCCAATTGTTTTAATAAATGTTTCACATGTAGCTAGAAGAAGATTTTTCTTTGATGACTCGGGTGCCAAAATGGTTTTAATGTCATCAGCAGCTTTCGTGGAACAAAATAAGAGGGCCACAGATAATATTTAATTAAAACTCGGCAAATTAAAATGGTGTATTTCAGCCTAGAGAAGACTTGGTACCCAGGGCTGGTACCTACAGAAGACTTTGTACCCAGGGCTGGTACCTACAGAAGACTTTGTACCCAGGGCTGGTACCTACAGAAGACTTTGTACCCAGGGCTGGTACCTACAGAAGACTTTGTACCCAGGGCTGGTACCTACAGAAGACTTGGTACCCAGGGCTGGTACCTACAGAAGACTTGGTACCCAGGGCTGGTACCTACAGAAGACTTGGTACCCAGAGCTGGTACCTACAGAAGACTTGGTACCCAGGGCTGGTACCTACCTCAAAACTCCGAGCTGGTTTGACGTGTTCCGGCTACAGACCTGTCAAACATTTTATAATTATCTACTGGTGATCTCTAACAATCTATTAAAACTTATCTCCGTCATTTGCATACACGTCTCCTAGTGTCAAGAGTAATCATGTTCTACCGATAAAAAACTAAGCTAACCAAATTTTCTTTATTATTTCATTTTATTTCAAATGTGAGAAAAAACGTTTTTTGAGACACTATAAAGTAACATTAATTACTACAAAGACAGTCTGCCATACTCTTTGAATATAATTTTTTTTTTAATTCATAACGTTAATTTCTTTTAAAACTGCACATTTTGTCATAATTCTTAATTTGATGAAATATTTTAAAAGGTGCTCTACATAATTTTGGTCATCAGTAAATGTTTCTCCTCCAGATTTTTTTTTTTTTTTTTTTTTTTTTTAATTTTGGCTGTAGTTTGAAACATATGACAAGGGTAATTTTTTAGTGTATTCTTGTTAGGAGCATTTATTTACTTGCAAGTGTGTTGTCAAGTTCGGGCAATAGTACGTACAGCTACTCAATGTTTAATGTATTAATGCTATTAGCTACATCTCTCACAATACACAGAGATTTTCAGTTTCATTAGTGGAGGAACACACGTAAAAATGTTATACAGTGAAGCCAGCACTGTGGGGCACGTAAAAGGTTTTCAACGACATACCAGAACGTGTGATTTTGAGGAAAGTCCTCAGTACAGCAGGGGAAAGTTCCTTAATATATAATAAATAGATGAGTGCTAGAGACAACACCTTGGCTACTCTCTACACTACACCAAAAGGCCAATAGGTACACTGCACCGGACACATAAGGTGCCCTGCGCAGGATGGTTATGTGGGAACTCAGGAAAGGTGGGAAACAGCCCCAACTGCTACTCGTTTTCCAGGTCGATAGGCACACATGACAGTCGAGGTAGGGGTCGGGGGGCTAACCGAACCAAACTTAACTAAATAAATTAAACTAAACAAATGTATAATAAACAAGATTTTAAAAATTAAAAAATAATTTCCAAAAATAAAAAATTAATAAATTTAATTAACACTTAATACTAATTACTCTCAATGACGCACTGACTTGATAGTTTGTAGCAGGTCGGGAAGAAGAGAACTTCGACTCCGGGAAGGGGGACTCTACTGTTACTGGATTCTGTATAGATTCTGGTACCAGGGGCCCCTCCAACTCTAGTTTACTAACAAAGGTTTTTTTTCACTGACACAAACGAGGAAACGACGAAACGTACCCTGAGGGCTGCCCCGAGAGACTAGGGACTCACCCAAACCTCACGTGCGAAATTAATTAGCACACTTGCACACAACAGATCAACATGTTAGGCAGACATCGCGACACTCACATTCACTCCAGCCGGGAAGCTGGAGGGGAACTTCACTCCCCCGCCGAAAACACGAATACGTAAATTTTACTTATAATAGGCAACACCAACAAACAGCCTTAATACGGGTCCGATGCCCAACAAACCACAGCTACACGGCACCCCACCGACGACACAATGATTTGAGTAGGTATGTGTAGGGGGGCATTTGTTTGACAAACACCCTGCGAGTTATGGGAGTCTAGGCTCTCGGTCTTATGACACTAAGGCCATTCGGTGGCATATGATGGTTCGGCGGTGGCGGTGGCTGAGGTTCATTCTGCACGAAGAGGAACCAGTCCCAGTTTTGTCCGAATCTAACTTTGAAAAAAATAACGCCAGGAATACATTATTAAGGTAGAAGTAAAGTGGATCTCCTTATAGTGATGCAGCCCTCAACACAATAAATGCAGAACACTTTAAAATTTNTTAAGGTAGAAGTAAAGTGGATCTCCTTATAGTGATGCAGCCCTCAACACAATAAATGCAGAACACTTTAAAATTTACTGTACAGATTTCCAAAATCGTTGGAAAAATATGGCTTGGGCTTCATGTGAAAGATAAGTGTTTATATTTTCTTTAGTGTAAAATACGTCACAGTAGTAAGTTTCTTTAATGACTAAATTAATTAATTAAAAATTTAAATTTATATTTTTACTTAAGAATGTGCGCTTTTCTTCTTGAATGAATTACAAAGTTAGTTTTATTTAAAAAAAACTTCATCTAATCAAATAAGCCGTTTTTTTCTATGCTTGTATCTGAGAAAATATTCGCATAACATATTATAGGTGTGCTAAAAGTTAAATTTATGAAAATAATTTACAATACATATTACACCTGTTGACTAAATTATTAATTTTAAAAATTTAAAATAACGTCAAATACAACTTTTTTTTTGCAAACAGACAAAGATATTAATGTATAATTGCATATAAATAAATCGCAATAACAATAACATGACAAATAACCGTATAATCTTAGAAATATATAAAAATGCTATAATATACCTAGGAAGCTGCTGCCTTCGTAGCGCAGTGGTAGTAAGTAGAACTACGTGAAGATGTCGAAAGATGAATGAACAGGGAGGGTGAGGTGATGATGTGCCCGATAACAGGCCTGGCAATGGGTTGTGAACATTTGGAAGAGTTCTGAGCACCTGTCTAACTGCAGAGGCGGAGGGGACGCGTGTCTACCTGTGTCTCTGGCTATCGCCACGAACATTTGCTGCTGCCTAGAAAAATTACAGTGATGCAACTAATGCGATTATGAGCAACCAACCATTGCAGGTGTATTTTATTATGCCTGTTGTCACGCAGCAAAAAAAAAAAAAAAAAAACTTTTATTATGTAAATCGCACACATTTCACTTATCTCGATTTGAAACAAAAATTTGATTCTGTTATTACTGTAAACTTACAATTATAGAGGTTGTAATGCGTAAAACACAGTAAAATGCAGGTACAGCACACAACAAAANCTGCACGAAGAGGAACCAGTCCCAGTTTTGTCCGAATCTAACTTTGAAAAAAATAACGCCAGGAATACATTATTAAACAATACTTATTAATAACCTCAAATATTAACGATAATTTTAAAGGGAGTCATTTGGTGATCCCTTTCATAANATTAAACAATACTTATTAATAACCTCAAATATTAACGATAATTTTAAAGGGAGTCATTTGGTGATCCCTTTCATAATTATTAATACTTGTGTATCGATAGTGGTTACCCGCGAATAATTTTATTTCAACTTCAGGAAAATGATGCATAGCCCAGTCAAGTTAGGATTTTCACTCATACAAAAAAAAAAGCTGAATTTTGGTACAGTTGTACTACTGTTTTTGGTAAACAGCATATCAGAATATTCTGGTGCCCTTGTGTTAACGTCCTTGATTTTAAGGCCCTTGTATTCGTTAAGACACGAGTTGTGTGCTATTTTACTTTAGCACATTTTGTGATGCAAAAAATTTCAAATCGGAAAGAACGTACTAAGAAACATTGCCTATAAAGCAAATAAAATACACCAAATCGATGTCTTACTGAAATAATGGGAAACAGTAGGTCGTGGTTATTTTAAAATGAATAATATGCAAAAACCACCTTAACGGCAAATACTATACGTTTTATGCCCATGGTATGCTCGTGAGCTCTGTACGGCTAGCAGTTGCAAAATTGTAGCCAAATAAGTAAATGCATGCGTCATGTTACACCGGCGTTGTAACCATGTAATGCAACAAGGCCTGAAACAATAACATACTAACGCAGTGGAGAGCATACAAGAGCAGTCATAGTATTTACATTTTTATTTGATGCGTCCTAAAAATATAAGTACAAATTCTGCTAAGATTTAGCATCTACATGGCTTGCGTAGAATATTGCATTATATTTCATCTGTAAACAGTTCATATATCTTCGCATTTAAGAAGTTTGTGCCTATGCAAAGGAAACGCATGTCAGAAGAGCTTCGTCCTGATTGTTTGCAACTAAACGGAACGCTAGAATCAGCTTTACGTGTGCAGACAACAATCCACGTCAAAGAGTCGGGGGTTGGAGGCAAAGTAGTTGGGCCTGACATGAGAGAATCTCCAGAGCTCGACATATGCCAACGTCAGTCTGTGTGCTGAGCTTCGTTTATCAGCCATTCCTCGACCTGGAAGTGTAGATCATGTCTGAAGTGTTCTTGAAAATATTGAAATACTGATTTTGTAAGAGGTTATCGAATGTATCACTTGGATACGAAGCTCGGACAAATTTAGGTCTAGTGGTGGCTACATCTTCAGGCTGAGAAGTAGGGCAGTTAAAAATATTTACTGCTACTTCAAGACGGAGACTTGCATTTTATTTCTCTATTGATACCAACAATAAATACAGGATTTCCTTACAATTGTATTCGAGAGCAATTGTGGTTGAAATTATATCTGCATCATCTGTAGTTTGAAGAACTAACACACTTAATTCCACTAAATGCATTTTATCATTGTTATGAAATTTGCTTAATTTTTAGTATTACTTAATAAATCTACCTTTTAAATTGCTAATATTGTCCGTTCAGTGAAGATAATGTCAGGAGACGTCCTCTTTGTTACTCTTTGCAATTGCTCGTGACTTTCCGTTCTGGCTTTCCGCTACTGGATGTCCCAAATTAACATTTACACTTTTAGTACATTAAAAACAGAGAAACTATTAAATATAATCCGGTTGGACTGTGAGTATTTGACGCCATAAGGAGATCTTTAGGTATGTGCGAGCGCGTGTAGCCATTCTGATGTTGTCGGTTCCGTTCTCAGCCTCGAGCAGCAGCACTACAATTCAAGAGGAAATGGCGGATGTCACAAGGTTTTCTTTCGAGCAACGTAAGCGAATGTCAAAGTTTTATTCGCAGTGTGAGATATTGATTGAGGTGAAGAGGTTATGGAGGGCACAGTTCGATACAACGCCACCGACACGTGTAACAACGACACGATTACGTGGCACGTTTTAGAGGGACGGAACTGTGTGTGATGTGAAGAAACGACAATGCGGCAGTAATAGAACGACAACGGATGAAGTACATGTGGAGGCTTTGTTGCATGCATTCACACATTCCCCCGAGAAGCCGAAGTCCGTACGGCAAACTGCGCGTGAGTCAGGTATCAGTCAATCAAGGGTTCAACGCATTTTAGTGCACGTAAAGTTGACGAGGCACATTCCCACGTTATTTCACACTATGGACGAAGACAGCCGACGTAGGCGTGTCGAATTCTGTGAGTGGGTTGTGAACATGTGCAACGACCGAGAAAATTTAACTCACGCGATTGTTTGGTCTTATGAGGTCAACTTAAAATTGAATGGAACTGTCAACCGCCACAACTGCGTGTACTGGGCCGATGAAAATCCCCACGTTGTGGTAGAGCAAGCAGTTTATCCTCCTGGGTTAATAGTGTGATGCGGTAGACTCGTGGGGCCATATCTTCCTTGACGGAACGGTGACGGGTGAGAGTTATTGTACCGCGTTGCAGGAAAATATCGTGCCAAGTGTTCGTCAACTCTACAGAGACGACAACTGTTTTTTTTTTCAACAGGACGGTGCACAGCCACATTACCATCGAGATGTGCGGTCGCTCCTGAGTGAAATATTGGATGGGAGGAGGACAGTTTGACGAGGAAGTGTTGCGTATCCACCCAGATATCCAGAGCCAACGCTATTAGAATGGTATCTCTGGGGAACTCTGAAAAACACTGTGTTCCTATGGCGGCGTAGACCCGTGGGTGTCGTGGGATTCCGTACTCCTACTGGGGTTACGAGGTCCCTCAGTGAAATTACAGTGATCCCCATGGACACCCCCAACCATACTTATACTGGTGTAACGTGACGCATGCATGTACTTATTAGGCTACTATTTTGCAACCACGGGTCATTCAAAGCTCGCAAACATACATTTAAATAGGGCATAAAAGGTGCCATATTATCTGTTAAAATAGGTTTTATATATTATTCATTTTAAAACAACTATGGCCAACATTTTGACTCTATTTGCATGACATTTCGATTTGGTGTATTTTACTTGATTTATATATATTTTATTCACGTGCATTCTTTCCTATTTTTAATTATTTATATAATTTTAAATTAAAACTTTAATTTGAGATTAAATACGAATATATAGGTCCGTCCACTGTTTCATAAAATGCAATAAAATAAAATACTGCTAATTGTGCACCTTAACTATTATAAGAGTATTAAAATCCAGGACGCGAACACGAGGAAGTCAGAGTATTTTGACATGATGTTCACAAAGGGCAGTAGTATCATTGTGCGAAAATCCAGTGTAACGTTGTTATCGAATAGGTTAGGATCGTATTTTATTTTAATTAACTGGGCAAGTAGTGCTTACTGTTCGTTAGATTACACACTTAATTGAGCATTGAAGGTTGTAAGAATAACTGCATTTAATGCTCGTATCTGGTAACTGCATATAAAACTCATATATACAAGCGTATCTAATTTACTTAACGATGCAAATGTTTACGGTTGCAAACAAACCGTTACACCACAGCCTTTGAGGCTTTCTCCAGACAAACGAGTAATTTTCAAAAAATCATCGAAAAAAATTTCTTTTTCGAAAATTAATCCCACGTTTGTGCATGAATGCTAAAAGAATAATTTTCTACGCGAGTTAGTAGTACATTGCAATACAATACATGCGATAATTCCAAAACTTAATTGAAGTGCAAGTAGCTTGAAATCTGCAACTTTGCAAACGTTCGAATGAAAGCCGATATTCAATCTGCGTTGAAAATCCAAGCTACGAGTACTTGTATCAACGTATTTCTACATAAGTTATAAGTTTACTTTTTAAAACAATTTCAACTACAACCACACAAATGCACATCCTCTTGACCGCAGTTCTGAACTTTCAAAGTAGCATTTAACTTCTTTTAATGCACCGTTTGAAAGTACTTCCGAAATCACGAATTAAAGTTTGAAATACTAACATTCATTTATATTTACTCTTCAAACGAAGAAAAACGACCATACATCTTAATTTTTTCTTTATTTAATCCAGTTGCATTGAAGTTTTTTAAAAATACTCTCACCCAAAAAAANGACCATACATCTTAATTTTTTCTTTATTTAATCCAGTTGCATTGAAGTTTTTTAAAAATACTCTCACCCAAAAAAAACTACCTAATGACTAAATGTGCTAAATGAACGTGACTCTCATTTGGCGAGAATGGTGATGGCTCGATCTAAACCTTCTCCCTCCGCCCACACAACTAAGAGAATTCAGGAGCAATGTGTATAACCATAAGCTGTTCGGAGCCAAAGGAGGCAAAATTGTCATGAATTGGGAGACAATACGCAAAACGTTTATTTAGTTTCAAAGAATGGCTTTTCAGCAACGACAGTGCGAGGCTCATTGGTCCGCTTGACAGCCGTACGATTGTAATGCTGAATCAGGTCCCTCAAATNTGACAGCCGTACGATTGTAATGCTGAATCAGGTCCCTCAAATGAATGCTCAAGGCATTCAAACACAACGGTCTCGCCAGTAACTTGTGCAGTCATGCATCGATGACTGAATATCATAACATAAAATGAGGTATTCCTGCACATACATTTCAAAATTCGAAATAAATGAATTCAGTGTAAAGACCTCATTGAAAAAAATAATACGTAATTTAATACGTTTTGAGATGTATTCCAACTATTTATTAAATATTTTTTTATAGTGAACAATTTAAATAGCCAACAAGTGAAAACACAAATACGAAACTTTATATAACTTTTTTATTTACGAATAATAATAAAAAAGTTTGGTGTTAAAATAAGTCTGCTTTCACACTGTTTTAGCTCGTAGTAACCAATCAAAAACAAGATTTAAATATCTTCGACAAGAATAAAACTCTATTTAATTCCCCACCTACTAACTACGCATGCATCTCATTAATAGTCTTGCATAACCGACGGAACTAAATAAATACCAGGTGGTAAATAAACTTAATAAGTCTAGTCAAGATTTACAAATTTGCTGTACTAACATGACAATGATATTTCATCCTCGTCAAGTTGCTATGGAAAATTGAAATGAGTTATTACTGCAAGAACTTAAACATACATAAATTTATAATCAGANGACCATACATCTTAATTTTTTCTTTATTTAATCCAGTTGCATTGAAGTTTTTTAAAAATACTCTCACCCAAAAAAACTACCTAATGACTAAATGTGCTAAATGAACGTGACTCTCATTTGGCGAGAATGGTGATGGCTCGATCTAAACCTTCTCCCTCCGCCCACACAACTAAGGGAATTCAGGAGCAATGTGTATAACCATAAGCTGTTCGGAGCCAAAGGAGGCAAAATTGTCATGAATTGGGAGACAATACGCAAAACGTTTATTTAGTTTCAAAGGATGGCTTATCAGCAACGACAGTGCAAGGCTCATTAGTCCGCTTGACAGCCGTACGATTGTAATGCTGAATCAGGTCCCTCAAACGAATGCTCAAGGCATTCAAACACAACGGTCTCGCCAGTAACTTGTGCAGTCATGCATCGATGACTGAATATCATAACATAAAATGTTGTTTTCCTGCACACACATTTCAAAAATAGAAATAAATGAATTCAGTGTAAAGACCTCATTGAAAAAAATAATACGTAATTTAATAAGTTTTGAGATGTATTCCAACTATTTATTAAATATTATTTTATAGTGAAAAATTTAAATAGCCAACAAGTGAAAACACAAATACGAAACTTTATATAACTTTTTTATTTACGAATAATAATAAAAAAGTTTGGTGTTAAAATAAGTCTGCTTTCACACTGTTTTAGCTCGTAGTAACCAATCAAAAATAAGATTTAAATATCTTCGACAAGAATAAAACTCTATTTAATTCCCCACCTACTAACTACGCATGCATCTCATTAATAGTCTTGCATAACCGACGGAACTAAATAAATACCAGATGGTAAATAAACTTAATAAGTCTAGTCAAGATTTCCAAATTTGCTGTACTAACATGACAATGATATTTCAATCTCGTCAAGTTGCTATGGAAAATTGAAATGAGTTATTACTGCAAGAACTTAAACATACATAAATTTATAATCAGANTCTCGTCAAGTTGCTATGGAAAATTGAAATGAGTTATTACTGCAAGAACTTAAACATACATAAATTTATAATCAGAATTCTTGTAATTGGAGTGACTGGTGAGATTTCATTACTTACTTTAATGATGGCCATTATTTTTCATTGATGAACGAATACATGAATACAAATTACCGTTCAAGTAACAAAAAAAGGAATAATTAAGTCTGTACACGCGATAGAAGATGCACATCTTCCAAATTTATATTTATATATACACAGAGATGACAAAAGTCATGGGATTGCAATATGCAAATATACAGACAGACGGCAGTAGAATCGCGTACAAAATGTATAAATGGGCAGTGAATTGGTTGGGTTTTAATTTGTAATCAAGAGATTCATGTGAAAATGTTTCTGGCGTGATTATGGCCACACGACGAGAATTAACAGACTTTGAACGCGGAATGGTAGTTGGAGCTAGACGCATGGGACATTCCATTTCGGAAATGGTTAGGGAATTCAACATTCCGAGACCCACAGTGTCATGAGTGTGCCGAGAATTCCTAATTTCAGGTATAACCTCCCACGATGGACAACGCAGTGGCCGACCGCCTGCACTTAATGACCGAGACCAACGACGTGTGCGCAGAATGGTCAGTGTTAACAGACAAGCAACACTGCGTGAAATAACCGCACGAATCAATGTGGGACGTACGACGGGCGTGTACTTTAGGACAGTGAGGCAAACTTTGGCTGTACTGGGCTATGCCAGCAGAAGACCTTGAGCTCACGGAAATGATTGTCCACGACATCGCCTGCAGCGCCTCTCCTGGGCTCGTGATCATATCGGTTGGGCCCTAGACGACTGGAAAACCGTGGTTTGGTCAGATGAGTCCCGATTTCAGTTGGTAAGAACTGATGGTAGAGTTCGAGTGTGGCGCAGACCCCACGAAACCATGGTCCCAAGTTGTCAACAAGGAACTGTGCAAGCTGGTGGTGGCTCCATAATGGTGTGGGCTGTTTTTACATGGAATGGACTGGGTCCTCTGGTCCAACTGAACCAATTATTGACAGGAAAGGGTTATGTTCAGCTACTAGGAGACCAATTGCAGCCATTCATGGACTTCATGTACCCAAACAACGATGGAACTTTTATGGATAACAATGCGCCATGTCACCGGGCCACAGCTGTTCGCGATTGGTTTGAATAACATTCTGGACAATTCCAGCGAATGATTTGGCCACCAAAACCGCCCGACATGAATCCCATCTAACATTTATGAGACATAATCGATAAGTCACTTCGTGCACAAACTCTTGCACCGGCAACACTTTCGCAATTATGAACATCTGTAGAGGCAGCATGGCTCAATATTTCTGCCGGGGGCGTCCAGCGACTTGTTGAGTCCATGCTACGTCGAGTTGCTGCACTTCGCTGGGCAAAAGGAGGTCCGACACGATATTAGGAAGTATCCCATGACTTTTGTCACCTCACTGTATATGTGTAGCCAAATATACAAAGTTCGTAAAAAAGTTTTACTCTTCTTAACACAAACATATCTATTCAGTTCCTCAGTCATTGTTCCACTGAACTGATAAATAAAAATCCGTTCCNCCAAAACCGCCCGACATGAATCCCATCTAACATTTATGAGACATAATCGATAAGTCACTTCGTGCACAAACTCTTGTACCGGCAACACTTTCGCAATTAAGAACGTCTGTAGAGGCAGCATGGCTCAATATTTCTGCCGGGGGCTTCCAGCGACTTGTTGAGTCCATGCTACGTCGAGTTGCTGCACTTCGCTGGGCAAAAGGAGGTCCGACACGATATTAGGAAGTATCCCATGACTTTTGTCACCTCACTGTATATGTGTAGCCAAATATACAAAGTTCGTAAAAAAGTTTTGCTCTTCTTAACACAAACATATCTATTCAGTTCCTCAGTCATTGTTCCACTGAACTGATAAATAAAAATCCGTTCCNACTCTTCTTAACACAAACATATCTATTCAGTTCCTCAGTCATTGTTCCACTGAACTGATAAATAAAAATCCGTTCCAAGCAAGTCCCCCACAATAATGTACTTTATTATTTATAATTTGAAAATAAATATGTATTATAATATCTTCTTGCCAGTGTGTGCGTCCTCCTTAAAACTCAATACTCACCAAACATAATTTTAAATGATTTTTCAACATTCTACAGTAGTTATTAATTTAAATCCAAGCTGGTTACGAAATTATAGCAGTTAAAAAAAGAATCAAGTTGTGCTGGCAACTGATACGCGTGCTGACAAAACGCAAGAGATAGCCGTGCTAACAAATGAGCGAGTTTGGCAGAGGACCGGTAAGAAGGATCTGACAAGCACGTTGGTTGGCGCGCCTAACTGCCCATCATTTGGGAGGAAAGTACATGTGAAAGAAACTACACATCATGAACCGGTTCTGGACGATCCCGACTGACCAACAGCAGAGAAGGACAGCTTAACTGCACGAGAGGCGACAACAGAGATAGCAGCTCCCTTGTCAGCCGTCCAGCGACATGTGGCAACTTCGCCTGAGTGCCGCATCCCTACCACTGCCAGTATCACCTCCCAACGCCTTGCACAGGCAACATTTGCCAGTCCGACGACCTTTAAGTATTCTGCAATTAAGTCTCAAAATAGTCACCTATTTTCGCTGTAGTGCCAGCATACGGCAATGTGTAATACTACGGACTGGCATTACATTGTGCTTAAGAATAACCAACTCCTTTCTTTGGGAATGTGTGGCCGCCATATCCAAATATGAAATATAGCAGTTGAGAGCTACAATCACTGACTCACTGTACAGAGGTACACGTCGTCTGGTACAGGCATGATGGTCTGGGGATCCATCCCGAATGACCTCATTCGCCACTGGTAGAGATACGGGGGTTATTATATATATATATATATATATATATATATATACAGCGGTACACTATATAGGTTGTTCACTGTAAAATAAGCACTTTTTAAGGCCAGTGCTTAGAAGTTCCTATTTTTTTTTTTTTTGTATTCTTTATTCGTTAATTGCCATGCGACTAATAAACACACGGTATATATTTTAGAGCTCTCAAAAGTTAACGTCTGAGGCCACAGTAAAGCATAATTTTTTGGTTGTTTTGTCTGCTGGGAGGGTCGTAAATAGTGCTCACTTTACCCTGAACAGTCTATACCAATCCTGCGGCCTCGTGTGTTACCTTCCCTGGCTGAATGTCCAGGTGCCAACTCTCAGGTAAGATAATGCTGGCCCACACACAGGTCTGGTTTCCCGGGAGGATGCATGTCGTGTTTCAACACCTTCCTGGCCTTCAGCGTCACTTCATTTCTCGCCCATCGAGTATATGGAACTCAGTTTCCTCCATATCGAAATGTATGTGATGTAAGACACGATTTGCAATAACTGTGAGCAAATCTGCATCAGGATAACATACGGAGTTGGTAAGTTTCCATGCCCGATCGTTTCATCGCGTTTATCCAGGCAGGAGACGGTCGGACAGTACTAAAAATGCTCTTCTGTGTCGCAAGTGAACAGATCAGTGTCTAGATACAATGAAAATGCAGTCACTCCTCTATTTTATCTGCGCTNTCTTCTGTGTCGCAAGTGAACAGATCAGTGTCTAGATACAATGAAAATGCAGTCACTCCTCTATTTTATCTGCGCTATTACCACTAACAAAAATTATTTTGTACCCAATTGTATATTCTGGTGCGCAATTTTTTATTACGATGAATGTATTTTGACCGTAAAAACTAATCACTTTCTCTTCATAACATATACCTAAACGTGCATTTATTTGTATAGTTTAGATTCCTTTAAGTTACAGAGTCGTACCATTACCAAACACTGCTTAGGGTGAAATCCTATTTAAGCGGAATACAATTACATACTATGTTTTCCACAAAAAAATTATTAGTTACCTTGATAAATAATAGCAATTTTAGCATAAACTTACAAAGGAATTTCGTAACAAAATATATATTTTCATTATAATATTTTGAAAACATAAATAACTAATCATTGTACTAAGTCATGGGCGGAATTTCTATGGATTTATGTTACTATTTTGTAAGAAGTAACCAGGCAATGCTTTGATGANGTACTAAGTCATGGGCGGAATTTCTATGGATTTATGTTACTATTTTGTAAGAAGTAACCAGGCAATGCTTTGATGAGTTTGTTATTTAATTTGTATTTATACCATCATGTTAGTTATTCACCTACCATGGACCCACTACAGAAAATAATATTTTTACATTGCCGAGAAGTTTAATTGCAGAAAAACACTAACTTAAAAATTTTAGACNCCCACTACAGAAAATAATATTTTTACATTGCCGAGAAGTTTAATTGCAGAAAAACACTAACTTAAAAATTTTAGACAGTACTAAAAACCTGTCCACGAAAAGTTTTGCTGCTGGTTGGGAAAACGGTTCTCGAGTGTGCTTAACTCTCTTTTTATGACGCTTATCAATTACCCCGACGGAGGTCAGAGAGTAACGACAGTGACAAGGAAAACAGTGCTCCAAAAAATCAATGCCTTTCGCTCGTAAGTGTAATTTTTTGTAATTCTAGAGAGTTAAATGTGTATGGAATTGACAGTAAATGTCAGTTATGTTCATATAAACGTACGTCGAGTGAATTACAAATGCGAGTCGCATTATCGTATTGTTAAGGTAGTTTGTTAAATTTGTGGTACCTATTTAGTGTGGCACCGAATCAGGAGTACCGGTTCAATAGTCTCAAGGCCGTGCCACAATCGACATAACCATAACCACAGCCATACCACCAATAACCGTGAAAATTGAATTAATTCTGTACAGTGGTATTTGCTACAACCACGCATGTAATTCCCATCACCATTGCCAACACACAGCTGCAAATAAAGGTGGCGAACATACAACTTTCTTGTGCAAGAACCTATGAGCAACTAATCATAACCCACTTTCATTACTACATGCGTCAAACTCACTTTCCCAACTTTACATTTACGGTCACGAAGCTAAACTACATTTCACTCCAATTACCATTCGTCCTTCGTGTGTGCATGTTTATTTAGCACGTGCTTTGTAGTTTCTGTATCAATCATGAATGTTTACTAACGAGATGTCTACACACAAAAATGTGTTTAAAACGTAAAATGTTTGCCAACTTACATGAGTGTAAATCCAAATATGTATTCTTAAAAACGTTCCAATATAAAACTGGCAAACAAAAAAAAAAATAAGATCCGGTTTTATATCGCTTGTAACACGAGAATTTTATTATTTCTGTGGTTATGGATATGCATAAGATTAGGTTAATGGTTATTTAGATTGTACCACGGCTTTTATTCCTTGTTGTAAGTTGTGGACTTCGAGTTACTGCACAGAGTAACCATCCTAGTACTACAGGCCGCTGACACGTTTAAGATTTCCCACCTTATTTGAAGGAACACCAGGTTACAACAGCGAACATAAAACTTACATGTAATAACGATATACACATTAGTAACTTTCCCGGAGTTCGAAAGTACAACCTTACGGAAGTTAACACAATAGCGATCGCAACGACGGCTGTCGCCTCTCTCTAGAAAAAATTCTTTGTCAAGAGCATACGTAGCAATTTGGAATCCAGNCGATCGCAACGACGGCTGTCGCCTCTCTCTAGAAAAAATTCTTTGTCAAGAGCATACGTAGCAATTTGGAATCCAGTCATAATGATCATGAAATTAATGTCAGATTTCTCATTATTCAAATTAAGCTAGAGACATCCCGTTTCAAAAGCGCATCAGAACAAATAGGGATATTTGAATTGTACGTCATAACACATACCCTTTCTAAGTTTTCTTTTTACATAAAACTTGAACTGATTTCCACGGATAATGGTGACCCGAAAAAAGGTGTATTAAATTTAACGTTTATTAAATTAATTTTAAACTGAATGAAAATTGAACTGATTTGCACAAATAGACGTGAACTGGAAAATCTGAAAGTAAAATTAATGAATATGTGTAATTTTTACCATTTGCTTAAACTTAAGAAAATTCCTGGTTGATAAAAGGTGCATTGTATTTTTAATAGACAATTTTTTTTTTACCTAGCTGCATATAAATAAATACAAACTGTCGTTTAACTTAGAAGACACATCGATTTTGTAAATAATAAAATAAAGATTTAAGATAGCAAAGAACTTCCTTAAAATTGCTTTGATGTGTATTGCGATTTAATTAACACACAGCTTAATGCGACCAGAATAAATCACGGAATTTTGATGATACCTAACGAGCGTATACGCGACATTAATAATAAATGCGCGATATACTCTCGACTTTCTGCAACGCGACGCTGGAAGTAAGTTTCAGAAAAGTCGCACGCTACTCTGGAGTGATAGGGTAATAATAGAAATTATTATCCTCTCGGAACAAAGTGAACAAATTGCGTGTCTGCGGGCGGCAGAAACGATGAGATATTTATAGCAACATTGTTCGGGAACACGTCACTCCCTCAAACACCCTCTTCCCCGCCAACACTTCTGTCATTAACTAAGAGGAGAGAGGAGTGAGGCTGCAGGAAACCACGCCCTCTCTTGACCTGGCAACGCCGCTTGTTGCCAACTGAGACTAACAGTTTGGCAACCTCTCACAGTCTTATAATGTGCTACCAAGGAAATCCCTTTGTGCAAAATTTTTGCCGAAGGACTAAATGAAACTAACAACCACGTTAATACGCTTTTTGTTAATAGCATTAGGACACCTAATTTTGCTCTGTTGGGACCGCGGTGTTGTAGTGGTTAGAATGCTCGCCTCCTACCTAAGCGAACTGGGTTCGATTCCCGGCGGGTCGCTCCCTGATTTTGATTTTCGCATGTGGGAATCCAGCCGGACGATGCCGCTGGTCGGCGGCTTTTATCGGGGATCTCCCGTTTCTTCCGCCCCTTAATTCTGGAGCTGCTCCATAAACACCTTGCTTCACCCTCGTCGGCTCTCAAGATCTCGATGTTAAGATCCACCCAAATCACTTTACTCTCTCACTTTTCTCTGTTTCACTTTATTGAGAACGGGTCGACTGAGTTATGAACAGAGTGTGAGTGAAAAAAAAATTGAGGGAGCTGGGTAAGTGGAGATGCAAATAGCCAGGACTTCCAACTGTATAAAATAAAAGGCGGGAGGCAGGGGGAAACAAGAGAATTATTTTTAGTTCAACATACTTTATACAATCGACTGCCAGGTCACGATGCCTCTACTACTGCATACATAGAAAAAATAACTCGGTAACTTGTAAAACTAAAAATTAAAGTAGCTCCAAGTAAAACTTACTGCTATTTAAAGATACGCATACATTTTTATGTAAAAATATATTAAAATTAGTAGACGCAATCTTTTTAAATTTGTAATTAATTTGGTAAATAAGTACACACGTGCAAAGGAGATTTTCTTTGGCGAATATTATTGTAGGCACGGATTGCCAATGTACACAAGTTATTTATTTTTTCGTAATTGTACGTCACAAGCTCATTAAATTTTGGGTTTCGACAGCTAATTAATAACAGCAAAACGCAATATAAATGTTTTATTCTATTGCAGTTCTAAATTTTAAAGTTTACGAACTGAATAGTGGGTAACAGGATGTTACAACTTGTGGTCAGGTCCTTAGCTGAGCGGCCTGCTTGATCACACCTTCGCTTATTTATCCAGGACACGGGCCGTGATCGCCGAAATTAGTTATGAAATCGCAAACCACAGAAACCCCCTCCACGGGCCAGTAAACGGGGACAACGCAGACGATATAGGGCAGTGTAGTCCGTGGGCGGTGTCTCTTGTCGTCGGGCCATTGGAACGAGAAGACCACCGAAGATGGGTGTGTCCGGCTGTCGACTTGCGCCATCTTAATTAGCCTCCGGAATCATGAACAAGGTGGGGACTATCCAATTAGTCTTTACTCAGATCGTGGCTGGTTAAATCTTTATAAAATAATATCATTTAATATTTTAGTATATTTGTTTATCTCCCCCCGTTCATATTCAATCATATTTATATTTAAATAATAATGTACAACCTTAATGTTGAATGAACCTCTTTTATAAAGTGTTCATTACATAACTGTTATCAATAACTTGTTACGCCACTGTATCCCCGTTAAGGATAAATATCAACAAAATAACAATCATAACAAGGGGCACAAAAGTGACGATAACAAACGTTATTGCAGATGGAATGGTAATGCAGGTATCAATCATCCTTTGTTTAAGTTTTATTCTGTTGTTGCAATCTATTGCCGAATTTTTTCTACTTTTTTTGTGTGTTTCATACCGCTATACAGAACAACAAACGCATAGTGATCTCACCTTTAAGCAGGATTCACAATTAGAGTACAGGACGACGTCTAGTGGAGTTGGACGCCCGCGCTGTACTCCGCTCACACTATCTTTACACTTATAAAACCAAACATTTGAAAAATTGTCCCATGTAGGACACATTTGGTTTTTTCTAAATAAAACATATAACACAAGCGTTGTATACTTTTGTTAGTTTTGAAGTACCTAAAATTTTGGTTAAATGAAACTTTCACTTATTAATTGTCGATAAATTATAACAGTTATTTCATAGCCAGTATGAATTGTTAAAATCAAGGACAAAAGAGGTAAACTGGTTATAGCAAATAAGAGATATTTCTTATGCGAAATATTGTTAAATTCAGCTTTTTCCGGTGTTCACAGTGTAACATTATGTACTGGANAACAAGTAAGAGATATTTCTTATGCGAAATATTGTTAAATTCAGCTTTTTCCGGTGTTCACAGTGTAACATTACGTACTGGAATATTACGGTATTACGGCAGAAATTAATTTAATAACTTAGTATAGAAATGATTTATTTTTATCGTCTGTCCATTACACAAATACAGGGCTTTGTTCTCACCTTCGCGATTGTTATTTCACATTGTGTTACGTTTTGTTTACATTTGGTGGAAGGATATGTAGTTTAGTAGCCCGAGAGTAGATGATGATAATAATAATAATAATAATAATAATAATGGCGTGTGGGGAGTGCACCCAGGGCAAGGCAACACCCTCCGAGNGTGGAAGGATATGTAGTTTAGTAGCGCGAGAGTAGATGACGATAATAATAATAATAATGATAATGGAGTGTGGGGAGTGCACCCAGGGCAAGGCAACACCCTCCGAGTGACGGTCTTTCCAGCTGGGACCCGTAGGTGACCGTCATCCCCGGGCATGACAGAAATGAAACCCTAGAATGGAGCGGCACTGGAATGCAAGGGCGGGAAACGGGAGTACCCCGAGAAAACCCGCCAGCAAGCGGCATAGTCCAGGACGATTCCCACATGCGAAAATCCGGGAGTGAACCCGCCGGGGATCGAACACGGATCGCCGTAGTGGGAGGCGATCGCCCTGGCCACAACGCCACCGCTTCAGCAAAAGTGGAATTTAATAACAAACAGGCTGTAACAAGGGGTAAGGATGATGCAGCGGCGGAATGAGAAAAGAAAAGTGAACGGGGAGCACTCCAAGTAAACCTAGGTACAATGATCAAACAGTCATCTCCCCCGCTCCACCCCATAAGAGAGGAAAAACTTCCGGAAAAGTCCCTGCATGGGTTCGAACCAGAGATCCATAAAAGTCCGGGGAATGGAAATGGAATGGAAATAGGGTGGAGCTAGCAATTAGCCCTTGAGCGAAGCGTCACAGCGTGAATTCGCGTAATTCACTCAAATGTTGTATTGATTTGTTCATAAATGTGAAGCAGGTGATACTGATCGTGTGGACTCTGTCTGTTTGTCTATAGAGCTCCGAGTACGGCGTGAGTTCATTAGACGACAATGTCGATTTCAGAGAACTTACTTTCTCCATAGCACTGTCATGAGTGGAACGCAGTTCCTGGAACATGCTGTGTAACTGTCAAGACACTAACAAACAAGAAACAACGATGAGAAAAATTATGAAAAACCCAGAATAAAGGCTTCGAACGATGACAGCATCCAATAAATAAATACCTGTAAAATTCACCTATTCATTTTCAGACGAGATAGAATTCAATAACTCGTACTTTCATGTTACTTTTTCCATTGGTCCATGCGATATTCGGCACCATATGTTGAATCCTGAGCCAATAATAAACACGGAACAAAATGCAGGCCCAATCATCGACTTCCGCTGTGATAGCAAGCAACTAACGAGTAGTGATATCTACATAATTGTACACAAGACTGTGGAGTCTAGCCTAATTAATATCACTGAACTCATTAATTCTTCATGTCTCCGCCCATTAAATAAATAAAAGCTAATATCTCGGCTTTGTAAAGTTTAACCTGCTGACAAATAAATCTATGAACTTATGACTTGGGACTCTAAGTGTTTCTGACGGTTTCTTGCAACTCGTATGGGCTGTTCATGGTAAACTCAACACTTTTGAAAGCCCTGATTAAGATCTACCAGTATTCACATTGTGTATTCTTCCACCATACGTCAGATTAACTTTGCAATAGGCCGCATCACTTCATTCATGCTTCCGTCAAATGAAAACGAGAAATTATGAGAGAAGTAAATACACTTCGCGCATTAAAAACAGAAACTAAAAAAAAAGAGGTAATTGCAGTATTAACAGAAAGTTTACCTAGCATTTTTAATACAACGGTAAGACACGGAACTACTTTGCCTACGTCGTCATCAACTTTACAGGGCGCTTGCTAGTCAGTGTGTCCGTAAAAATACATGAAAGTAGGAGCAGGGACATTTCTCAAAAGTTGATTTCAAAAGTGCTAATTAACTGTGAACAGCCCATGTCAGTATTGATGTTACAGGTCATGGACTCGTGGTGGGTGGTCAAATCATTTACCTGATTTCTAAGTTCGTCCCTGTGCGGGCACTTGATGTACGCCTGGCACGCTAACTGCGGCGCGACGGGCTTCTGTGGGGTGTATTTCATGTATCTCTCACTGGCAATGGCAGCACAGCAGCTCTATGACGGTCACTCCACTGCCATCACTCTACGTTGTGCCACGCCATGTGTGATGAGTAGGAACTGGAGAATTTCGCGAATCAATTCTCGGACATGCTAGACTTCAAACACATGTACATGTCTGTTATCTTTGCAACTGGATCCCAGTTTACTAGACACGCCCAGGTGAACTTTGAGCCAACAACAGACCTGTGAAGAAACAAGCGCCGAATCCCGTACTACCTGGTCTGAGATAAAAACCGGCTACACACCGTGGCAGCAGCCAATGAACAGAGCGCTAAGGCTCGAAAATAAACAATACAGTGGATTCTAGTAGACAGGTCGTTTGAAACGCGAAATTTTTCTGTCCCTACTTATAAGTAAAGCCAGCACAACCCGGCTATAGCGTCACTGCCCAAAAACTAACGGCCGTCGAATTGTGCTCCACGACTAACTTAGTTACGTATTTTTGTGTTATTTATACGTAGGCTAATGTAAACACGTTCCTTCATTCAAGTTTTAGTCAATAACACGGTGAATGTTTTCAGAAGAAATAGGCACATATTATTTTACTTTCCGGTCAACCGCATCGAGAAAAAAAATCCGTAGGCAACAAAATAACTGAGTTGTAAACATTTTCCGAGAGAGTTGTAAAGTTCAAACATATATAAAGATTTTCTTACAAAAATCGATAAACAACTAACTCTTTGAATTTTTAAAACCAACAAAACATGCAGTTGAAGTGACTGGCCAGGGTATAAATACGTGACAATTTATTTTGGGGATTTCAGGTTGCTGTTACTCCATTTGCCTGGGTGATGGTTCAACAAATTGTTACACGCTCGCTTACCTTGACCTGTCCCGCGCGAGCGAGCGAAAGAGAAGGGCAGAGTAGTGACATGATAGAGGGCGGCGAGTCACGAATAAATGTTTGACTGGCAGGTGAGCAATAATCCTGCCATGAGGGTTTTAAGTTACAATGGCGTGCCGTCGCACATTCTTTCACATGTCGCCGTGATAAGCCTTTTGCGGCTCTCGCGCTTCTGACCTACGGTGGATAGATAGTTTATCTTAAACGAATATTCTGGTTTGATACCCTCGTTTCTCTCGGTGTAACTCGGAGTAGGGGAATCCTAGAGATTTGGCGGACTGACACTATACACACTCGACGGGCCTGCAAGTCGAGGGTTTATGCGAGTCGGGAGTCAGGAGTTTGGGCGAATGCGCGATCTTGAGCTGTAGACGACGAGCCAGAAGAGCAACGAGTGGCGACGGAAGTGACCAGCGGGAGTAAACTCGGCGACTGTGAGCATCGGTGGAGTGGAGAGTGCGACTGGCAGGCGGGACTATTGGACTGTATGAAAGAGTGAAAGACATTTCAAATGATGGCAACAAACACACTGAACATGTGTTAATGACGGGTGTGAGTTAACTGACTATCACTGAACAGAGACATTGAGAAGGACGCTTATTAGAGTTGAGATAGACAGTGAATATTGCGCTCCCTGAGAAATAATTTAATAGAGGAGATAGATATATTAATACTGTAAATAATAGATGTGTGAATAAACTAAAATCAAATTTAGTTATTCTATTTTTTATCAAAACCTCCATCCCTCACGAACTCGGATACGCCCCTCTGACGCCTAACAATACTTTGCGGTGCGAAACCTACCGGTGCTACGGTACCTGAGAGGGGTGTCAACGGACTGGACTGGAAGACAAAAAAACACACAACAGACGAGTCTATAAGGGAATTAAGTCTTCATTTTATTGACTGCACGTGAAAGTACAGGACGTGCGTAATCAGAGCGGGCTGCGCGGCTCGGAGGCCCCGTGATGCTGATAAATGACCCCGCGTCATGAGTCCCGGTTCGGCTGCTCTTTTTATCCCCCGGGTTTATAAATATTGGTTCTTTGTCGGGCGCCGCCGCGGCTCTTCGCCCCGGAACACCGCGGCCATCAATCAAGGCGGTTCGCTCCCCGGATAAACAGGTGCCTCGTTATTAATTGATCCTACACGAGCAAGGAATACGGCCGGAGGTCGCCCGCCCTCTTTCACAGGTGGCTGTTTGGCTCGGGGAAGCCGTCGACGTTTTTAACACTTTGCGTGCGGTACAGATTTACCGGCGATTAACACCTTCGCACTCTGTATACATTTGCTGACAGTCAAGACAAGCTGTGTCCCTGACTGCAGGAACGTCAGTTCTGTAGGTTTCTATGCTCCAACTAACCAAGGCCTAATTCGTCCATACTACCTTCGTCACGCCTTCTGTCACAGCAAAACGTTCGTTATTGGCTGGGTGTCGATCAATGGGTGAGTGAATGAGGAATATTTCTTCGCCCGTGTCTTCAAATAAAATGTGGATTTCGTAATGTCAGGGCAAACTGCACACAACTCTGTCAAATTCAGGTGACGTAATATTACATCTGCAGCACTCCCAGTGTTCACTCTGACTGCTGTCAAAGTCGTATGACGCTGTCTAATTTCAACGGAGTTTTACGGAGTTTTCTGTAACATTACCACGTCCCGTATTGTTTTAAGCACATTAAGCAGCAGTTTTCACGTAACTCACTGCGACGTAATTTTTACGCCAGCAGCACTCAAAGTGTAAAATTAATCAAATTAAGAGAGTCGATTGACTGTTACGTTATCTACGAAGAAATAATTTATTAGAATATCGTCAACTAGGCATTAGTTGGCTGACAAATGATCAGTAACGAACGTGGTACAGTATGTATTATATTCGTGGTTTCCTCACACTTTTTGACGTGTTTGGTTGTTTGTTAAAAAATATGTCACGTCACAGGCTTTTTATACTTGTGTCAACATTAAAATACCATATTTTTGGTTAAATTTAACTTTTAGTAATAGGCTATTCTGTCCATTAATTATAATATTTCCTTAAAAATTAATACGAATAAAGACAGGGAGAAAATATGGGTTTGTTGGTACTGCCTAGTAAGAAATAGTTTTCACTAAATATTATTGAAGTGAGTGCGTAGGAATGCGGTGCGTTTTCCCTTTGATGTAATTTTCTGAACTTGGTTAAGCTTTATTTACACCAGGTGGAGGAATATCCTTCAAGTAGAACTTAAGCAGGTCTTCGGAAAAGTTCAAAGTAACAGTGAATGTACTATTGTAAGCGTGCCTNTGTAATATTTCCTTAAAAATTAATACGAATAAAGACAGGGAGAAAATATGGGTTTGTTGGTACTGCCTAGTAAGAAATAGTTTTCACTAAATATTATTGAAGTGAGTGCGTAGGAATGCGGTGCGTTTTCCCTTTGATGTAATTTTCTGAACTTGGTTAAGCTATCCTTCAAGTAGAACTTAAGCAGGTCTTCGGAAAAGTTCAAAGTAACAGTGAATGTACTATTGTAAGCGTGCCTCGTGAAATGTGGATCAATAGGACCATAGGCCAAAGATGAGGTAGACCGATTATTTGTCTTCTGCGAATGTACCCAACATTGACCAACCCCTAAAGGAACACAACTGTCAAAGTTATATGGTCAACACGGATGAAAGTGTTTCCATGGGTTTTCATTTTAAAAAGACAAACACTTTCATATAAGTAAAATTGCTTACACCAATTTGCATTTAATCGAACTTAAATCCAAATTGGTTAAAGGAAGAATACAAACATCTCAAAGCATTTGTTTACTAAATAGTATACTAACCGCAAAGTCAATCCATGCCGTTTTTTGCTAGTCGTGTCGGCAGCAAAGCAGTTCAATCTCGGGACACGGAGACTGGTTGTGCGTAATCAGCGAGATCAGTCTGCTTCATCTTCAGTCAATGAATAGGAAAGCAGTTAGTGAAGATATTTGGGCAACTCTTTAACAGCGAGCTCTTGAGAGACGATGAGGGTAATTGAGATGAGTATAGAGCAGGGCGGGTGAAACGGGAGATCTCNTTAGTCAATGAATAGGAAAGCAGTAAGTGAAGATATTTGGGCAACTCTTAACAGCGAGCTCTTGAGAGACGATGAGGGTAATTGAGATGAGTATAGAGCAGGGCGGGTGAAACGGGAGATCTCCGAGAAAACCCGCCGACCAGCGGCATCGTTCGGCACGATTCCCACTGGCGAAAACCCGGAGTGACCCAGCCGGGGATTGAACCCGGTTCGCCTTGATGGGAGGCGAGCAGTCTAACCGCTCAGCCACCGCGGCCCCTTACTTACTAGTTGTATTGAATGCATGCAAATATGTATCGCACTCTAAAGTGTTACAGAGATGTGGTCACGTAGTCCTCGTGTGACACGGACTTAACCTACCAAACCCTCCCTTTTCACGCGGGAGTGTTGGTAATTACCTCCACAGGTTATCACACGTGGCTGTGGATTTGAACATTTGTGAGGTTGATTACGCAGGTCGTTAGAAATTCCCTTAGTAAAATATCAAATCTCTTACATTTTTTATTTTAACATCAATTTTCAGAAATTATCAGATCTTCAAAACAACGGGAACTTACCTCCTTCGTTATGTACAAAAAAAATGGAAGGTACTTTTTTACTTGCTCAAAAACAATACACTATCAAAAAATATAATTTCAGACGTCTCAAAGGAAGATATGTTACCAACATTATTTTAAAATTAAAACAATAACAAACACACACGGATTATTTATATTTGCTAAGGCCGAGATTTTGTAACCACAAAAATAATTTTGTCTGTTATCTAACGTATACAAGACGTTTACTAATTTTTTCAAGACAGTTTGGAATCATTCCCAGTATTTTTTAAGAACGATAGAAAAATCAGTAACAGCGAAGTGGAGAGATTTGGGCAGTTCTTAACGAGGTCTTGAGAGACAATGAGGGTGAAACGAGATAGAAATGGATTCAAACACGAGACACTAATGGAAGGAATTACGCTCAAAATGTGATGACTTAAGTAAACAATGAGCAAGTTACGTCCGTGATATACGGGTACTGTCTAAAATAACCAAGAAAGATAAAGAAAAAATTGTTTAAAATGTGTATAAGAGCTCATGCGACGTTTTTAATAGCATTTCGTTATTTATCTGCGGACGTTTGTGTAAGTAGTGCCTACGCGTTATGTTTACTGTTATGATATGATTTTATGTTTCATCATCATACCTTAACGGTGTTATAGGGGCAATGATAGTTATTGAAATGAGTTATGTAATGAACACTATATAAATAGGATTTATTTAACATTAAGGTTGAAAAATATTATTTCAATATAAACATTATGAAGTATGCGTGATAGGGAGCTCTACAAATATACTGAAGTATTAATTTATATTAAATTATGTAGATTTAACCAGTCACATTCTGAGTAAAGCCTAATTGGAGAGTCCCCACCTTGTTCATGATTCCGAAGGCTGCTTAAGATGGCGCAAGTCGACGGCCGGACACACCCAACTTCAGTGGTCTTCTCGTACCAATGGCCCGACGACAAAAGACACCACCCACTGGCTACACCGCTCTATATCGGCTGCGTTGCCCCCGTTCGCTGGCCGGTGGAGGAGGCTCCTGTGGTTTGCGATTCCATAACTAATTTCAGCAATCATGGCCCGTGTCCTGGACAAATGTGTGAAGATGTGATCAGGCAAACCGTCCAGCCAAGGCCCGATCACAACTCGTAACATAACGCTTTACGTAATTAGGTTACAAAGGATCTTCTATAAAGACACGCCACTTCACTCCTCGCACGAAGGCAAGCCCCGCCCACAAGAACATCACGTAGCTAGTCTGGAAGGCAACAGCACTCGCCTCTCGTCTACAAAGAGCGGCGCGCACAGGCGTGTGCGTGAACGCACCGCTGTCTCTGGAATGGAGCTTGTAGTCATTGCCAGCAGCGTGAGCTGGGGATTTTCCTTTTTGAACGGCTACTTCGAAAGAAGTCCGAATTTACTGCGAGTGCTTGTTACGAGTGCGGTCACAAAAAGGAACGGGCCAATCATTGCCTTCCGCGACGACACCGCGGCAGTTAACCCACTTGCCAGTCTTTTCAGAGCGAGTGCCGTAACTTCGCCACACAACACGGGACCCTTCCTGACGTGAATACGCCTTTAAAATTAGACCGACACGCGGTGTATACGCTGTTCATAATAAAGAGAGCACTTTGAAATCAATCTTATATAAATTTCACTGCACCTGCTTTCATATATTTGAACGGGTTCGCTGAGTAACATGCGTCCAGTAAAGTTGGTAACGATGGAGGGTAAGTAGTTCCGTGCTTAAATGAAATATTTTTAGCACACTCCATTGCTAAAGTATTTCGTCACAGAAAACTCGCGGCCATGTTCCCGACACAGATACACGCCGATATTTTTTTTCAATTCACCGCGCGATCCACGTGACGTGCCCGGTCTACACGGTGCAGCTGCGGCCCCGGCTCGCGGCAGGTTTACAAGGGTCCCGCGTTACACGGTCCGCTCGCGCACATAAAAAGCCGCGCGCGGTTTTCCACGGTCCGCGACACACAGCTGCCTCCATCGCCGCCGGAGGGAAAACAAGCGCGAGGTGTCTCCTCAATGGCCGGCGTCGAGAGCAGTTCTCACTAGTCGCAAACCAAAGGCCGGAACTGCGCCAGCTGCGATCTGCAACGACTATAGACTGTTCGCGGTTACTTCCAACTTTTCTGAAGCCCCGCTAAAGTTAATTCTATTCAGATTATGAACAAAACGAGTTTTCTTATGGGAGAGTTCGGCATAGGGAAAATTTCCGCCGCTAAGTGCGTGGTGTTCCAAAAGGCAACTTTTAATTAAAATTTGAAGCTAACTGAATATTAAAATAGTAATATTTTACTTAATTACGAAGTTATTTTGTATTTTTTGCGACTATTGCAATATTTCTGTTTTTTTAATGTAGAAAATAGAGAAAATCTGGTACGTTGCCGACACTAGCGCTTACCTAGTGGCCAAAATTTAACCTTTGCCAAACTTTTAATATTGATCTTCCCAACCTTAACCAGTCTAGAAAATTACATCAAAGGAACAACGCACTCAATGTAATAATATTTTGCAAAAGAGCTATTTCTTACTAGGCGTTACCAACATACCTATTCCATCCCTTTTAATTCATATTAATTATAAATTAAATATTATAGTTTATTCATATACGTAAACGTTCAATTCAAGTAAAAAAAATTACTATTTAAGTTAACAGAGATAAAACGCTTATACAAGACTGTTTACTGGTAAGCACCAACATAACGAAAACTAAGCCTTTTTTCGTACTCTCATTATATAACCTAGAAATGTAAAAAAAAAAAAA
>NQII01000064.1:894598-955921 GCA_002778355.1 Clitarchus hookeri | reverse complement strand
AAAAAAAACCAAAATGTCTGCAATTTTAAAACGAGTTCTGAATAATTTTTTACCGGTACTTTTCCGTAATATCAACGAATGTTTTCAGTAGCACGTTGTTACCGCATTCGAACTGTCTCTCGCAGCAATAAAACGAAATTAGCTCACTAATGCGTCGGGCGTTTGGAACGGCATCATCACCGCTGGTGCTAACCAGACTCCCGAATTTTTTTTACAAAGATAAATTCCTCGTCACAGAAAATTTTAGCAAAAAATATAAATAGTAAACCTGTCTTACTCTAGAATCGCATTTCTTCGTTCGCAATTACGACGTTTATTCGCCCAAGTTTCCTTTTTCGGGCGTCGGCGGCGGCAAATCTCCCGGATTTTCTTTTCATCTTCGGGTTTCACACGGCGAGGCCGCTCGATTGTAGTCAGCGATAAGAGCACCAACCGGCTGCGTTAATATGTTTTTAGCATGTGGTCATTTTTGTATTCCTCCGTCGCGCGTCCAGCCAGTGAGCTAACGACGTAATTAACAACGGCAAATACGAGAGTAGCTGATCGTACATGTATCTCCCCGCATGAGCACTCGAGCGTTCATGATTAAATTTTGGGAGAGGTCGCGGACTGCTGCACTCTGTCACCTGCATCACGCCTATTTATGCTTGTGCTCTCGTCAGTCGATCTTATTTTGCTATTGAATATTTTACACATCATATCCTTACAAATATCACTTCCAGTCGATTAAGGGATTTCTTTTATTCAGAGGCTATGGTCAATAATTTGGTATATTCTATATAAAAGAAAACTTGGAATTTCACTTGTAAAGTTTTTAATGTGTTGCCAGTAGGCATATATATATATATATATATATATACATATAAATATATATGCGTATGTGTGTAAGACTACCGAAAATTAACTTGCCATGCTTTGCTGGCCAATGGGAGGAATNGAAAACTTGGAATTTCACTTGTAAAGTTTTTAATGTGTTGCCAGCAGGCATATATATATATATATAAATATATATGCGTATGTGTGTAAGACTACCGAAAATTAACTTGCCATGCTTTGCTGGCCAATGGGAGGAATAGCCGGCATTTTCCCAATTATGTCCCAATTTCCTTTTAAACAGAGACGGATTTTCGTGAATTGTTGTCTGATATAATTGGGAAAAGGTTGGCTATTCCTCCCATTCACCAGCAAAGGTAAACCATAAAAATATTATATATTAAAATATCTCAGATTTTAAATCATAAAGTTACTATTTATGTTACATTTTGAAAGCCCATTAAAGGGGAAATCATTAAAATTTAATAGCACGTCTCTAAGAGTAATGAAAATCCCACAATATAATTTTGAATAAGTGTTTAAAAAAGTTAAACATGGCCGACTTTAAATTCCAAATGGCGAAAAACCCGAGTTAGGATTTCTTGAGATTCATGAACTGGGGCACTTCCTTAACATAATAGTGAAGGTTTCACCTTTTTGTTATGAATATCTGGGTTAGCCTTAAATCTTGTATAATTTAACTGTAATATACCTACCATTAACAGTTATTATTCCCATCGGGTAGAGCAAATTTTATACAAATCTTAATTATGAATAAAATAATTACGTCTCTCTTTATACTAGTTACAGCCGCTTAAAATGAACTTATAAGTTACACATATACGATCAAAATGCTTCCTGCCCTACATTAACGCATCATTCCAAATGTCCACCACTCGTGCATCAAGTCTCACTTTCTTGCAGTTCAGGCTGTCAGTCTCAGTCTATGCTCACCGGCTGGTCGCACACTGCATTCGCTGCTCACTGCACCAACGTCCGTCATTCCGACGATCGCGCGCTGCACTTGCAAGTCACTGCACTGTCACCGGTCGTCCTCATGATCACACACGCCTGCCACCAATGGCCGTTCAAAACTTCCCACTCGAAGGCACGCCGCGACCTACAGTGTACAGCTGAGGTGGTCTGGCCGAGAAGCTTCTCCACGCCTCGAGTCGCGCCCAGGGAATTGCCGACCAGAAAGTTCGCGCAATTGCTCCCAAGTGTTACGCTCTTTAAGGAACTGGAGTGGCGTCAATGCCGTTAGCCTTATCGCGACCCGCGTCGTGGCTCCGCTCCCTCTCCTACAGGTGCCGGTGACGTCATCCTGGGGAGGGAGGTCTTCACTATGCTCGCCAGAGAGGGGTGGTAAACGCAACGAAGGCGAAGTGGCCGCACGTAGGAGTACTATTTTTTTTAAGACTTATAGACGGAAATCCTCGTTTGTCACCCCTATGACCTGGAATGGTAGGGATACCACTCAATTAATCTGTTTAAGTATCCCTGTCCACTTTTGAATTTACATCAAAGCCAAACGTGCGCTGACATTAGAAATTCTCACGGAAGCCCAAACAAGAATAGTATTCATCTGTAAATCAACGTATTTCGCCGTCTGTTCTCCGAATGCGAATCAATGCGGATATTTACTTCGTCAAAAACTGTCACAATACTGGATTTTACACTAACAGGCCGTTACGAGTGAAAGAAAAGAACTAAACACTGTGTGTTTACTTCAAGGTAAGCACGCGATCATTGCGTTTCCAAGGCACCGTTTCATCCCAGAGGACAGCAGCAAAGTTTCCGCTGATTAACGGAAGCTGCTACCTCCGCAGATACGGCCGCTACTAAATGAAACTATGCGACTCACAGCGAACACCAACATTCACGAGAGAAGTGCAAAACTGCCTCACGAAATACGGCGGTCTTTGCCAAAAGGATCTAAATAAAGTATCTATGGAATGATTTAATATAGCATTAGTTACGGCAGGAAAGCCACAGATGCTCTGCAATATCGCGTACGTGTTCAGGGAAATTATATTATAGTCTTTTCACGATTTCTTCACATTTTTTGAATCGAACCTTTGAAAAATAGCCCCATGTATGACGTGTTTGGATGTTTCCTAAATATGTCATTTATCACAAGCGTTTTTGTACTTCTGTTAACATAGAAGTACGCAATTGATCGTTAAATTAAACTTTTACTTATACCCTACCTATAAGCTATACTATTTAATTTTAATTAATGTGGATAAAGGACAGGGAGAAAATAGGTGTGTTGGTAGTTCCTAATAAGAAATAGTTCTTATGCGGTATTATGATTACAATGATTGCGCACAAATTTGGTGCCTTGACCCTATGGTGTAATTTTTTAGACTTGGTTAAGATTTTTTTTCCACGAGGTGGAGGAATATCCTAGAAGTAGAATATGAGCAGGGCTTCAGAAAAGTTGGAAGTAACCATGAATGGACTATATTTAAAACTGGGCACGATGAAATGTCTGTGGCCGAGCTCGTTGACGTGTAGCGTACAAACTAAGCGTTTCTGGGGTTCGATTCCTGGGTACTGTTTTAGTTTTAAGTTTAAGACAGTTTAGTTTGCAAGCGCCTTCCATTCCCTCGATTAGGGTTGACGTTAGTAAGCCTAACAAGAAAAATAATACTATTGTTTTCACAGTACCGTCTATACGCAATACCCCCTTAGCGTAACTCGTACTTGAATGACTAGAACCACCTACACTACGCAACGGATAAAGCGCTAATTTCTGTGGCGAGAAAATTCACGTTTGAACAACTAGGTAAGATACAGTTAGTTATTTTGTTATTAACAAACATCGGATATATTTTGTTACAAAACTGAGAAATGATAAAACAAAAAAATATACACACCATTAACTGTTTTATTCACATTCCACTGACAACCTAGGTAATGTAATTTCTGTGGAAATATGTTCTTTCGTCCGTAGACTAATTTTGAAAGTTGCTAAATAATGGCACGGGTTTTAATAACACTTTCACATTCATCGAAATAATGTTTGACGTGGTTATGAAGTCAGTTCTGATTAATAAGTTTCCATGCATAAACTAAACACCGTGAAAAACTACATAAAATGATATATCGAATTTTGCTGTCGCGTTATAATGGAGTGTTAAAAAACCGCGCGATGTAAACACGCTGTCGACGCCGCAATGGCAGTTAATAAGTGATTATATTGAGAGTAATCGCTGTAACAGTTGCTGTGATGGAGTGGCGGCACATCCGGCTGGTAGCAGCGTACTCTTCTGTTGCCTCAGTGAGGCAAAGCTAATTTTCTGGTTCGCTCTCTTTCATCCTCTCTCTGTTTCACACAGAATCACATACACCTACTCACACAAGCAACTGAGCATGAACATACATAACTTAATATACCCATGGTATTTTCACACTTTCTGACAAGACAAAAAATATTCGAAAATAACCCATGTGTAACAAGTATTGTTGTTCCCTAAATAAATCATGTATCACATGCGTTTTATATTTTTTTTTTCAGAATGAATATTTTCTTGTCCTTTTGTCCGTAAATTAAGATATATGTTTCACAGTCACCATGAACTTAAAACAGAGAAAAGGACATGCTGGTAATTTACAAGTAAAAAAAAGTGGCTTTTTTTTAGAATACTTTTTTCGGTGATGTTTTTCTCACGTTATTTGTTAAGTAAATGTTTTCACTCGCGTATTNTTACAGAATGAATATTTTCTTGTCCTTTTGTCCGTAAATTAAGATATATGTTTCACAGTCACCATGAACTTAAAACAGAGAAAAGGACATGCTGGTAATTTACAAGTAAAAAAAAGTAGCTTTTTTTTAGAATACTTTTTTCGGTGATGTTTTTCTCACGTTATTTGTTAAGTAAATGTTTTCACTCGCGTATTTGAATTTTCAGGAACGCAATGTTGGAAACACATGTCACTGCTGTGTATAAAATATTTACTTCTGATTGTCCAGCTCACAAACACCGTGCGTTGGTTTTTCCTCGGCATTTTCTTCCAAACTTGTTTACGTTTTGTTTACATGTGCTGGAATGCAAGGGCGAGAGAAACGGGAGATCCTCGAGAAAACCCAGCGGAATCTCCGGCACGATCCCCACGAGCGAAAACTCGGGAACTACCCCGTCGGGAATCGAACCCGGTGTGCCTTGGATGGAAGCGATCGCTCTAACAGCTGCGCTACAATGGCCCCTGCTCTCACAGCGTGACAGTAAGGCATTATAAATTACTATTATTATTGAAAACAATCAATTCAAGCGGTGGATTAAATTAAGCCAATACGTAACCAATGATGTCTTCGGAGACCACGAACACAGCATACTATGTGTGAATTTTACACTCACAGGTAAAGAAAAAAAGTTTTTTTTTATCATTACGTTTTCTTGAGGAATCATCCGACTGGTTTCTAAACATGTTCATATAAGGAGAAAAAATTATAAAGTCACTGATGTCAATTAAGTTGAGCCTTTCTTTTCGTTGCTCTAAAACACTTCTTTATAAAACAGTATAGGACTACTAGTATTATTTCATATACAATATCTCAGCGCTTGCTACATTTAGTACAAAGTCTCTTGACGTTGTCTTTTTCATATTTTACTCTTCCTACCTATCACTCTTGATAACGAAGTATCATCAATGGTCCACCAACAACCGTGTCTATGTAATCCTAGGTGGTGTTTACAGAGTTCTAGCTCATTCGAGGCAAAAAAAAAATTCTTCCCTCAGGACTACTGGTACAACGAATGTACTGACACAGAAAATTCCACCAATAAGGTGCTGAATCCTAACAAAATATTTTACTCACGCTTAAACCATTCGTCCTCTTGCTGCATGAAAATGTCAAACTTGCAGCCCACTGAACACGTATATACGTGCTAGAAAAAATCTCGGTGACGTAGTACAAATTATCTAGCCGCAAGTAGTATTTAAAAACTACTTCACTCTCAAACGCGTTAAAAACGGTCTCTCATCTTCGGTCTTCACTTGCCAAATATGGACAGCGTAACGTAAATCTTCAGTCTTGCGGCACAGTTTCGACGCGTGCTAGTCTCGAATGGAAAATCCTCTCCAACGGAAACAAAACTCTACTTCAATTAAGGTAGTTACGATTCTAACCTTCTCGAGAAAGAATCCAACGGTAAAAGGCGAGGATAATCTGCTCACGCCACGGCTAGGATGACGTCACTTTGAGAGAGCGAGTGAGTGAGTGAAGAGATTTGGGCGGCTCTTAACATCGAGGTTCTGAGAGTCGATTAGGGTGAAGCGAGGTGAGTATGGAGCAGCGTCGGAATGAAAGGGACATCCCCGAGAAAACCCGTCGAACAGTGGCATCGTCCGGCACGATTCCCACTTGCGAAATTCCGGAGTGAACCGGCCGTGGATTAAACTCTGTTCGTCTTGGTGGGAGCAGTCTAACCGCTCAGCCACCGTTGCCCCAACGTCACTTTGAAACACAGAAATAAACGCACGTAGAGAATGTCGCAGATGTCACGATAACGCTGTTTCTTGAAGTTAAAGCATCACTTGCGAGCGATGGCCGCTAACGGCATTGACAGCCTTACACTGAAGAAGGTCCTAGCACGGATGTTATTGGTGTTCAGTTCGTGATCATCAAAACTTCATACCACAATTAGTAGTCTTTGCATGGTAAACCGCCGGTGAGCCACTCTTCTCAAGGTTAAGACGTACAGAAGTTCAGTACGCTTTTCTTCGATGTTCCCGAAAATCAGTAGACTACAACTGCTCCACAATTAAAAATACCGCAAAAGCATACAAACCCGTTTGAATTTCTTAGCTTTATGCACTCTTTGATACAACACGTAAAAGCCAACGCACGTCACTGCTAATTTTTTCTACGCAATTATTCCGTAATTCGAGTGCTACCAACTATTCGCAGAAGATATTGTCTTAAATGATGAAGTCACTTAAGAACTCGTATAAAGGAAAAATTATAGGTGACTCACGGTGCAAGTAATGATTAGAGTCCGGAAAAATTCGCGAGATCAATGACCTATAGGATAGACTCCACATTCGTTTGGCAATATTTAAGTGGACATCAACTGCTCACTGGCTCCCTGCTGCCACAGCGATGGGCTGTAATTGGGCCTGCATTTTTCTGTCTTCTCTTTATTGGCTCAAGAGCCCTCCACGAGGCGTCAGACAGGTCCTAGACCAATCGCAGATGTATCCTAAACTTACATGTATTTGCATTATATCTTGTCCTCAAATGAATCTGCGGATTCTTCACGCCTCTAGTAATGATTAAACACGCGAGTGGGACAGTCCCAAAATTGCTGTCTTTCGCACGACATAGAAATGATTGTTTTCGAGTTTCCGTCTTTATCGAAATAATGTGACTGGTGTGTTTTTCCTATAACATATTTTTCCTTTAATTGATTTTTTCTTTAACTGAAAAAAAACTGAAGATTTGAGGTGTCGGCGAGGTGCAGTGCCCTTGCACTGTCACTGCGGAGTTCCAGGACTTTGTTTTTCAACAATTTCCATATAAATGGATATCAGATGTTATAGAGGTACGTGATTTCGCCACCTTGTTTCGTGTGACGGTTCCCTTGATGTGGGCGCACGCATTCAATAATTGGCTGCGCGAGTCTCTGGGACTAGGCCTTCTGTCTGATTGGCTATTGCGTTCTGCAAACGATTCCCTATTCGATGGGCTGCCGCCTGGCGCACTCCAAGTTCAAATCAGTGACATCGATCAGTTAAATGACATTCACTGAAAGTCAGTTGATATGCTACTGCCGACGAGCGAATCAAGCAAATTAACCGGGAACAAGTGACTTAAAGCAGTGGAATTCTCAACAATCAGTGTAAATCAAAAATAAATCAGTGAAATTCAGCCACTTTATTAATTAGTTATGTGGCACTGATTATCAGTTGCTCAATTTTCACTGTTTTCACTGATTAGGTCCAATACTCACTGTTTCAAGTTTTTAGTGCAAATAAATTACCAGACACTGACTGGCAAACGGCATTGCTCCGTGATGCTAGTTAGTGACGCCATTTTGCTGGCTTTTACGGCGGTCGTTCACGGTACAAGGAGCTGTTTCCCTTTTATATTATTAAGTATTCTGGCACGTAGAAGAACATCAGTTTGAAGCGTGTTGTCCTGTATGTCCTAAGCATTAACATTTTTGCTCTTGATAAATATTCTGAGGGGGGTTTCCTAATTTTTTTTTCATATGACGGACATACGACTATAGGCAAAGTGAGCACTTTCGAGGCCCTAGTTATTTTTCCTCTTTCAGGCATAGTTTATCTTTTAACGACCTTTTCAAATAAATATTGCCATGTAAGTAATAAACAGTGTGTAATTTCCACCGCACTCGGGAGTTAACGTCTAAGGCTAAAATAACATATATTTATTGACTATTATTCAAATTGAGAAGACTTCCAAAAGTGCTGACTTTGCCGTGAATAACCCATACGAAATATCTTAGTCCAACTAGGCAGCCAGCAAAATGAGCGTACATTTAAGAAAAAGGAGTCTTTTGTATTAAAAAAAAAATTCATATTAGTTTTATCTGCAACACAAATTAATGCCTATATCTGACCATAGGAGATCTCAATATTACGAATTGTTTCGATTTTTCGATAAAAACACGTTTTCCAAAGACCACGACGGAAAATTAATTTCAACAATTCTTGACTCTCGGCGATGAAAATTCGCCTACCAGAGTTGGTAAAAACTGCACTGAATATTTCGAATTTATATTCACTAGGTCTCCGCCGCGTTGTGGTCTGGGATAGTATCTCTCTCCGGCGTTAAACTACTGGCCAGTTCGCGCGAGTACGTGAAACGGAACACGAAACTGCAATGCGCTGCACACACGCAGCCACTGCGGTGCACAGTGCGGCCAGGAGTGGCCGCAGTTCCGGTCGTATCTTCCCGACTAGACCGTCGCAAGCACGTCAACATTTCCACTTTCCAAGCAAACAACGCGAGAACAAGTTATACCGGAAGTCTCGCATACATTTCTTGATTCCCGATTTCGTGCGATGGCGTGTCGAGTATCCTCAAAAACTGCCATTGTTCGTTTAGTTTATCTGAACACGCCTAAGTTATTTTCGTCTCGACGGTAGCAGTTTTCCAATTCGCTAAAAATACTATTACATACTACATATAACTTATTTGTGTACGGGAACTGTAACGTTTCATTCGTTTTTGTTGCTTGAAAGCCGCCTAATGCATTTTTATTTATTTTAGACTGCGATTACTATTAATGGCGAACCATTTGGTTTAAAACTGGAACATAAAACTGGAACATAATTCTTCACATCGCAAATGATTACTGCACCGCAACTACCGTGGCTTAGGAATGTACTACATGAGCGGTTCTGTTGTCTCAACTTTTGACGGTAGCTCTCATGGTTATTTCTACGAAGACAATTAACTCCGCAGAAAAGCAAGGCTTCCGTTGCCTATTTTTCAAGTGAAATTACAAACATGGAGCCCTCGTCACGGCATTCCCCCACGCATATCTGTGTAGTTTCACTCGCAGACGCACGATAAATAGACGCACCGCACCGTAGTATCCACCAAATCTCCGCCTGTCGAGAGCTCGCCGATTATGGTTCATGGACGACGTCTCCTGCCAATGGCAAACAAACGAGACGCACGAGTTGAACTGGCCGCGTTCCGCGTTCGCAAACGTCGACTCGCCCAGCCGGGTTTATGAAGCGGTAGTGGCGTTTGAGAGTTTCGCAAGTTTACTGCACCCGCGCGCTGCGGCCGGCCTTGTCTTTTACGCGGCGCTGATTCCGCAAAGCCTTGACGGACGTAAAGGGGACGTGCGAGTAGTGGCGTTCGCCCTGGACCCCAGGGCTCTAAAGCTGGCTTTGCCGTACGACCCCAGCCATGGCCGACAGCACGATCCCTGCCGTACGGAGTTATAGCCTGTTCACAGGATCTTCGCACTTTTTGAGAGTCAAATATTCGAAAACCCATGCATGACGTGTTCAGCTCCTTCCTAAATCATGGCGCATGTCACGAGCGTTTCACATTTCTCGCAACACAAAAAAGGATCTAAATTTTTTTTAATTTGAATTTTTACTTCGATTTCATCTGTAAATTACGATACTTCATTTATAATTAACACACGAGAAGCAGAGCGAAAACAGATGTGTTTGGTAATGCTCAGTAACAAAAATACGCCCTCACAAAAAGTTTGGAATATTGTGAGATATGCAGTTTGGTTGGCGGGAGTTATCTAGCTCTTTGGTGATCAACAGAGAGCGCGCTAACGCATAGAGCATGACTGGAACAAGTTGAAATCAGCAGTTTATAATGTTGTCCACAACCTCCAGCAATACTTCCAGTTCTCATAAGAGCTGCCCAGATGAAATGGGGCCTTATTCCGGAAGATGAGATCAACACATTGATCACAAGCATGCCACGGCGTGTTGAGGACCTGTACAGTGTACAGTGGAGACTATACACAGTTCTAAACTGCAGTGGGATGAAAGAAACCCTCCCTAGTCACACACACCATTAATTTACTTATTGTTGTTCTTTTGGGTTTATGAATCTGTGATATTGGGAGGATGTTTTTTTTTGTCAGAAATACGTTGAATTTCACGTTTTGTATCGGTACCGTTGGTAACATAATTGCTATGCTTTCTTTTATGCATATTCCATACTTATTTGCATTCTGTATGTATATTCCAAACTTTTTGTGAGGTGTTTAGTTCCCATGCAAAATGCTATTAAGCCAAGTGCGCACAAATACGGTGCGTTGTCACATTGGTGTAATTTTCTGGACTTAGCTAAGTTTTTTTTTTCGATGAGGCGGAGGAATGGGCTGAAAGTAGAACTTTAGCAAGTCTTCAGAAAAAGTTGGAAGTAAGTGAATGGCCTTGGTTCACGATGGGAAACGAAAACATGCTTAACGGGTACGTTTTAAAATAAAAGTAGGTAGTCCTTATGATACGTTTCACGGTCGTCGAGTATACGCGAGAAGCGACACCGAAGTTCAGACGTGCAGAAATAGGCGAAATTTTGATTTCCACTCGCGTGCATTGGGCGTTTAGGCCAACAGGATCGCCCGAGAAGCCAAGGAGAATAAATACTTTTCGTTTTCCGGCATCCCACAACGTTTGTTGGCGACGTTATTAAGTAAAGTTNAGAAGCCAAGGAGAATAAATACTTTTCGTTTTCCGGCATCCCACAACGTTTGTTGGCGACGTTATTAAGTAAAGTTTAAATGCGTATTGGTTTAGTGCAGTTTAATTATTTACACAGAACTTTCAAATGAATGAAAATGAATGCTGACGAACAGTCATTCTTCCGAGTAATTTAACGACAGTTTATATGGAAGTGAAATGAGTTTTCTGCCTGTTAAAGGAACAAGACAGTGATAGTTTACTCACATCAGAGGTTAAGGGGCACTCTCGTTTACACGGCCGAAAATTGAAAGACTTTCGGGCTGCTAATATTAAAGAAGAATCGTGAAAAGAGAGTGAAACTATAATTAGTATGAAGCGTACGTACTGGAAATTGCTTGATCGGTATTTATTTTAATAAACTGCTCAAATGATACACTTCGGTTAGGCCTGCCAATTATTATTTTAACACTTTGCTTTTAAATTGAATGCTTGTCTAAACGAATAAAATTTTTAAAAAATCCTGTAATTTACCCACATCCTTATTTGCAACCCAAATAACTTAAAACTTGTCAAGGCACCAAAATCATATCCGACTACGATTGACTGAACCAGACCAAGAACATGACCATCGTGAACCACAATATTTTCCTTCACACGCACACGTTAATTTGTACTTGTTCAACAATTACTCATTTGTTATCGAGAATTAAGCTTTACACTCGGATTCCACGTCTCTACCGGGAAACGATTATAAGGATCTCGATCTGAAAATATTCAGAGCAGTGAGACGAATGCTTTGTTGCCCTTCGTTTATCATGTGGAGTCTGCGTAAAAAATCTTCCGCTGAAAGAGTCCGGGTCATTTCAAAATAATAACTCTATCTCTCTCTATCTCTCTCTATATCTCTCTCTATCTCTCTCTATCTCTATCTCTCTCTATCTCTCTCTATCTCTCTCTNCTCTCTCTATCTCTCTCTATATCTCTCTCTATCTCTCTCTATCTCTATCTCTCTCTATCTCTCTCTATCTCTCTCTATCTATATCTCTCTATATATCTATCTCTCTCTATCTCTCTATATCTCTCTATCTCTCTCTATCTATCTCTATCTATCTCTCTCTATCTCTCTCTATCTCTCTCTATATCTATCTCTCTCTATATATATCTATCTCTATCTATCTCTCTCTATCTCTATATCTCTATCTCTCTATCTCTCTATCTCTCTCTCTCTCTTCTAACACTGCTCACGAAGACACAAGTAACACAACTCTTATTAAATACAAAGGTATGGGTTNTCTCTCTCTCTCTCTTCTAACACTGCTCACGAAGACACAAGTAACACAACTCTTATTAAATACAAAGGTATGGGTTGCTTAGTTTTTACGAAACTATCACCAGAAATATGTTTACTGCTCTCAGATGCAGAAATAGCATAACTTAAGTTAACCCATTTGCATTAGATGGGGAGGGAAGGAGTGGAAGGAGTGAGTGAAGAGATTTGGGCGGCTCTAAACAGCGAGGTCTTGATAGACGATGAGGGTGATTGAGGTCATTGTGGAGCAGAGCCGGAATGAAAGGGTGGTGGAAACGGGAGATCCCCGAGGAAACCCGCCAACCAGAGGCATCGTCCGGCACGATTCCCCCATGTGAAAATCAATCTGCGAGTGACCCGGCCGGGGATTGATCCCGGTTCGCCTTGGTGGGAGGCGAGCAGGCTAACCGCTCAGCCAACTCTGCCCCAGGAGTGGAAAGAAATTTAAAAAGATAATTACATCGACTAACTGAAAGACACCGACATTCGCATGCATATGCAAACACGTTACGAAAATAAAGATATATTTAAATAAAAATTTAATTCATCGTATATTTCTAAGAGCAAGATATAAACATAGAATAATTTATATTTGTTCCACAAGTAACATTGAGTCTTGTGTCGTTAGATTTGAGCACCGTGTAAATGCCTTTTGCAATAATCGTCTAGTTAGTGCGTTTTATCACACTAATAGCTTGTCTGACATTCGTAGATTTCTGGGTTAGATTATGATCGAATGAACTTGGAGTGATTCCCCTTTGAATATTCCACCCCATCTTTTTTTTTTTACTTACTCTACTGCTCCTCACTTCCCCAGTCTTCCGTTAAGATTCTTATTAGTATGTGTGCACAGAAAATAACATGACACAAGTGTTATCAGAATTGTGTTATTTACACTCTAAACCTGAATCCGTGAGAATTTCACTGTTTCAATCAGTTAACAGTACCTGACTGATTCAACAGTCACTTCAGTAAATTTAATTGTTTAATTAATGAAAAAAATGCCTCTTTTCCTTCATTTATTGATTTAGTGACATTTTCCAGTGATTCATCAACCATTTTTTTTAACTGTTAACAACAGTTAAACAACGCTTACAAAATTGACGTTAAAGGACGTGTATCAAATTAAATAACAATGCATAAACTAAAACAACCTATACAAATATTTTATAAAGTGTGAGTTTCACCTTTCATAACACCATTTTACAAGGTAACATGAACAATCAGTATTTCATTCCGTCATTACGTCTTTCATTTCGTTTTCACGTAATCATCACGGCGCTCGATTTGAAGGTTGAACTGCATTTAATGTGGTGAATTGAGTGCATTCGTACGTACTATTTGTTTTAACAATCCTAACTTTACCAATTATACTAAAAAAAAAAAAAAAAAAAAGGTGTTAACAATTTAAAACTACAAACGTTCCATGAATAGCTATAGCACATATACTTTCCCCTGTTTCGTCAGCGTTGACATCGTAGCTCAGCTGGTAAGTTAACGGTATGATAGAGTGGTATGGAAATACACCATTTCCATACCACTCTATTATACCGTTAACTTACCAGCTCTATCCCGAGCACTCGAAAAAGGTCATTTACTTTTTTTAATTAGGGTGAATTGAGCAATATAAATAGTAACTATCGGAAATACGTTTACTTCGCGTAATTTTTTCAATAAATTCAATACAATATGGTATTTAATTTGCCGCACGAAGTCGGCAGTCATTTATTCAATCAGTGAAATTGTTTCACTGAAACAACGAGTGGTTTCCAGTGATTATCAATGGAGCCATTTTCATTGATTCTAGCAGTTAAATTTCACTGTGAATCATTGGTTTTCCACTAATTCGAATTTAGTGTGTAAACATGTCCTTTTAACGTTCCTTATTTACAACGGCGATTGATCAGCGAACAGCTTGTTTGCACACCATAAACCTGAACTTACTTTTAGCGACACAAACACGCATGTACACTATAAATTCGAATCAGTGGAGAATCACTGATTCGCAGTCAAATTAACTACCCGAATCAGTGAAAATGCCTCCTTTTATAATCAGTGGAAAACCACTGATCGTTTCAGTGAAAAAATTTAACTGGTTGAATAAGTGACAGCCAACTGCGTGCGGCGAATTAAATGTGGTTTTTATCGATTTTAGCCAAATCACTACATTAAATAAACATAATTCCGATAGTCTCGTTTTATATCGTGCAATTTAACGAAAACAAAGATTAACTTGCGGTGTCCATGCTTCGAATCCACAATACGCCACTGGGAGACCGTTGTTTTGCCAATCGAGACACCAAGCCTGCTTTAAAGGAGGGAAGGTGGAATAAATGTATTAAACATCTTTATCGAAAATATGGAACTTTTAAATTGCATGTCAATTCTTTTCGTTTTTAGTTTAATTGATACGCTTAGGATTGTTAAAACAAATAGTGCGTATGAATGCACTCACTTCACATTTAGGGCAGGTAAAATTTCGAACCGAGCACTATGAATATTACATGAAAACGAAATGAAAGACGTAAAAACAAAATGAAAGACTCAAAGATCACGATGCCTCGTAAAATGGTAGGCCTGATATTAAAAACGAAACTAACATTTAAAAAAACCATTTCATGCATTTTATTAGTTTGTGCGTTATTTCAGTTGATACGCATTGTTGAACTGATCCATCGGGGGGGGGGGGGAAATTACTGGAAAACAGCAAACGAAATGGTTTATGAATCAGTGGAAAATGTCACTAAATCAATAAGTAAAGGAAAGATGGATTTTTTTTCACTACTTCATCAGTTAAATTAACTGACGTGACTGTCGAAAAAGCCAGATACAATAACTTATTTAAGCAGTGAAATTCTCACTGATTCAGATTTACACTGTATATGTCTTCATGGGATTAGAACCCGGAAGCCCTCGTTTCCCGTAAGCGCCTTCGAGGCCGTAGCCACAATTTTTCATCCAAATATGTTACTTATGATCTGTGAAGGTAACACATGAGATCCGAGTCAGATAGCCAAAATAGCATACGAATTCGCTAAGCTTCGATCCGCAATCTCGCGTGGGAATAAAATTCATTGCATTTACAAATATAGGATCAGTCGGAAGCAAAACGTTCCGGCAAGCAATCGATTAGTGACGATTCGCAGAAGCTATACGGGCGAGGTACCTACGGACGCCCCCAAGAAATAGATGCGTGCCCATCCGTGTTCGAAAACTGGGCCACAATTTACGAAGTGTTGAAGAAACTTCTCCATTTTAAGACTTACAAACTGCAGTTTTTTGACAGTTGGGTAATCCGCCCAACTGATAAACCCACACAATCTGCCTTCGCCTTAGAAAGGCTCAACAAAGATGAGCAATTACTGCGGAGGATTGTGTACAGCGATGATGCAGCAGTCTATGGATATGATCGTATTCATCGTCTTAGCATCTGGATATGAGCCAGTGATCATTATTAAGTCTACACCGAGCATGAACGTGACAGCCCAAAAGAGAACGTGTCGTGTGTCTTCAAACATAATGGAGTTATATGGCCACAAACGGGGCCGTGGTGTTGTAGTGGTTATACAAATCGCCTCCCAACTACGCGAACATGGTTAGATTTCCAGTGGGGTCGCTCCCGGATATTCACATGAGGGAATCTCGCCGGACGATGCCGCTGGTCAGCGGGTTTTCTCGGGGATCTCCCGGAAACCACGCCTTTGCTTTCCGGCGCTGCTCCATTACTCGCCTCTCTTCACCCTCATTGGAATAAAGTTTTCTCACTGACGATATTAACGTAAAACGTCAAAGTATGAGTAACATTATATAATTATCATTAAATAAACATGAACATAATAATAACTGGTATTTATTTCTTGCCCAGTCAGTGACAAGTTTTTCCCTAAATAAAGAAGCGTGGGATAGTATCCTTGTTTCTTGCAGTTCTGTTGGCTTATAGTCGTCCAGGGAGTGTCTAACAAACTGGGATACAACGGCAAAAAATAACATAAATTGAAACTTGCTTGAAGTTTGCCTTGTCCTCAATATGAACTCGTAAAAATTTTCTGTCCCTATTAAAACGTATTATAACGTTTATCTTTTAAATTCCAAATTAGATCGAAACAGTCTCCACTTTCTCTATACTTCTAACTGTAATCAAAAAATTATAAAAATAAGTCACTAATATTTCGCAGCCATCTCACATGTATTCGTAATCAGGACTGCCTATGTCTATATAGAACACAATCCAATTTTTTGTCTCAGAATTTTCACTCGCTGCCGCTATATCGAACCGAAGTACACCCAGTCACGTTTACTGTACTGTTCATCATACTTATTAGCTGGCTGGCTGTTGAGAGGCGACTTGAATTAGGCTTAGTTAACGATACATTGTATACGCAATAGGAGTTATATAGTTAACGTGTTCATCAGCAGAAACCTGAAATTTTTGCAGATTTATTTGAGAAAAAGCTAGTCTTAAAACACAGGTAGGTACATTGACTTTCTTTTTCGACTGGATCGCAGTTTCTTAGTCACGGCCTGGACGAATGTAAGCCAGTAAGGTGTCTACTTAGTAAAAAAAATATTTTATGGGTCCCAATGTCACGTCCGGCCATAAGGAAGTATTGCGATGGCGATTGAAGATAGCATAAACAAACTTCGCGTGTGTTCTCTTTCCTCGTTATTTTAAACGGCTAATATAGGGTTTTAATACAGTAATTTGTTCAGAAAAGATGCAGCATTCTCACTATATTCCGCTTTTTATTTTTTTAATCTTAATAGACCCATGTGCTTTCTATGAGATCGCTTATGACAACTAGACACGCCCCCATAACTAACCTGGAAGAAAACAAGGACAGAATTCCTTGCTACGAGGTATGTGGCTGGGGGGCCGCGGTGGCTGAGCGGTTAGCCTGCTCGCCTCCCGCCAAGGCGAATCGGGTTCGATCCCCGGCCGGGCCACTCCCGGATTTTCGCATGTGGGGTTTTCTCGGAGATGTCCCGTTTCCCCCGCTGTTTCATTGCGGCGCTGCTCCGAACTCGCCTCATTCACCCTCGTCGGCTCTCAAGACCTCGCTGTTAAGAGCCGCTCAAATCTCTTCGCTCGCTCGCTAACTCAGGTATGTGGTTGAATCGGTGCAACAACCAATCGACGACTATCTGAGGCTCGAGTTTACAACGAATTGTGGAGTCTAACTTGTTGCTAAATGAATTTGCGAACCTTTCAGGCCTCCATTCGTCAGGTCAGGTTACATTAAATGTTTCTATTACATTTCACAAGTATTATTGTATAGCCCTTTCATATAAAATTAGAAAAAGAAAAGTAAGAAATGTTTATTTCATCAAGAACAAATATATTATTTTTAAAGTAATATTTCCCCAGCAGAGATCGGACAGTGCTCAAAGTTCAACTGATTTTGGCCAAGTTGGATATTTAATAGCTGCAAGATATTTCGTCACAAAATCCGAAGTAAAGTAGAACGTGGTTACGAAACGAGGTAACATTACTGAAAACTCCGAACGGCGTAATTTGAAATAACTCGCCAATTACACATCTGGGAACTAAAAATGCGCATGTTGAAAACGAATCGTTATTAATTCTTGCTAGGTATGCTTAAGAATTTTCCATTCCCGTTATTTATTAAACCGATTTTAATATATATTTAAGAACAAAATATTTTGCAATGATGTTAATGAAAGTTCATATTTATGAGCTTAACTAGGTGGAAACAAGGCTTTATGGCCATAATAAAGGGAAATGTTTCTGAGGAACTCCGGCTAATTAGTACTTTTAACCGCCTCTTTTTTGTACGTAAATTAGGAAGCGTAACCACAGCCTGTTCTCAGAGGAAAAATAAACACACACAAAAAAAAAGAGCTCTGTGAAAACGAAATAAATTCAAGAGATTTTTATAGGCCACAACTAAGAATTTCGGAGTTTGAGAAACATCAAATAAAAAATAATATATAATGGTCGGCTGTAAAATAATACCAGCAACACTGGCGACAATTGAAAATGTGGCATTGCTAAGGTTCCAAATTAAGCATAAGGTAACCGAACAATGTCTCTCATCATTTTGATCTCTTCGCAATATTACTCACGTTGGACACAGCAAACAGATTACATTTCGAACAATATTTATAGTCTATTCGCGGTTTCTTCATACTTTTTTAATCAAAACTTCGAAAAATCACACCATTTATGGCGTGTTCGATTGTTTCCTAACTATGCTGTGTATAACAAGCGTTTTATACTTGCGATAATATTAAAATACCTTAGTTTCGGCTAAATCAATATTTTATTAATATTTTACTTATAAATTTTAATATTTTTGATATGAATTAAAACAGTGAGAAATTGTGTGTGGTAGTAATGTCTAGTATTAAGTAGCTTTTACGCTAAATTTAATTACACTGAATGCGCACGAATACGGTGCGTTGTCCTTGTGGTGTAATTTGTTAGACTTGTTAAGCTTAGTTTGCATGAGGTGGAGGAATATCCTGAAAGTAGATCTTCAGCAGGGCTTCAGAAAAGTTGGAAGTAACCGTGAATGGACTACAGTTGAATCAAGTAACGAACTTGTCACAGAGTACTTGGGAATACAGAAGTGAAACACGCGCTTGTACCACGAATTTAAACAACACACGCCAGCAAAATGGCGTAACTGTCCAGCGACATGTTGAAACGCCGGTGGCCTGTCAGTGCCTGGTAACCTACTCGCCAGGCGGCAGCCAAGCCACACAGAAAAATGTTTTAATGTTGTTGAAACATAAAAAAAAAAAAAAATGCTGTTGGGCATTTCTATAAATGATCATGTTGTAGTAAAATTAATAATGTTGTGACAAAGTTAATTTCTACGCTTCTGGGTTTTGAGGCGCGTTGAGGATTTCTTCTCCAGCGTTTCGGCAGTCGTTGCAGCTGCCATCAGCTGACCAATTGAGGACAGTCCACCGAACCCTCATACGCCACCAGATGGCATTGGTGTCGTGAGACCGGGAGTCTAGACTCCCATAACTCACAGGGTGTTTGTAAAATAAATACACCCCGACACATACTCAAATAGGTCGACGGTGGGGCGCCGTGTAGCTGTGTTTTGTTGGGCACCGGGCCCATATTAAGGCTGTTCATTGGTGTCGCCTATTTTAAAGTAAAATTACGTGTTTTTGTGTTTGGCGGGGGAGGGAAGCTCTGCTCCAGCCTCCCGGCTGGAGTGAATGTCAGTGTCGTGATGTCTCTCTAACATGTTGGCCTGGGCTAATTAATCTCGCATGTAATGTGTAGGAGAGTCCCTAGTCTCCCGGGGCAGCCCTCGGGGTACGTTTCATCGTGTGGTCGTGTAGTGATGTTGAGTGATGCTAGAGCTAGAGGGGCCTTTGGTACCAGAATCTATTCAGAATCTAGTCAAAGCAGAGCTCCCCTCCCTCCTCAATCCTCTTCCTCCCAACCTGAAACCGACTATCAAGTCGGTGCGTCATTATGAGTAGTTAGTATTGATTATAGTATTTTGATCTTATTTTATTTTTTAATTTAGTTTAGTTTATTTAGTTCGGTTAGCCCCCCGACCCCTATCACGATTGGCATGTGTGTGTCTCGACTTGGAAAACGAGTGGTAGTTGGAGCTATTTCCCACCTTTCCCGAGTTCCCACATAACAAGCCTGGGCAGGGCGCCCTACTTGTCCGGTGCAGTGTACCTGGTGGCCTTGGTGTAGTGTAGAGAGTAGCAAATGGCGTTGTCTCGTCTCTAGCCCTGTGTGCGGACGACTGAAGTGTTTCGGCTGGAGCCATTTTTTTTAACCTGCCCTATTGCTAAGTATTAAGTGTACGTCCGAGGTAGGGACGGTAGCTTCAGTGCGCCTCAAGGGTAGGCCCCATACGCCTACGGGAGTGGGAATTACGTGCAAGGAGGCGTGCATCGCGGCAGAGAGGGATTAAGGTAGCCGTGGCCGCAATTTGGATCATGAACTGCATCCCTAAGTGTACCAATAGCTGAGGTTATAGCTAAGAAGGGGGAGGGGAAAAACCGGCGTAGGCACCATAAAAACCCTCCCGACAGGAAAGAAGTTGAAAACGTATTCATGCATTACTTAAAATGCTACAGGAAGCAGCAGGTGCGGATTCCATTATCTTTAATGTGGTGTTGAAAATCTAGAAGATAAAGGGGCGGGGCTGTAAATGCTAGTCATGTAGTTTCATTAAATGTGTTAAATTCCGTCCCATACCGATCAGAGAATTCAGGTGTATTCAATATGATAAGAATTTACGTTTTACTGCGGTTTGGGCCAGTTTATTGTGAATTATTTTTATTGTATGTTTTTATTATATTTTTTTAAATTTTGTCTATACGTAAGTGTTGTCCTAAACTATTTGTTTGTTTAATGAGGTAAAGTGGCGAGCGCTGTGAGAAGCAGCACCTGCTTCTACCCTAGTGTTGTCATGTCTTTCGCCTGTGTGATTATGGGCCTAAAGAGGTCCATTAGGGTTTAGAAGCGTGTCTCTCGCATAAAAGCGGCCAGTTCATTCATTTCTGCAAACATGGCCGTATTCTCTGTTGTGTTGTTGTCCCTCATGCTGTTTTGTTACGATATTTCCCTTTGCTGTTGTGTGGGCGCTTGTTCTCTGTGTTTCCCTGTTCAGTCTGCCTTTTCTGTGATTGAAGGGGAGGGAATTCAACCTTTGACTGAATGTTTGCTCCCGTGTTTTCCCAGATTCCCTGCCTAACGTCTCGTGTTTGTTTGGTGAGTTTAGGTCCCGTCCGTTGTTTGCGTTCCTCAATAAAAAAAATTGCAAAAATATTATTACAGGCTGTTCGCCGTTATTATAGCATCTTTCTAAGCCCTGTTTAACGGCCTATTTTTCTGCATATTTTGTATTCTTGCATCATACGCAAAATGAACATTGCCTTCTACCCGATTGAAGTTTTTCATGCGTCGACATAATAAAAATTGTAAAAAAGCGAAAAGAAATATATACACTGCAAGAAAACAATTACAGGACAGGAACCAGTTCCAACTATACTGGCGTGCGGCGCAGAACAGGAGTACATCAAATACACGTGGGGAACAACACCAGCATGATTAAGGAAAAAAAGCTGCAAAAATATAAGGAAACAAGGGATTATAATCCAGCAAGACAAGGAACCAAACGAAAAAAAATTCAATTGCAAACGAGACAAAAGAATATCAGTGAGACAGCGATAAGAGGCGAGTTAGTCACGGTGTACCGGAAAACACGATCTGTTCTGCCTTATCTGGTGATCCGCCGACTGTAACAACACATTCTGATTTAGAGGGCGTAAATTTTTTTCGACAGTTAAATTAAGGTCGCGTGAAGGGTGCTCTGTGTAAAAGACTCCTGCTTCGGAGTGGGACCCGTAGGCGCACATCACGAAATGCAACGGACTCGAGGAGCTGCATTTGTTTTGGGGCTGAGACTGCAGCAAGCGGTGAGCCGTGAAACAAAATCACTTCTCTCAGGTTGGTTCCACCTGCTGGGGGGTCTCCGCGACAAGCGGCCGACGCCGTCAGTCAGTCTCGCCGAGCGAAACGAACATGACAGTTCAGTTATTTGCGTGCCGCAGATAAGGCGGACCGTTGCCGTTCCACGGCAAGTGCCCCCGCTCCAGGGACACTTTTAACGGGCGCGAGGAAACAGCGCGTGACGTACGCGCATGCGTACAGCACTTCCGTGCCTGCCACCCTCTGCAGGGATTTCCTTACAGTTTCTACCGATGCTCTGCAAAAAAAAAAAAATGCTATAAGTTTTACAAGAAATCAGCCTATTTCAAAAAGAATTCCCTTTTTTTTTTTTTTTTTTTTTTTTTTTTTTAAGGCGTTGGCCACCAAAAAATTGGTTATAGTCCATTTACGGCAACTTCCAACTTTTCTGAAGCCATGCTAAAGTTCTACTTTCATGATATTCCTCCGCCTGGTGCAAACAAAGCTTAACAAGGACTAGAAAATTACACCAAAGGGCAGCGCACCGCGTTCATGAGCAGTCGCTAACTATATTTTACATAAGAACTATTTCTTACTAGGCATCACCAACACACCTATTTCCTCACTTTTTTTATTCGTATTAAATATAACATAGATATTATAATTTATAGGTAAAATATATGTGAATGTTCCATTTAAACAAAAATAAGATACTTTCACGTTAACAGAAGTATAAAACGATTATAAGAACCAATCACGTTTTACATGGGATGAATTTTCGAAGGTTTAATTCAAAAAGTGTGAAGAAACCGCGAATATACTATAACAACTATTCTTACTGGGCATTACAAACACGCTGTTTTCTCATTGTTTTTATTCACACTAATTATAAATATTATATTATAACTTATATATAACATATGAGAAAAAGATCAAAATAACAAAAAATATGGTACTTTTAGAAGTATAAAACTTTTGTGATACACTGCATATTTAGGAAATAACCTAAACCGGCATACATGGGGTGATTTTTATAAAGTTTAGATTTAAAAATTGAGAAGAAACTTCCTATATAGTTCATATTTGTACCACATACTGTTTAAATTGTAGAAATTGTCTGACTAATTTTTCCTCAGATAGATATTCTGTTTAGACAGCGTGGTTTTGCAAAATGACGTGTCCAAGCCAAAATTTTACTGTTTTTGTAATGTACGAATAAAATCAGGTAAACTATTTTCAGAAAATCTAACAAGAGCAACTGAAATGTCTTGTTTCAATTCATTTTAAGGTATACTTAACGAAAGTTATTTTACGAAAATTCAGGGGCAGCCAAAATTAAAAATATGCAAGCATTTCCTTATTTGCAGCAATTTTTTAACATTTTAAAAACATTGCCTTGTGCGATTTTATACACGTCTCGACGTATCATCTTTCAGTGTAAATTATCTAATTTCTGTACATTAGTTGGTTTTCATTATTTGTAAATTTATAAAACAGTAAAATTGTGATTTTGACACGTATTTATGCAAAAACTACGAGCTCAAAATTTTGCGAAGAAAAATTTATCGTTGATAATGTATAAAAGTTGAACAGTAAGTGGTACAAATATAAAATAACACCTTTTCCGTGGCCAACGCCTTTAACGCTGCAAGTGAAATATTGCATAATTGCTGCACAATGTTTTATAAAATATAAGAACGAAATTTTTTATGTATATTCCCGTGGTTACAATAAACACATAATTTATAGTATTTATTCGTTAAAATTCGACAATTGTGTACATCCACAGAAACGTGTAAAATCTTGCTATAATTCACTTGTAGTGTTATAGACATAATATTGGCAACCAGTTTTCAAAGAAAGGTTTTTAAAAATACAGAAATTCTTCGCAGTGCATTTACCACGAGACAAGTGTTTTTTGTGCGGTAACATTTATGAAACATCTACCACTAATACCTTACTTTTTAACGTCTTCCTCGCCTTGTAGGAAGATAAAGAAAAACTTCAGGCAAAATATAATATAGGAAAGCCCTGCTTAAAATATACGTTTCACCTCATATTGTGTCCTTCCGCCATGTATACAATTTGCATCGAAATGAGACCAATGACTTTATTTAGTATAAGTAAAGGGAAAACGTAAATTTTTTTAAAACCCAAGTGCTTTACTTAAATGCCAATTCGTACTCTACTGTGCATAAAGATGAAAAAGCTTAGAACTGCTTTACTTAATTGGCTACCAATTAAACTGGGAGCCTGCATTAAAGTATGTACGGTAGTTAGAGGCTATTCACGGTAAATTGATTACTTTTGATGCCCTAGTTACTTTTTTTCTATCAGCTTTTTTTTTTATCTTTACGCCACATTTAAAAATAAATATTGCCATATAAGTGATAAGCTTAGTGTATATATTACACCGGACTCGAATGTTAACGTCTAAGGCTACAATAAAATATATTTATTGACTATTATTCCAAATGACAGGGGTTCAAAAGTCCTCACATTACCGTGAATAGCCTATTAGCATATGCGCATGAGCCGTGTTTTCAAAGGATGATTTCCGCAAACATCATATACTTGTTTCTTCACCTGTTCGCTGTTGATTCAAAACTATCTAATTCAATTTCCTTAAATAAAAAAAGTTGGTAACTACAATTAAGACTGACCTGATACAATTTAAGTTAGTAGCGATTTACTAAATGTAGTTCCGTGCCTGAGCGTCGCATTAAAAGCGCGACGAATAATTGGTGGTCCACAAATTTATGTAATTTTGTTTATACTTGTTTTATTCACAGTAAGAATAATAACTAACCCATCGAAAACATACTTACGTTTGTGACAACTTCGCAGTTTTATTCGGTCGACGCACGAATAAAGTGATCGGGCCCAGGCGGAAGGATACAAATTGAACATGAAATTAAACCCTTAGAGATTTCAGAAAATTTGAGCTAACCGCGAACAGCGTGTTTTATGTCAACACGAATAGACGCTTGAGAAATAAAACTTAATGGATAAATGTGATCCACGAGATATGTAAGGATTCAAAACGAATAGCATTATACCTTCAATTAGCCAACTTAACAACACGAAAAAAGCCATAAGTTACTTATATGCAACGTGTTTCCGAACAACACGGACAAACTTCGGCAGGTTTTTCCTGACGAAATATAAGACTAAAATGTCTGTACCACTTTTTCCTCACAGTGATTATAAAGGGAGCTACGCGCTCCTAACTTCCGCGGTTTTGAATGTAATTGATTAAAAAATATCAGGAACTACTCACGATTAAGCAACAAATCTGTGAATAGTGTTTTGTATAACGGATATCTTACACCTGTGAAATTGCGGTTGGTAATATCATACCCCGTCATAAAAAAAATAGGGATTGCCATTCTGTGTTTTGTTACGAATCAGCGCCCGTATATTTCTGGTGAAAGGGGACGATATCATCCACCACATTTTCACAAGTGTAATACAAAACACTATTCACCGATTTGTTTCTTAATTGTGAGTAGTTCCTGATATTTTTAACACAGTCACACTCAAAACCGTGGATTTCAGGGGCGCGTCACTCCCTTAATGATCACTTATGGGAAAATGTAGTACAGACGTTTTCGTCTTATTTTTTCGTCAGGGATAACCTGCCGGAGTTTGTCGGTGTTGTTCGGAAACACGCTGTATAAAGCTGCCAGTGTGACCACTCGCTGTATCGCTAAATGTATATTTAAAAATAATAATGTAAGGCTTAACGTATTGTCAACGGTAGGGTCGTTAGAGACGTAATGCACACTTCAAAAGAACAAGAACAGGGAAGGTATACCCCATGACATGTATCGAAGTACCATCCCAGCATTCGCCTGCAGGGGTTTCATATAACCGGGGGCTGGGTCGGGAATACAACCCGGTTCCTTTCTAATGCGAGTCCAAAGTGTTACCAGTACGGCGCCAATTTTTATTTNTTCCCCGCGGTTGTGATACTGACCGCTTTTTATTTTCTTCTCTTCATTTCCACAACTCTTACAGATTCCAGGGTGGCGTTTCTCACGGCACGGTGACTGATACCCACACGCGGAAATGTCTCACCCGGGACTCGAACCCGGAACCGCCGGCACGCAACCAGCTGCTCCACGGTGGTCGGCTCGACGCTGGTTGTGGCACAACAGGGGGTAAATTACGTTATTTCTCAGTTCCTTCAGTTTTGTTATTATGTTACTACCTGCGTTTCCACGACTAGAAAACTGACAACGTCGCATTCGAAAACTGTGCCGCAACCTCTCTCAGGCCAAAACGGGACAATGGTCACGCTACTGAGCGCACAACTCGATTTATAATCGATTTATAAAAGCCAATAATCACGTGGTTCAGGAGGTCCCGTCGTCTTTAGCCTTTATACGCATAGTCATGCACGTGCAATAGAGCAGCCATATAGCTCGGCGCTCCGCAAAAACTCGATTTATTATCGATTTATAAAAGCCAATAATCACGTGGTTCAGGAGGTCCCGTCGTCTTTAGCCTTTATACGCATAGTCATGCACGTGCAATAAAGCAGCCATATAGCTCGGCGCTCCGCAAAAACTCGATTTATTATCGATTTATAAAAGCCAAGAATCACGTGGTTCAAGAGGTCCCGTCGTCTTTAGCCTTTATACGCATAGTCGTGCACGTGCAATAGAGCAGCCATGGAGCTCGGCGCTCCGCAAAAACTAGATTTATTATCGATTTATAAAAGCCAAGAATCGTGTGGTTCAGGAGTTTCCGTCGTATTTAATCTTTATACGCATAGTCCTGCGGCGTACAGCTGTAAATTGAAACCTTACAACCATGGTGATTCAAGAGTAATTCCCGACAGACGTGCGAACCATGTGCTATGTGCAACCGAAATTCTCGTAGCTACGTTCCCGCATTTCTTCCAGCTCATTCAAATACCACAGGGGACTCGAAGTGGAAGTTATTCACAGGGGCACTGAGCCGCAATCAAGATTATTATCCGGAGTGGATGTGGTCCCCACTGTCTGATAAGCGACGAGCAGTTGGGGAACCTAATGGCCTAGGGACGCGAAACAAGGCGCGCGTTAACGACAGGAAAACCATGCGCGAGGCTTGATACATGAGCCATGTAACACGTCACTAGTAAAAATACGAAAAGAAAGAAAAACTCGACAAGATTAAATTTAACTCGCTTCAGGGACGCTGGGCAGAAAATTTACGTTATCTTAAATTTGTGCCAAACACGGGTTTTCAACTTGTTATGCAATACTTGTGATGTATTTTACAGTGAAAATAAGAAATACATTCAATACATGTGAAATATCACTATTTTGGATCACACTACTTGTGAAACATACACAGAAAAAGTATGAGCTAACAAACTCGAACAATTAATTTTGTTTTTCAAATTTTTTATTTAAATTCGCTTATTTTGTTTGTGCTTAATGAAGCGGAAATTGAAAAAAAAAAAAAAAAGGATGATTAAATGATAAATATTATAAGGAAAGGAGAATTTTAATAATTAAAATACGATGTAAGATGGTTTTATTTATGTGTGTGTATGTAAAAAAAAATACTTTTCATGACCGTGTATACAGCGGGACAACGCAGTAACACGCATACATTCTAGGTAGGTAGTTCTTCACCTCGTCGACAGCGAAGTCATCAGAAAAGAACAAGTTGCTCAGAGAAGCAGGAACGGAGACGGGAACTGCAATGGACTATAGGAAATAAACATCGCAACATTCGATTGGAATGATTTCGGAAAACCATGAGAAACCGAAATCAGGACGGCGGGACCGGGACTCGAACCCATGTCCTCCAGAATGCGAGTACAAGATTACCCACTCCACCACCTCGCTCAGTACACAGACGTTCGTGATAAAGCAAAGTTAATGCAGTTACTATGTGTCTCAGTGCAATGCAAGTAAGAACATTTCCAGTCTGTAAACTATTCACAATTTGCGCTCTCAAAAATAAATTCGCGAATAACATATTTTTTAGAGGTTATATTCTCATACACGAGTCATTTGTCTTTTGAAACCATTCTCGTTCGCGCTTGTGCCATACGCACGTTTCTAACATGGCTAGTGGAAAGCGTATAGTCAAACGTAGTAGCTGAAATTATAGTCCATTCACAATTTCTTCACACTTTTTGAATCAGACCTTTTAAAAATCACCGCATATTTGACGTATTTGGATGTCTCCTACATATGTCGTACGTCGCAAGTGTTTTATACTTTGTTAAAATTAAAGTATTTTTTTTTTGTTGAATTGAAGTTTAGCCTGTTTTTTATCTATAAATTATAACATTTCATTAATAATAAATTAGAAAACTAACCGGGAGGGGGTAATAGGTACTGTATTGCCAAGTAAGTAATAGTTCTAATGCAAAATTGTGAATTGAGCGTGCACGAATGCGGTGCGTTTGTCCCTTTGGCGTAAATTCCAGACTTAGTTGAGCTTTGTTTGCATGAGGCGGAGAATAGCATGAAAGCATAACATCAGCAGGGTTTCAGAAAAGTTCGGAGTGAGCGGTGAAACGAACTATGATCGCAAGTGTGCACATGACTATCTCGTCCAGTCGCCATGCACACACGCGCGCGCACAGTTGCATTCCCTGGCCTCGCGCGAGGCGACCGCTATCCACCGCTGTCTAACGCAGTGTCCTCCGCGCGAGGTAGGCGGAGGAATGCTCTGACGCGATCGCCGACGGCTGTCGCCGAGCACTCGTGGTCCGCCCGCCGTCTGTCGACACTTCCCTCGCGCGGACCGTAGCCGACAACGTCGCTGCAACGCGGCCGTCGCCTCGTGCGTGTCCTTTGGCCTGCAGTCCGCACGCTCGCTCCGATGTCGCCCATACACTCACGGACTAAATACAGACACGAGAGTGATGTGCAAACACCACTCTGGTTAAACCAGCGTAAATTCAAGTCAAAGAAAGATGTCCTGCCCCCTCTATACTGGTATTTCTCTACCTATTAATAAAGAGCATGGTTTCCACCCATCTGTCTCCTGTAGCATTTTCTGATAATGCGTGCAACAATTTTTAATTATTTCCTGTCGAAAGGGCTTTTACGGTGTTTCTCTTCTTAGTATAGTAGTTTAGCTATAACCAGACTTATGGAGGTTTTTAAGGCCGAATTGTGGCCATGGCATACCAATCCCTTCCTTCTGCGATGCACGTCTCCTCGCATGAATTCCTTCTCTTGTAGGCGTATAGGGCTTAGCCCTGGGACGCAATTAACTCCCGTCCCTACCGCGGGTTCACACATAACACTTAAGTTTTAGAGTAGGTTAGAAAAAAACCGTAGACTTAATAGAGATGAGGTAGAGCGATCTCGCTGGCTGCGCATAACCAGTCTCCGTGTCCCTCACACTCAACTGCTTTTCTGCCAACACGACTAGCAATAACTGATTAATAAACAAGTGCTTTATGTATGGATAATTCCCCTAGCCAATTTTTAATGCAGTTTGATTAAATGCAAATTAATAAAAATAATGTTATTCATATAATTTTTTTTTTAATTGTGATATAGACAAATACGTACATTACTGTTGGCCATGTGACTTCGACAGTTGTGTTCCTTTGGGGCAACTCAATGTTGGGTACATGTGTGGAAGANTGCTTTATGTATGGATAATTCCCCTAGCCAATTTTTAATGCAGTTTGATTAAATGCAAATTAATAAAAATAATGTTTTTCATATAATTTTTTTTTTAATTGAGATATAGACAAATACGTGCATTACTGTTGGCCATGTGACTTCGACAGTTGTGTTCCTTTGGGGCAACTCAATGTTGGGTACATGTGTGGAAGANACATTACTGTTGGCCATGTGACTTCGACAGTTGTGTTCCTTTGGGGCAACTCAATGTTGGGTACATGTGTGGAAGACTACTAATCGGTCCACCTCATTTTTAGTCTATGCATAGACTAAAGGCTGTTCAAGGTAATGCGAAATAAACTTTTGAAAGAAAATCACTGCCCATAGCTACATATATGCTGTAGTACGCCTTGCACTCTAAATATGAATCAATGAGAATTTCACTGATTATATCTCTTAACGCCGTCTCGCTTATTCAACAGTTACCCCAGTCAATTTAACAGACGAATGAGTGATAATATACTGCCTTTTCTTCACTTATTGATTCAGTGACATTTTCCACTTATTTATCAGCCATTTCATTCACTTTTTCCAGTCATTTTCTTTCTCGCTGACAGCTCAGTTAAACATGGCTTATCAAATTAAATAACACGAACTAACAAAACCCATCCAGTATAAATTTTTTTATGTGGGGTTTGTCTTTTATAATACGATTTTACCACGTAACATGAACATCAGTGAGCTAATGAAGAGATTTGGGCAGCTCTTAAAATCGAGGTCTTGAGAGCCGATATGAACATCATCAGTCTTTCATTTAGTTTTTTACGTGACCATCACAGTGCTCGGACTGGAAGTATTAACTGCAGGAGATGCAGCGAAGTGAGTGCATTCATACGTAATATTTGTATGAACAATCGTAATGTTACCAACTGGACCAACATAAAAAATAAATTGCGTAACATAAGTTTTACATATTTTTCAATATTTAATACATACACGTAATGGACATATGTTCCTCATTTTTAACCACATCGGCTTGGTTGCTCAATTGGTAAGGTGAGGGGCTGGAAACGAGGAACTGTGGGTTCAAATCGCAGCATAGCTGTTCAATGACCACATTTTCTTTTAAATGCGTTAAATTGCACATCAGTAGTGATTATCGGGAATACGTTAACATATTTGGTAAAATTCCATTAAAAACTATTTAATTCGTCTTATGTCACTTATTCAATCAGTGAAATTGTTTCACTGAAACAACCAGCGGTTTTCCAACGATTCTAAGTAGACCCATTTTCACGTATTCGAGTAGTTCAATTTGACTGCGAATCAGTTGTTTTCCTCTCATTCGAATTTAGTGTGTGGCATGCGAGTTCCCAGTTAAACTGGTTGTATCCTTGCCTTGTGTTTATTTGCGTCTCTTTATAACTTACAGTAAGGATTTAGTATTAAAATTCGAACATCATTACTGCATACAAAAATACTTTGAGAATTCCTGAAACCGGAATGGACTGATGTGAGACTGAAAGATAGAAAATATTCAGTTAATCTTTAAGGTTACAGATGCAACAAAAATAACACGGGAAAAGCATTTTGGACTTACAAATATATTTAGGATATGTCCTATGCTCTGACAGCCCAAATTTTCAAATATTTGATTTGAAAAGTAGGCTACGACGAAACAAAAATAAATCCAAGATGAAAGTGATACTGCAATTTTAAGTTGGCAGTTTATTAAGACAAATAGTTCTAGGCTTTTACGTTGTATTGAAAGTGCTACGTTTAAATTTAAAGTTACTAAAGTTAGTGTGTAGTTTTTTTTATACTCGAAGTGCCAGGATTTTCACATCATTTACATATAGTCTATTTCATTACCACATTAATTTATGGTTTCTGGTGCTGCCAATAAGAAAGTATTTGCTGCGTTCTGTACTTGAGTTGGTAAAGAACTTGTTTCTTTACCACAACCGGTAAGCTGCAACTGTTGTGTTCATAGGCGAATGACACTAACGAGTCGAAACGTAAAGCAGAAGCACAGTTTACCAATCAGTTACTCCAGGAAAAATCATTGGGCACTGAGCTTCGTAGAGTACAGTGCAACACGTACACATTTGGCCACAATGAGCATGAAACAGTGGCGCGTGGTGAACTGTTGCAAGGCAAGCTGGTGCTTGCTCACTGCTGTACATTCTCGGTGCACGCAGCATGAACCAGTAACCACTGGGGAGCCGAGGGAAACTGAACGTATTTCGACCATGCGCAAGCGAGCAGGCAAGGGACCCATTACACGCGTCCTGTGGCGTCACCTGCCGANACTGAACGTATTTCGACCATGCGCAAGCGAGCAGGCAAGGGACCCATTACACGCGTCCTGTGGCGTCACCTGCCGAGCTACGTTTCAGTGGTGGAAGTGTAAACTAACAAGCAACAGGGTACAGCACAGAGCTAACGTCAGCTTACCTTGCAACAGTTCACCACACGCTACTGGCATGAAATGGTTAACTTTTCTAAAAAAAAAAATGTCCAGTGTTTTTCTTGAATGACACATAAGTAAAGTGATAAATCCCATGGCAATGTTAATCTTANACTGAACGTATTTCGACCATGCGCAAGCGAGCAGGCAAGGGACCCATTACACGCGTCCTGTGGCGTCACCTGCCGAACTACGTTTTAGTGGTGGAAGTGTAAATTAGCAAGCAACAGGGTACAGCACAGAGCTAACGTCAGCTTACCTTGCAACAGTTCACCACACGCTACTGGCATGAAATGGTTAACTTTTCTAAAAAAAAAATGTCCAGTGTTTTTCTTGAATGACACATAAGTAAAGTGATAAATCCCATGGCAATGTTAATCTTANAAAAAAAAAAATGTCCAGTGTTTTTCTTGAATGACACATAAGTAAAGTGATAAATCCCATGGCAATGTTAATCTTAGATACGGCGGAAGGTATACAAAATGAGGAGAAAATCAGATAATAAGCAGTGCTTCCAAAAGTGCTTAACTAACCACGAACAACCTATAAAGATGAAGTAAAAGGGTATTTCTATTATGCGCATGTCTCCAACCTTGACTCGCCTACCGCCAACACAACTGTCAAAGTCACATGGTCAACAGTGATGAACGTGTTTGTATACATCTGAGTTTTCAATGGAATAAACATTTTACATTAATGAAATATGTACTTTGGCTGACTTAAATATGTGCTAGTTGTATTAAATTTAGATCAGAGAAAGTGTACACAAATCTCAAAGCACTTAACGTACACAAACGTTTGTTTAACCTCAAATCCTACCTACATCTGTTTTGATAGTGCTATTGGCAGAAAAGCTGTTCGGTGTTGGAACACGGAGGGCAGCTACTGCGCAGCACGGGTGAGCACTCCACGCTATATTATATGTACGATATCAATCATCCGCAAAGTAAATATAAGGTAGAACGATTTTCGTTATGTGCACGTACATCCCCAATGCGCCGTTCAAAAATGTTCCGCCATTATACGGGAAAATGCTGGTAAAATAATGATCCGTAACTCTCCGTAAAATTACCGACACATTGCTTTTTCAGTAAAATACTTTCCATAAATTTCGCAGCGCTTTTCGCGGATTCTCGCAATCTATTCGTAAATATGCTAGGTAGTTTTTTTGGAGCTCTGATTTCAAAAATACGGAAAAATATCGCAAATTATCTTTATGCTGGTATTTCGTTTTAGTTAGCTCTCAAATGAATTCGCGAAATTTCCAGGTCTCTTTATAACTTTTATTTCAGTTTTTAGTCGCGTTTTTTTTTTTTTTTTGTGTGTTACTAACTGCCACGGGCGTCTGATTATAATTTTTGATGTTTGAAGGAACGGGTATATGAAGCGTGGATATCCTGTCACAGAAACGATAATTTTCTTGTTACAGTTGCGAAGAAAGCTTCGTGTAGACTTGGTATTGTTCGTTCAACGAAACCCGAAGATGTGGAAAAGACGGAAACTGTCCGTATTTTGTATTTATAGAGCTCAGCTCCATTTTACACCATTACGGATAGCGTATCCATATATCAACTGTACATTTCCGTAAACGTTTCCGTGGGCGTAGAGAAACTCTTATCACCGCTGGCACAAAAACTGCCTTCAAAAATGTTACAATCGCATGTTTACAAACAATTATACGTCCGATTTGAAACAAAACTTGGTAATCGGTAGCGTGCTAACATTTCTTATGCAAATCTTATAAATATTGTGCTCGCCTTNGATTTGAAACAAAACTTGGTAATCGGTAGCGTGCTAACATTTCTTATGCAAATCTTATAAATATTGTGCTCGCCTTTGTCAAGTCACGCTGTTCTGATACGTCGAGCGGGTAGAAAAGCAGTTCAGTGTTCTTTCTCTCTCTCTCTCTCTCTCTCTCTCTCTCTCTATCTATCTCCCCCCTCCCCACATCTCCTCGATCTTGTAGCTCACAAGCACACTCACAAACTCACTGCGACCAACAANCTCTATCTCCCCCCTCCCCACATCTCCTCGATCTTGTAGCTCACAAGCACACTCACAAACTCACTGCGACCAACAATTAACACTTATTTCATAAGCTGGATGTTTACAAAATTATTCTGCTGAAAATAAAATTGGAAAGTAGTTACATAAGATTTGCAGTAACGGTAGGAGCAAAATTTTGTTATTTTACAGCAATCGTTTACGTTCGTGTGTCATGTACGAAAGCATATTTTTTTTTATTCAGAGTGCTTATAAACAGAATTTGCTTAGCTTTATCTATGCAGCCATCAAAATATTTCTTGAGAACTTGAAACTACTCAAGGAATAACAGTTCAAAACACGTCGAAATGTACATAGTCACAAGCGAGATTTGGTAACAGTAATCATAAAAGTTATTGGATTGTCATGGTGCCATTAGTAACTTACTACTTTACTGAATTCCAATATTAATGCCAGTATCTTCTGTATTGAGCCAATAACTGCCCTTCTAAATACATACACAAACGTAACGGGTTCACAAATAATTATTTGTGACTTCGTATTATCTTTGTTGCATTCTTTTTTTTTTCCACAATTAACTTTACATTTAATTTTGCAGAAAGGTAACGGCATAAGCATGTGTATTCGTTCCCACATGCCTTTTAGCGTGAACTACCGACTACACACGTAGTATATGGTTCCCTATGGAAACAAATAGGACGAAATGTTACATATTTCGAAATCTCGTGATACACTGAATGACTACGAAAGATGTAATATACTCGAAGAAATAAAAAACACTCTGTCTTATGTACACAGATTCATAATTAAAACAATACCATGTATCGTCTTCTGAGTGGGAAGATTCTTCCTCGGACCCAAAGAGCATGTTCGTTTACGTTGAAATTTTAATTGTAAAGACCAGCATTAATTCGCNGAAGATTCTTCCTCGGACCCAAAGAGCATGTTCGTTTACGTTGAAATTTTAATTGTAAAGACCAGCATTAATTCGCTTCATTACTCGGAGGTACGCTAGACTTCACCGTCCTGTATACATTCTAGTCGATGACAACTATTTATTGGCTTCTGCATAATCCCTTTTGACTTGGTGGGGCGTGATTGGGCTATCTTGTCGTTACTTGTTTTCCGATGATTTCAAGGCCGTCCAGGGCATGGCAAACAACTATACTACAATGACACGAGCAATACAAACGCACACGTTTTGAAGTCTATTCTGTCTTCAAATAATAAAGCTAATTTTGCAGGTCTCTGTTAATTAGATACTTTTCTCCTTCCACAGAGGTGACCACTGTAAAAAAAATGACTCGACAGAAAAGCAGCAACATGTTCTAGAGCATTCACATCTAAAGACGGATGCAACAGATGACTAAAAGTGACACAGCCAATGGTAGGGCCCTGAACTCGCATGCNCTGAAATCACAACTAAACTCGCCAGTGTGGCATGTACAAGCACCGGGTGTGTCTAATCGCACTTTATATTCGCCGCAGACAGTAGCCTCATTCTTGAAATCCCAGTTATGTGGAAGACTGGTTGAGCAGAGGGGAAGAATGCAACCTGCATCACACGAAATACACAAAATGCTATGGGTTGCAAAAATAATACAAAAATTAAAATTAAACTACTACCTCCGACTTTTCTTTCCATATTACGAGAGAGCGACGCCCGTAAGTTTAAGGCATCTACAACGCATGATTTAAAACACAAACGAATGCGTGAGCAATTTTCTAAGTTATCCCAAACATTCTGAATCTCCGGAGTTCATTCGGGAAACATAGATATATTCAAACTCGAGATTGGTAAAGTAACTTCATCACGTTGCCACTTCAGGTCGCAAACAAATTAGACAAAACGCACTCACGTGATACAACGAAATTATTCTGTCTTATAACACGATTATGCCGTGCTTGTAAACCTGTTTTAAGACTGAACCGTCTGATACGTTTTTATGTGTTATAAAATGTATTGGCTTTGCAATAATTTCTTGTCCTCTTATTCAGAACGCCAGTGGGTTGTGCATTACACCACGAGGATTCATGCGCGGATATTTTTAAGGCAGCGGAAAATCCGTCCGGCAATGAAGAACACTATACCATCGACTTATGTTAATGTGTTGTGTAACCTACTTGAATAAATTGAGCCACAACTTCCGTGATAACCAATATTTGGCCATTAAGGTGAATATTCTCCTGCATTTAGGTAACAGGAATTTAACAGACGGAGATGAACTCCTGCATCGGATGTGTTGTGTTGGCGTTGATAAAAACGTTTTCTATAATTAATTCCCTGTCCAAATTTTAAACCACTTTAGAATTTATTCTCAGCTCGAATTAAATTTTTAATAGACAATTTGATATTTCCTTTTAAGTCTATACATATTGCCAGATACATTTGCCAATCCTGATTTTCTTTGATGTTTTTTGTAATGACGCTTCTCTCACACAAATGTTTCCGTCTCAAAACTGCATAATTTCACGCCATCTCTTTACGTATCGTATTTGCAGCATACCTGGACAGTTGAACGAACCGAATCGACTATTCTGTCAATCTTAATAAATGTCACCCGCTACATTAGCGGCGATTTATACAACAGCGTGTCGCGTATCACTGGAGGTGCACGTTCTCTCCCGTCCACGTCTGTTAAATCAACAGTATCACAGCACGTGTGTCAACCTGCGTTCTAAATTGGGACAGGGATGAGATAACGCGAAGTTTATGGCCAACTTCCATGGTATAGTTGGCCGCACGCTTGATTGAGGTGTTAGAGGTCCTGAGTTTAAATGCCAGGCAATGTAAAAGTGTGTGAACCATGTACGGAAAAGCATGGGGTTTCGGTGCCCAAGTTAGGACAATTTAGTATCAAAATAAAGCACCCAAAAACCCTTCCTTTGTTGGCCAGAAGACACAAAAGAATGGGCATTCACTAAGTTTTAAAAAGTTGTAAAATCTATCGATTTAAAGGCTACTATACGCGCAGAATAACTCCAAGCCTGGATAGCCGTTATATGTTGAAGGTAGGAATGTCGAGATACAAAAAGGGGGGGGGATAAACGACAGCGCCATAACTTACACGTGCAGCAGCAAGAATTCATGCAAATATTCTGCGTGGAAATTTAGTTTCTTCTGTGAGTTAGAGACAGAAACAGTTTGCACACCCCCACATTATTCAGTAAGCACGTTCTTGCAAAATTTTGACATTCGATAAGATTGTATTAAGAAATGCCTCCAATTTGTTCGAAATTTAAGTGCACGGAATTGTATTCAAAGACGCGAGGAATTGGTTACAAAGTTTTGTAGTTTATGGAAACCTAAGCGAGAATGAAGGAACTATCCATTCTACTATTCCATTTTATAAAGTGCGATTGAGAACTGAGAGGTACCTAATTTCTACATTCTTGGCATATTTTGTCTCACATAACGAGCCATTTTAAGCTGGGCGGGAAAATAATAATTAAAAAATATTTCATAACTAGTACTTACTACTAAAGCGCTAAATAAATTGTATCATGGAATGTAAAATGTTTTAGTAAACACTGTTTCTCAAAGAATGCGAATTTTTTATTGGCGTGATTTATGACTGCGTTTTGTCAATTTTGCGTAAGTAAGGTGAAAGCTTTACACTTCACTTCTAATTGAATCGTGCCGGAAGATGCTGCTGGTCGGTAGTTTACTCGGGGAGCTCCTGTTTCTCCTCCCTTGCATTCCGGCGCTGCTCCTTACTCACCTCGCTTCACCCTCATTGGCTCTCAAGACCTCGATGTTAACAGCCGCTCAAATCTCTTCACTCACTCATTCACTTCTAATTTCACAAGTGTGAAACAACTGTGCGAGAACCTATTTAAAAGCGTGGGGCCAAATGATTGGACACCTCTTCGCAATCGCGTGAAGAAGATGGGGAAGATTTACTACGACTAGGATATACGTTTTGACATTGAAATCGACGTGATCGTAATAAATGTAGATGGTGCTGACAGTGACAGCAGTGGCGATATCAAAACAGGGACAGTGTGCGTCACTGCAGCATTCATATAGTACGGGGCATGTAGATGTGTTCTACTTTGTGTTTGGCCTTTATGGTCTATCTCCACCTCTAACTACCGACCTTTCTCGTTTGTCCCACCAGCCCTCCTTTTTTTTTTGTGACGTTGCTCAAACTAGAGTTATCTGCACCAAGCGAACATACATTGCATGCCTTCTTGAATGGAGGTTTTGTGCTTCACCTCGTGTTGGTAGGAAATGAATACCTGACGAGTGTAAATTTCTGCTTCGTTAATTGACAAGGAACTACTTAAAATGATCTAGCATCTTCTTGATTCATGATATTTATGTATTTCCAGTTTGTCTTTCAACCACAACGTTCAGCATGCGTGGTGTCCGACGTGGAATCCCCCCCCCTTTTTTTCTTCTTTTTTCCACACAGCCATTGGAAGACACTGGAGAATGAAGGGAAATTAAATTTCCTGTATGTAATGGTTTCCATATAACAAAATGACAGCTCGAAGACAGTGTATATAACGCAAATTACTCCCGCTTACAAATACCTAAACGCGCATCTCCCCATCTTCAAACTCGGAAGAAAGCAGTCATTACTATTCTGGTTAACGCGGCTATTGACATCAGTGAAAAAACTTACCGAAGGCTTAAATAATTTGGCTACTGCACTGTTGGGGTTAATGGTTACAAAAATAAATCCGTATAAGACATAAGCAAACATACCACAAAAAAAAGTAGAAAGTCAACAAAATACTTTGCGCCTATCCCGAGTTTTGAAGAGAGGCGAAATTTAAACAATACATTAACTAGAAACATTATCGAAAACCATATATAGTTATACATTCAATGAAAGGTAAACCTCCAGTCGAGAAATTTGGCTTCTGCACTATACCATGTTTCCGTGAAAAATTGTACGGTCATGGTCAGAATAAATGAGCGGCTGAATAATCCTGAGTTCACCTCGGGGTATCTTCGGCGCTACGTAGGCAAGCTGTGTGGCTTTGGCTGCTAGGCAACCCGCAGCACGTCAAGAAGTATCCAACCACGCTGAGTTTTAACTGCGCCGAGCAACTCTTTTCCTTCCTCTGGAGCCGGTCACGCATTCTTCAAGTGACCACGCCGGAGATTAGTCCATTTAACTGGGTCAAACAACTCGCTTCAGAAATAACGACGTGAATGCAAAAGTGCTATCAAATATATAGAAGGATAAAGTTTGGAGAGGGACATGCTAGCTTCATCGAGAGCTCAGTCTGGTAGCGTCTAACGCCTTCGCGTCCAAGGCTAAGTCTCGTGTTCTTATTTCACATATCTAAAAATAAACTTTTGACACACGATCCACTGTAACTAGTTAGATAATTGCATTTGGTTAAGGTTACTTTGTCTTCGTTCAAGTACTTTGCAATGCAACTCATTAAATTATAGCTTTTTATCGGAAATGAAACTACGTAAGTTGTTTTTAAAGTACTGTTAAATCCAGGCTTTACCAATTCGGCTCACACAAATTCAAATAAAATTTCACGGTGTGCAGGCAAGTTAGGTAAGTTTAAAATTCTACACAGTTTGACTAAATAATGGCAATGATTTTACTTAATTCCAACAAATTAACTAAAAATGTCACCGAAACTCCGCTGTTTTCACGAGATTCGCCAGTGAATTTATTAATTGCCTATTAAATAAGTCAGGCAATGCCTTTAAGTGAGCCAGAACGTCAAGTTCTTTGAGAACGTGTTTAACATTCTCCCGTTTGCCGCGGTGCTCCTCCGGCCTTATCGGCTCCGCAGACCTCGTTGTCAAGAGCCGCCGAAACCTCCCCACTCCACATTCTCGTGTGCTTGGCGTTACTCTTCGTTTCGCACGTAATAAGAGTTTCCATGTGCAAGCATTCCCAAACCTTCGCTAGTAAATGCAAAGGATGTGCGCAGCAAAGTGAGCACTTTTGAAAGCAAACATAGAAAAAAAATATTACTGCCCTTAGATACGTACATGCTACAGTACACCAGCGAATTATTAGAAATAGTTCTAAGGCTTGGCGTTGTATTGCGAGAGTAATGTTTGAATTAATGGCTAGCGAAGAGAGTATTCTTTGTTTTATACACATTAGAGTACGAATTTGCATATTTGTAACGCATGTACGGGGATCTCTCATGAAACTGCTCAATTAAGTTTCCTGCAGCTTTAAAATTAAGTTGACTAATTTGAAAATGATAGTTACGTCCCGTAGTCTTGTGTTCCGCGACATGCATGTCTTAGCAGAGTTGATATCCTGATGGTTGAAATGTTTCATGGCATATGAACTTACAGTTGAAGGTATTCCTGTTATCCCACTTTACAGGGTATTTACATGTAGTGTATAATATATTTTAATATGATAATTATGTTGCTACAATCACAATAATGCTTATAGCTGTAATTTGACATACCACTAGTTTTTTTACTGGCATACAATATTATACCAATTTGTGATCAAAATTGTTTCTCAGGTCTGTACTAGTCAACAACTCAGCGAATAAACCATGGGTATTCCTATGTTTTACAATTAATATTCCCCTACCTACATGGCATTTCAACTGAGAGCTGCTAGGATACCTGATAATTATTTGCATTGCATTACAGCTAATTATAAGCTATTCACGGTTAAGTGAGCTCTTTTTAAAGACGTCTCATTTGGAATAAGAGCCAATAAAAATATTTTATTGTAACCTGGGAGATTAGCTTTCATGTCCGGTGGAATATATACACTGTGTTTGTTACTCACATTGCAATATTTATCTTTAAAAGTGGTGGAAGGATAAAAAGTGACTGATGGGGAAAAGTAACTAGGGCCTCTAAAGTGCCCACTTTACCGTGAATGGCCTATACCAGAATGAGAATTGGCATTAACTGAATGAGAATTGACACCGCCCGAATAAGAATTGGCATGTATAAATGAGAATTGCCATTGCCCAACTACAGCCACTACAAAAATACCCTTCCTTTAATTAGCTTAATATCAAGTGCGGGAGGTTGATAAGTTGGTCAAATTATCGTGGTTTCCCCGGTGGCCGCAATCACCAAGGCATCTCATATATGTGTATGGCAAGAGGACCGAACTGCCAACATTACGAGCCCAAACTCCGCCAGAGCTCATACTGATTTATTAGAGCCAAGTCAGAGCCCACTTTAATATCTGAGGTCCCGTCGCAAGTCTTTCTGTGCATAACTGCGTGACATAAAGCCCTACTATTACTTTACATCGTATTATAATGATATAAATTACTAACGGGTAGGGCCTGCGCCAAGAGTATGTATTTCAATTTACAATTTGTGAAAACTTAATCCAATTATGAGCGTATCAATTTAATGTCCATAGACTTCCATTTACAATTATTTGCAACTTAAGTACTGTTGGCTAGTTTAGTAGCTGTTAGTTTACAGTATCACTATGCTATACATATTTGTATAATTTCATTCTCATTTTGGTAACGTTGTGACATTATCAATACCGGAATGAGATTTGCCAGAGTGAGAAAATGCGTGCCTCCGATGTTACTGTAATTTATAGGGAAATATTCAAAGGACTTTGTGCATGTTAACCGAAACCTTTCATATAGAGAAACACAAAACTTGTACCAAATTAAAATGTATGCATTTTAGTTTTATTACTGGAATGAGAAACAATGCAGCTACGGGCATTAATTAAAGATAGTTCCTTTAAATAACCAATGAAATACAAACGAAAGCAAATAACATAACATCAGACATTTTGGTAGAATTACCGCTCCTTCTGGAAAACGTAGTTAGACAGACCTCAGCGCAATCTGTTTTCTCACGGCAGTACTAAATGTATTGTGTTACCGAAATGACAAGAGAACTTGGCAACACCATTTCGTTGCGAGTTGTAACAGTTGCAGGAAATATGCTATTGAAACTATTATTTATATTTATTCCCTAACCTCCCTATGGTGCAAAACACACATGAAACTCAAATCTCTTGACATTTTTGATAGGTAAATTTTTAAAGTGCTCAAATAATCGCGAACAGCACACTCTATTGTACTACCTCGCTCGGTTGAGTGTTTTTTTATTCTGCAACATGTCCGCTGCGGGAAAATTGTATGCGAGAACACACTTCCGAAGCTCGTGAACCAATACAGCCCGTGGGTTGGTTACCTGTAGCCCTGGTCGCTCGCTATAGACGGCGTGCTCCAACATCGGCGACAGCCCGAGGCTAGCAAGGGTACGAGCACCAGTAGAGTAACACGTGGTTAGCAGTCCACTACTTTCGAAAGCGTGTTTCCATCGCCAGTAGTTTACTTTACACGACTGCACGAAGTAAACTTCATTGTCATCTTCTCGATAATAGTAGGCTAGTCATCTACAGAGTACGAACATTTTGCATTATTAAAGCCCTTGTCACATTGTCGATTTTTTTTTTCATCAAACTGATTAATACGAAGTTGGTGAAATAAAGTTAAATGGTTGTGACGTCACCGAATCGTCATTACCTCAGCCACGTTTCTCTGTAACGGTCAGGATGACTCCAGTTTGTAATCTAACATATTGTAAATTGGGCAAGTTATTAAATTTATTTGATGTTTGGACGAATTCAGCCAACCAGAAACGTGCATGTAAAAAAAAAACAGTAATTTCCGACCCACGAAACCACAAAATTACGACGAGTAACTTGAAATTAAGTAGGGTTGTGGAGATAATTAATTTATATAACATATGTCAGGACATTAGTCCTGCTGGAAATGCACATTAGAAATAATAGTAACAAATCAAAAGTGTCATCGCGTAATAAATGGCTATGATAAATAAAATTAAAGTTTACTTTACAAATGGAAATCGATTACCAAATTCTTTATATTCCTTCCTTTGATGGGTTGCATGGTAGCAGTATCATGCTTTGAAAATTAAGTTTAAATAAAAATCGTACTAGATTAGTTAAAAATAAACCATATTTCGTCTTCAAATTTTATTGTCAAATATATTTAAAAGGGAAAATATGACAGTGCGACAGCGGCTTTACACACGTTATAATAAGCTACGTGCCTACACACTAAGAAATTATTCGTAAATTTACCATATTAGTGTATACGGACAGTGACAAAGCGTGAATAGTAAATGATTATCCAACGCATGCATGGTAACGTTACTACAGTTGCTCAGGAAAGAATCAAATGCATAGCGAAGTTCCCAACTTTGTATAGTAGTACTGCTATACATTCCCATATTTTCAGACTGACACGTAGTATTATTACCATGCACTGTGTAGGTTAAAAACTTCCATTACAGTTTAAAAAGTTTACCAGAATTTCTGTTGTTAACAGGGAAGTGTTGCTATAAACCAACGTTGTTATTTACAATAGGTCGGCTTTCAAGAACCCGATGTCAATTAGCCGCCCAAACCACTCCACTTCACTCGCTTACAATCGGAACAAAAGAGAATAAAATTCCCTTGAGAAGGAATACATCTCTACGATCCTTGTCCAGCCAGAAAACACATTACACGCAATATCAGCTTTCAGAATGTGAGAACTCTTAATGCACATTCACTATAATACAATGGAGAAAAACGAACGTAGAAAGAAGCGGCCATGGATATTAAGGAACAATCACGGCATTCGCCTTCGAAAAATTCCGGAAAACACTTTTTTGAATCAAACCTTTGAAAAATCAACCTATGTACGACGGGTTTGGTTGTTTCCTGAAAATGTCACGTATTACAAGCATTTTGTATTTGTGTTGATACAAAAGTGCCCAATTTTTAGTTTAATTCAACTTTAACATATAATGTGTCTATAAAACATAATATTTAAATACTAATTAACATCAATAAAAACAGAGAGACAGAGAGAAGAAAGGCGTGTTGGTAATGCCTACTAAGAATTAGTTCTTACGGAAAATAGTGTTACACTCAGTGCGCACGAATTCAGTGGTGGTGTCCCACTGGTGTAATTTTTTGTACTTAGTTAAGCTTCGTTTGCATGAGGCGGATGAATAGCCTAGAAGTAGAACTTAAGCAGCGCTTCAGAAAATTCTGAAGTACCCGCGAATAGACTATAACTAAGTAGATATGAATAGGGGATTCAAGCACAAGGGCTGGGGGATGTAGCGCCATCCACCATCTTGGATGACATCAAAAATGTCCCGTTTTTCCCTCAAAATTTCCTGTTTTTCCACTTAAAAACTTTTTAAATTCCCTAGCATTTCCTTATAAGATTTCCCGAATTACCCTTGGGATTTCCCTTTTTCCCTTGAAATAAAAATATATTTGAAAAAAGCAGTTGTTCCTCAGTGTGGCTCTGACTTCTAAAAGTGACTCGGGTATACCGAAAACCCGCCACAAAAAGAAATCTGAGGATTCAATGACAAAAATGTATTTTTTTTTTTTTAAATTTAAAATTTTAACGGCGTGAATATTGAGTGTTATATATAATACGACTCGTCTTTTCAAGTTGCATACGATCGTGACGCCATAATGATTATGTAACTCAATGTCACGAACCTCATATTGAAATAAAGAGGTATGCTCTTACCCCCCACTCCCCATAATATTCAAAACTCAGTACCGTCACGCGAGAAAGACTCTTTATGTAGGTGGTTCTCTCGTGTCACCTTACCAACACCCCTTACTAGCACCTTAACCATTATTCAATCTCGTCACCTCACATTACACCCTCCCCCAATACCCCGTTCTGCAACCTTCCTTCAAAACCATATTTTTATATATAAAATTATCTCAAAATTAAAGCGATTAATATTACCGACCCAAACATCGTCAGAAATGATGTTGAAAAAATTAAAACATGCCTATCCCCCTCAAAGATACTATCCATCGCACACCACACATCCCATTACCATATTTCCACCACACCCCAAGATATGTCATCCCCTAAACACACGACCATGACCTCCACCCCCCGAACTACTATCCATTACGAAAAGCATCAACAGCTCCCCTTCACCATCCCTCTTCCGGCGGACAGGCACCACTTCCCACACCGTTCTCACAGGGACAGGCAGCTGGTCGGCCTTGTCAAAACTATCATAAAAAGATCAGTCATTTAGAAATCTATGCATTTATATATAATTGAAGTCATTTTATTTTAATTTACTTTATCTAATAATTAGAAAAATTCCCACATCTTTAAAAATACGGATTAATGTATCGAAAATATATTTTCAAAGTAAAATCGGTTTATAAAATTTTGATTATGTAAAATTTTCACTTTCCCATGACAGCTAGCAACATTTAAAACAAATTCTTCCTATGGAGGTATGGAGATTTGAACCCATGGCCTCTCATACAAAAGTCTAGTGTTCTGACCATGGAACTACACAAATGCTCATAAATGTGAGGCTTAAAAAAATGTATATTAGTCGTCCAAACGAAGAGGCTGCCATTTCTTTGTACAACTACAGAAAATTTGATGTATTTAACATTCTGTTACATTTATTTTCAATCAATGAAATGCTGGAAAATTACATGGGCAACAGTGCTGCTAATTTTGGAAACGTCTTCAGCAACAGCTGCTATGCTCGGCGACACGAGATAACAGCCAGTACGAAGAGTTCTTTTAGCGCTATGAAGCATTACGACCATGTGCACAAGCTGTTTATGCATGTTGATACGTCGAATAACCGCATCAAGAACTGCAAGTATTTGTCTTTTGAGAGCCAGCAATAAATTTCGTCAATACTTCCCCCTGCATAAATGGGTACCAATTCCACAAACTATTATTGACAGGACAGTTAATGCTAATGATGGAATGTGAGACTTACGAGGCGGGGTCGAGTCGGTATGTGTGGAATGTACACTTGCAAGATATTCGAGTGAAATGGCTGAACTTCTAAATACTGATGATGACCTTGTGATTCCTGCAAACAAAAGTAAACTTAATATTGAGGATGAAACAGGAAGTTAAGACGAAAGTGAAGACCGCATTGATGATAATGACTATGAAAACAGTGTTGATGAAGTGTCTGATGAGAAGGATGATAATTCTCTCGACGTTCCCACACATTACACTAACGAGTTTCCTTCGGACAAGTGACAAGAACGCTCGTTAAATTTCTGCAACGAGCGAAATGGAGAAGGCAGAAGACGTTGAGAATACTGACTACATGTTTACCGAAGACCCGAATGAACATGTTAGTAGACTCAAGACGATTGATCGTTTTGCAACAAGATCGAGATTTTTCGCACATTAACGAGATTTATTGTATCAATAGTGAACTGAAGGATCGGTGTTAAATCAGATAAGACTGTTGGCTACTATCCATGATCTGCAAACGTCTCAGAAATGTAAAGATCGAATGTGAAATAATTAGAAAAATAAAATGTATATAATATGTAGATAAATTAAATTAATTTACAGGATGGGTATAAAATAATACCCCAACTTTGAAGGTTATAATATCAAAATCAAACAACCTAAAACTTTGATTGACCAATCAAGTGAACCGTGGAACCGTAAAGTTTGTTTACCATACATTCATAAATGTTCACTGTGACCACCACGAGCGGCCCGAAAGACATCTACGCGATAATCAAACTCGTTCCACACTCTTGTCAGTATGTCCGGTGTTACGGTTTGGATGGCGTCCGTAATTCTCGTTTTAAGGTCATCAATGTTAGCCGGCAAATGGTGGACGAAACACTTGATCCTTTATGTACCCCCATAGAAAAAAATCGCACGGGGTAAGATCCGGGCTTCTTGGGGGCCAGTGATGAAGAGCCTTGTCACCAGCTGCTCCTCGACCAATCCGGATTCCAGTTGAACAGTCGTAACCGTTTCTCATTTAGCAAACTGAATAACACAGAACGCCTTCTGTTGTTCTGTCGCCATCATAGCTCAGGGGAAGAGTGGCCGACTTGTAGTCGGAGGGTCGGGAGTTCGCGCCCCACTTCCTCCGCGACAGATTTTCAGTCCGCATGTCGCGCACATGTGTAATGTGGATTTGTCATCAAGTTGGTCTCATAGAGCAAAATACACTGTCGACCGTCTCACATCACTCGCACTGTGTCCAACGGCAAATGCATCGTTCAATGTAGTTAATAAAGCCAACTTTAAAAATAAATATCAGAGCACTCGACTCCTTTACGAGAAGTTGTGGGTTCAAATCCCCATACCTCCATGACAAGTTTTTATTTTTTCTAAATGTTATCAGTGGTCATGGGAAAGAGCAAATTTTACATCATTAAAATTTTATAAACAGACGTTGCATTAAAAATACGTTTTCTATACATTAATCAGTATTTTTTAAGATGTGAAAATTTTTAAAACAAAAGATAAAAAATATTTTTATTATATATGAATGCATTGATTCCTTGATGACTGATCGTTTTATAATTGTTTTGGCAAGGCCGATTAGCTGCCTGTGTTGTGGGAACAGGTGCCTGGCACTGAGAAGTGGAAGGGTGAAGGGAGAGGTCGATTGTTTTCGTGACATTTACGAGCCGGGGGAGGAGGATTCATGGTTGTGTGTTTAGANGGGTATGTATTGATACTTTCAATATAATTTCTGAAGATGTTTGTGGCAATGTTATAAATCGCTTTAATTATTAGATACTTACATATATATATATGCTTTTGAATTATGGTTGCAGAAAAGTGTAGTGGCGGATGGTGGTAAGGAGAGGTGACGAGATAGTAAAGAGGTTAAGGTGGGGTAATGGTACTGAGTTTTGAATATTGCGGTGGAGTTGTAGGAGAATACCTCTTAAATCTAATATGGTGGTACTGACATTGGGTTCCATAATAGTTATGACATCACGATCGTATGCGTCTTGAAAAACAAGAGTCTGGTGATATATAACTCTCAATACTCACGCCATAAAAAATTTTAATCATAAAAATAAATTTTAATTTTAAATTTTTAAAAATTATAAAAATAATTTTATTTTATCGTATTCTTAGACTCCTCACTCTGGAGAATTTTCGATATACCTCAGCCGCATTGAGGAGTCAGTGAGCCATACTAAGGAGCAAGCGCTTTTTTACACACATTTTTGGAAATTTTAAGGGAAAAAAGGAAATTGTAAAAGAAATTCGGAAAATTTTTAGGGAAATCCTAGAGATTTAAAGTGCTTTAAGGGGAACATGGGAAATTTTAAGGGGAAAACGGGAAATTTGTGATGTCATCCAAGATGGCGAATGGCGCCACCGCACCGCAGTCCCAGTCTTTGTGCTCGAATCCCCTATTCCTATCTACTTACCTAAGTTTACACTCATTTTTCTAAGAGAAGAAAACATTTTCAACTGGCTTACGGCAACATCCACCATATTTTTCAATTCGAAAATCTGGGTTTCACCCCATTGGAATTTAGTCCGGTTCGCCGTGGCAGAAAGCGAGAAGGCTGTACACTACACTAACGTGGCCTCTACGGGAGACTGCAGAAGCGACAGCTTGCGTCAGGTTAGTACATATATTCTATTTGCGGTAGTTTCACACTTTGTGAATCAAACATTTGAAAAATCCCCTCATGTAAGGCGTGTTCGGTTGTTTCCTAAATATCTCGTTTATCACAAGCGTTTTAGACTTCCGTTAACATAAAATTACGTTGTTTTTAAAAAATATTGAAATTTTACTCATCCTATATCTTATTTACACATTATTTTCCATTCATAATTAATACAAATAAAAACAGGGAGATAACAGGTGTGTTGGCAAAGCTTAGAAAAAAAAAACAATTATCATGCAAATTATCAATAAACTGAGCATGCAAATATACAGTACCTTGACCCTTTCGTGTAAATATCTAGACTTTGGCTTTGTTTGCATTATGCTGAGGAACAGCCTGGCAGTGTAACTTTAGCAGGACTTCAGAAAAGTTGAAGATAAACATGAATAGGCTGTACGCGTAAATCTTCTATATTGTATGGCATTTTTTAAATTTAAATTAAGACGTGATCCTGAAAACACGCTGGATACTGCCAAAGCGGGTCGATGATGAAGTCACAAATACAAAGAAAGGCTGTGTAATAAATGTGTCTAAACAAATCAGGCACGTAAACTTCGCGCGTATTTAGAAACTAGCTGTGATATTTATTTTCAATTACCACAATTAATTTTTGTAGTAATTTTCCTATAAGTAAAATAAATAGAAGAAACGTAATTTATAGTTCAACAAACTATTTTGCAGCGATAGTCGAATACAGTAGACTCTCCCACAACTTTGGGCATCAGGACGGCGAGGTTGTTGGAAAATGAAAAAGAGTCAATTAAAAAAGAGTACCTGAATTTTAGGCTGGTCACACCAAACTGAGCAATTCTGAAAGCTCTGCTTTAGATCTTCTTGTATGCACGTAATGTATTCTCCCACCAAATGGGAAATTACCTTTGCAATTGGCCTGATCACTTCATTCACGCGTCGGCCAAATAAAATGTGTGAAATAATTGAAAAGTAAACATTTTACACATTTGCTAATTATTAAATGTATAACATACATTTAAAAACAGAAATAAAAATTAATTATTTCAGTATTTACATGTGTCTACCTGAAACTTTTGATTAAACGTTAAGACACATGGAACTAGTTTTCTTCCGTCGCTACCAACACACTGGACGCGTGCGTTTCAGTGTGCCTGTTAAAATATACGCAGGTAGGGGTAGCGACAGTTTTCAAAGGTTCATTTCAAAAGTTCTCTATTGACCATGAAAAGTCAAAACCATTTTTGTATAACTTGTAATACTATCGAGTTACAATTAGTTTTACTAATTATTGCTACGTCCAGGTCATTAAAGTAAGTAATGATAATTTTCAGCATTACAACCATTTATGTCCATATTTCATTGCAGTACTTTCTGTGAAGTTTCGGTTCTTTTCTTATCCCTACCCCTTTTTTTCTTTCCGAGGCCGCCGGATAAGAAACAACAGTTGACGGAAAGTCTACTGTATAACATAAAAGTTTAACACAAAAAAATTTAGATGAGCGAGAAAGCGAAAAAAGCCGAGTGAACGACAGATAATGAAGTCGACAAGCGAATTTAATATTGCTAGCAGACAGACACAAACGGTGCTGCGTTTTATGCGTTTGTAAATTCTGTATCCGTTAAACGCCATGGTAATTCTTCGATACTAATATTCCATTATATCAAAAAATTAGGGAACAGTTCCGAACAACGATCCCAATAAAAATGTTCACCGTAAACAGCTTATTGTATAAACATACAAATTTAGTAATGTTTTCATGATAATCATTAATTGAAACATTTTCTATTGATTTATCATTTGTAAATATTCTCGCATGAAGTACTATTCATACAATTACTCAAGTTGCAAGACTCTACAGTGGATTATTTTAGCAGTTGTGATGACGCCTCTTAATAATCAGCAGCTTAGAAATTCTCAGTTTCCCACCTTCTATCACGTCTAACTATCAGTACAATTTTCTCCCAATAAGCAGACGTTAAATTAGGCGATAGGATCTCCCCATGACCTCTCACAAGTATTCTGTTCTCAGAATTGCTCGACTTTATCCTCACTCCACATTTCTTCCTTCCAGCAGGATAATGGTCCTACCTGTATGAATGTGAAGTACAAGGCAGCCCATTTTCCCACGCCTCTCCTCTCAATTTATTCCAAACGACTGCGCTTTGCGCTTCTCTCCCACTTTCTTTGGCACGCATTTGTCCTACCGTGTTGTTCTCGTCACTCAGTGCCGCCAGCACCCCAGATCCATGTTTCCGAGCTAAGGCTCCCACACTTTCATTTATCTCGAAACTTTGAAAGAAAAATATCTCTTTCGTTTAGGCAGCGTTTCGTTCGCTCTCCTTAGTCAAGGCTTCCTTTTTCCCTTATATGCAATGAAGTATAACGATACACTGCATAAATATATGAATAGAGAAAACATAATAAATGTTATATAAGTTATTGTATATATACACATATATATATATACACACGCACATCCTCCGTCAGTAAGCGAATTTTTTCCGGTGTGTCTAAATATTTTTTCTTGATTTTCCTGAAAAGTGTTATTGTATTAAAAAAATGCCAATGATATGTATGACTTCAATCTACAAAACACTTATTTTACTTCGAAAAAGAAGTAAATAGAAAATTGTCTTATCTAATCAACGGCAATTTCGAAGCCACTACATGGATTTTTCATGTTACCGACCTTATTCTACCAGACAATTACTCTTTTATGCACACACAATCCGTTTGTAAGTTACAAACTTCTACAACGTAGCGACAAGTGTTCCTGTTTACAAAAGCTCCTTGAAGATGGCACGCCAATGCTCCCTTCACTACAAGCAACGAATCGCACACGCCTGGCGTGTGCGAAAGTGTGCACCAGTCAAAGCGAAATAAATGCACTGCATATCTGTCGTGCAGTCCAGAAAATGTATTATACGTGCCTCCAAAAACCGAAGCTAATCGATTGCACTAGTGATAGCATTCGTCAAGCATTACACTTTTCTTGGTAAAAGTTTGATGCACGAATTCATCACAAATGATGTAAATTGGGCTAGCAGGAAATTTTGTTTTAAATTTCAAGATGACTAACAATCCTTTGTCAGAATACCAATTACAAGTCACGAAATTTAATGGCAAGTAAGGATGGCAGCCCTATTATTTCCATGGAATAATTTGATGACATGGCAGTTACTGCAGTACTAAAAAAAATTTTTCTCAAACACCCATCATCCGAATACTTATGCAGTTTTAAGAACTGTTCCACTACTCGTAATAAGCTAACGGTTCAACTCAATAAAAAGGTGGATATCACTCTTACTATTCACTTTTGATATCAAATAGTAATAAGTGTTTTCAAATTATTTTTCGTGATTAATCCACACCCCAATTCTTCCGTCGAATTCACATTCTATCGCTCTCAACATACACACATAAATGTAAATACTAAATTTTTTTAGGAACATATGAAATGCGCATATACACACATTAATTACGTACATACGCACGTTTTCATAAATTCAACCATATAAAGGCTGATGGACTACTCGCCGGAAGTCATTGTGACGTTTCTTCTGGGTAGGGGAAAGTTGCTATCGTTGTGCCGCCTCCTTCGTTGAAACAACTTTACATCTCCACACATAAAGACTAGTGTAACACTCAGTCGATTGCAATGTGAGCTACTTGAAAGCAAAGAAGCGCCATCGTATTTCCGAGTTGTTCCATGCAGATGCAAGGCACGCGTGAGCAAGATTTACACATATTTCTTATAATGTATTTTTGTGTAACTGAAACAAGACAATCAGTGAAATGTTAATGATGTTTCAATGACCACAGACATTTACTGAAAGCCAGACGCATGCCCGTTAGTTCACGCTATTGACGTTTAAAATTAATGTTGGACACACAGAGGAAAGGCTGTGTTAATCAAGGCAATGCGATTTGACGTCAATGGGTCATATGAAGTTTCCATTGATCGGACACTGACTCAATGTTGGAAACTTCGTGTGCTCACGTGTGAAACGATTATTTTGGACAGGATAAGACAAAACTCTGTACGCTGATTTAATGTTAGTGTTAGCGAAGCATTCGTAGACCTATATGCGATTTTAAAAAACCACAAACATGTTTTCTGTTGCAGATGGCTGCAAGGGCGAAAAACGGTCGGTGTGTGTTTCGATTTCCACATGCGAAAATCCGGGAGTGAACCCGCCGGGGATCGAACCCGGATCGCCGTGGTGGGAGGCGAGCGCCCTGGACACTGCGCCACCGCTGTCCCTATTGCACGAGCTAAAATGAACTCCGTGGTCGTATGTATGCTCGTTCTCTTGCAAGGCAGGCAGGCACTGCCTCATTTGAACTTGCGGCCCTTCCACCTACCAGCGCAACTTGCCAGCAGCACAGATTCAGAACATATCTACAAGTAAGTTGTGATGCATTTAGAGCGACATCTGTAACATCATATAATACAGTGTTGTCACTCTATGTTCCACTTAGTTCTTCAGTTTCAAGAATGGCTTGATAACCCGCTTTGTCCAACCGACTTGGGATGGATGGTGTTAGGTCAATATCTGATACCAGTTGCAACTGAGCTACCTCCTGCAACTGATATCCTGCGCATGTAAGGCAGTCTTTGCAGCACGCTGCTCTTGTAATACTGCTGGCGTGAGTAGTTCCGTGATGTGCGCCCACGGCAGGAGAATAATATGTAGCAATGGTTCAAACCCTGAACTTGATGCAGATACTCCGGACAATCTAGATGGACTATAACAACTGTAGGGACATCCCTAAGAAATATACATCACAATAAACGCTTAATTTTCATCATTGTCAGTGTTACTTGCGACTGGCAGCTAACGTGTTTGCAATGTGTTTCTACGAATTCTGGTCAACCAGTTAATAATCAGAACCACATTGCACAAATCTACTGTTTGAAATAAGTAACCATTATTTTTAATTCACATGTTTACATTGCCTAAACGTTATGTTTGAGAGATAATAAAGACAAGTGGACGACTGCCCTTAAACTATGTATGCAAATATGAAATAGAATAAAACAATTAACACTCGTGGGTAACTTAAAGGTGTTAGTGTTAGTGTATCATCCAATCTAGCACCAAATTTAGGAAATATTTAAGGGAATTATTTTCGGGACAAAATATCCATTCCACATACCAACAGACACACAAATTATGCATCAGGTAGCATTTTAAGACCAACCACAGCACTTAAGAGTAGTTCTACTATAAAACGTTACTTATAATGTATTGCCTGAATAATCAATGAAGCTCGCACAGGAGGACTTGGTACTTTTAGTGTGTTGTTCAGAACACTAAGTAGAACATGTGCAACAATTTTCAGATTTACCATTTTTGTTTACATGTTTAAGCCTAAAATGCTTAGGCTAACAGAAGCCGTTATGCTAGCTATCGAATCACCATACAATTTATATGCATTTGAAAGGTATGTGAATAATCGTTGGTAATTAACAAAATTGTTCAATGTTTTCATGTTTACACCACCATCTGCAACACCGTCAACTGTCACTACGTGGCACAAACAACGCCACATTAGTCATAAATGTGCTGTAAATCGTCATACAACTACAAAAATACGAGCAAATGCACAGTGCTGTGTCTTGGGTCTCTTTTAGGAATAACACCCATGTTTACCACCTTCTTTTTTTATTATAATCATTAACACAATCGCCTCTCCGAATGTTGCAGATACATCATACTCGTATATACACTTGGTCCCCAGTACATAATCAGCAAAGTAACGCAGTTGGTTTATCCAAGATTTGGCCATTTCAGACAGCCCAACAGCTTACGAGGAACGTAAATGAATTTTCAATAGCTAGGCCTATTGCTTGCATAAACTGTTGAGGCAATATAGTCAATCATCAGCTACACAATAAACCGTATAAATGGATATTTGACATGTTCGTAAGCAAATCGTATTACCAATGCAATTGCGATCGACCATGCAATAAACTTACACTTTTGTACAATAGCTGAAACGTGTAGACTTCCGACTAGAACACCGCCAGTGAAATGTGTACTACGTTTGGCAGTCTGCGTAAAATCGCGAAAAAAATTTTGAGCCCACGTATCTTCGATTAACACACTAGCTATTTTAGCTTTTTTTATATATGATGATCAAGTTTTGAATCAGTTAAGTTCTTTGCAGGCCAATCACAAACATTCTGCCTTATACTATCAGAATCCTTATTGGTCCATTGAAATGGAATAAAGTCTTCATACATGCATGACAGTCAGCAAACTAAGAAAACTGTCAGATGTGTTTACAGTACTGTGAATCTTAGCAAAACAGTCAACTTTTCCCGCGATAAGCCATCGTCTGTAAGTCTGTGGCCTCGTGAATTTAGTGGAAATACGTTACATGTTCTAACACAAACCACGCCCTCCCTACTGTCACATTCATAAAACAAGTGCTACTTTAACACGGAGGAAATATCTTACGACTTTGTAACTTCAACGGTATTGCTTATTTAAAATGATTTTTCAAAACAGCATAAATTTAATGAGGAAGACATTTCAAACCAGCGAACTTAGGAAGTGGTATCTGTATGCACTAATTACTATCAGGACCTGTTACGTAGGTTAAGAAAGAAAAATTAAACTGAGCTCTGACATTGAGTGTGAAAAGTTATCCCCACAACATGCAGCTCCTAATGACTGTATATTTCCTTCTAAAAAAAACACAGCAAAACGTTCACAGGCATGCTCGACTGGTAGCATACGTGAAGTTCTGACTTGGGGTGATATAACACCTGCATTTGTCAGCACTCCGACCAACAGAATGTTTTGAAATTTTCAACATTTCAGCCACATTAGAAAAAAAAATTGTAGAAAAGACGACACACGGTTCTGAACTACTGGAAACTACACTGAGAAAAAGATTTTGTTGAATAAAACAAATTTTTGTTTGGTGCAAACGAATTAATTTTTTGTATAGAGACAATGAAATACTAAGTTGTTGAAAACAAATTATTTTGTGTCTCTTATTTCGTTTCCCCAAACTGTAAGATTTGTTTGGTGCAAATAAATAACTCTTTGGCTCTACGAATATTTAAAAAGTTTCTGTTATTATAAAAAAAATGTAAAAACACAAACGAGATTCGAACTTGTATTATTCTTTGCCCACGCGATGCGCCCTAATAACCTCAGCCGTAACGGGAGTGTTGTTTTTAAACGATCAATTTAAATACTGCACAGCATACGTGAATAAATATTTCAATTTTTGCATATTTACCTAGTGACCCCAGGGTATCGTCTCCAGAACGTGCCTACACCCTGTCCGTCCCAAATCCTACAACCACCAACAACTCAGCAGTTGGCAAAAAGTAACAAAAATAGTCCTTCAAATTCTTTCTCTTTTAAATAGGTTAAAACTCCTTATCCATCCAAAACCAGAATAAGTTAAATCATAGGAAAAAATCTGCGATACTTTGCTATAGGAACCCTTTTATACATCCAGTGAAACAAGAAAAGTTTCTTAATTTCCTTTTTTACAGTAGAAACTTTCTTATACACAACTCTCAGATATATTGCACGTGCAATTTCATTTTTTTTAACCGGTATTTTTTCCAAATTTAATTTTGGGCCTTAATTTATACCAAATAAAAGCAATATAAAGAGTTATATAATCGTGGTGCCCCAGCGTGATATTGCAAAGCATTAATAAAAGTTTCTCACACAAGCATAATCAAACCTTAAGATGATTACATTATTTACAAGCCACATGGCTTCTTCCAAAAATATATTTATGGCACACTGAATACTTTATACTTTACAAAAAAATGCACTAAACACAGGCAATCGTGCCTATAATAGTTTTCGTAATGAAAACCTAACATGAAATATAGAGCGCCAAATGCTCATATTAGCTTTGACCAGAAGGGTCCCTCAATACAATACATATCTAAAATCTAAAATGCATGACGACGCAGACGGGAGCCGAATAACTCGAGACGGCCCCAGCCTGGCCATTTTATACATAATAACTTTACACCCCCTCACTACCGGGGAAGAAATAATGCAACAATGGGATTTTCATAATCTGTTGGCTTATGGCATAATAGCCAATCTAAATTCTTTATTTAAGTTGACGCATGCGCATGGAATCGAAAACAGTCTTTTACTTTTTTTTCTGGTCTTCGTTATCGTGCGTCTTACACCCCCGCTGACGCTTTGGGAAGAGGACTAATGAAGGAGCAGCGACGTCATGAACCACGTGATCACCCTGCCAGTAGCTAGAGGCGACACTCGCTGCACCCGGCAGTGTGAATGATGCCGTGCACGAAGTCAGCCGGCAGCCGATTTGCCGGCGTTTCGTGGTCGGTTTTTCGGCAAGGATGGCGATATTCACCCGCCAGCAGACGAAACCTCTGCAACTTCATTTAAAGGTAAAGGAACACCACAATGTCCCCTTTTCAGGCTGCCACGTAATTATTTTCACCGGGATGCGGAAATTTTTCGGTCGTGGCTCGTAAGGTGCTTAAAAGAGACGCAGGGAACCTCAACTTCTCAGTTTCCTGTTGTGCTTATTTAACTGGAATTTTAATACCATTATAAAGCATCAATAAATGCACTTACAAACACTGTTACTGTCCTAATTGTCATAAAAATTACAAACTAACTATCTAGCTGTATTTTCGAAAGAAGGTAATTCAATGTGTGGCCAAGCATATATTATACAGTTGTTTTAACTTACTATTTTGTTGACAGTCTAATTTTTTTTTTTGGTGCAACACTGAGATTTTGTTTATTCAATCATGCAATTTGTTAGATTAACTAAACAAATTTTGATGCTTTATAAGTTGCGTTTACTCAACAAAATATTTTTTTGGAGTTGCTAAACATAAGTTGGGCCATATAGGAATGAGTATGGCTGAAACCAACCTTTCAGTGTAGACACCTTTTTTTTCCGATTCCGACAACGTACAAAAAAAATTTTGAAGTAATAAACACATATGCAAAGATAGTAATTTTTATAATTGCTTTCTTTCGTCTGGAAGTATTCGTCGCGCGTCAGTTTCTTCCATATCTGCGGCCTGTAGCACAGACTAATTAACATCGCAAGAAGGGATGTTTTGTGAGAATAACAATTCTGACAATAATCACTCGAGTTATGGAGTAATCACTGCGTCAATAGTATTCACGATGCCGCGATTCAAGCCAGACGTGTCAGTCGACTATAATTAAATAGGCGAACCAAAAACTGACATCCAAAAGGAAGCAATTAAAGCCGTGAAACGGATGCAGTATAAATCTACCATCAAATTCGACCAGTTTTTTGTTGAAAAGTTCAGTACTGATTGCATCATTTTATGTAACTATACGAGTATAATGTGACCACAAATNACCAGTTTTTTGTTGAAAAGTTCAGTACTGATTGCATCATTTTATGTAACTATACGAGTATAATGTGACCACAAATGAAACCCACGACCTGAAGCAAAAAATTATTGCCTTCTCTTATTTTCGAAGAGATACAATGCTGTAGCGAATTTTCGCTTTCAGTTTTTATCAGTTCTGAATAAATTAACTCGTGGTGTATTCAGNTTTCAGTTTTTATCAGTTCTGAATAAATTAACTCGTGGTGTATTCAGAAAAATGTTAGTCGTCGTGGAAAGTATTTCGTGTGTGAAGTAGTGCAAGAAATATCTTAAAATGTCTGTAACATCTCTCTGTGATGTAGTAAATACAAATAACATGAACTGTTTAATTTATTAAGAGGTTGGCTATAATAGTGGAATGTTAATGTAGGAGGCCAAGATTTTCAGTCTACACACCTTCAGATTTATATAACACTTGCAGTAACGAGGATTCAAACACACGACATTTCAACAAATATATAATAATGGTATACATATTGGGCTAGCAATAAATGGCAGCATAACACTACGACTCACTGAATAATTATATTTACTGTAATTATGCATTTTACTATAGGCACTTTGATAAAATAATACATCTCAGCATTTCGTTAGTTATCTCATCGATATCAAGGCCCTGTACGATTCGCTAATTTGTCGACAATGATAAACAAAATAGGTTGCTTCAAGAAACGAAACGCGAAGCATCTCACAACAGAATGGTACAAACGAATCGATTGTAGATCACGCAAGAAAAAGAAATAAAGGAGCACCATTCGTAATTTAGATATATTTAATAGATTTATATCCCTATCCATGCTGTTCATAATCCGATTAATCATAATCAGGTGAGACTAAAAAATTGCACACAGAGAAAAATAATTCTAAATAATAAGTGTGTTGATTTATTCATAGTAAATTAGAAAAAGAACAATATTCCATTGATGAGGTATGGGAGCATTATTTAATTCTTAGTAAATTTTTTTATACTTTGTTGTATGATGCATAACAGTCTTTGATACTATAGGTAAAAGTATTATTCTGTTAAGCATAACGGAAGTAATAAAATTACTTTTTTATTACATAAAAATATTAGTTTTACCAAGTATTCCACTATTTCACTCTTACTTTCACAACTGATATTGAGAATGAGCTTTGGTAGATTCATATATGTAAATCATTACAATGAAAATATAATAGAGCTGGAAATAAATCACTGCAATATTTACAGTGTTTAACATCAAACCATTACGTAATTATCCACCAATTTTACCGTAGAGTTATCGTTACATATGCTAAATAACTTCGTGCAGGTAGCAAATGTGAAAACTGGAAGCATGCAATGGTATATAGAGTTTATACATATAACTTCAGCTCGTGATATTCCTTTTGCATAATTTAACAATCGATACCTCATTGTGATAGTGTTACAGCTCAAAATATGCTGTTGTTCTCGAGGATAAGTTTTGTATTAATTAATTGCCTAACTCCAATGCATTGTCTTTACACATTATTTCTCACAAAATTACTGTATAACAGTTAGTAATTAAGTTGTAAAACTTTGACATGTAACACAGGTTTTTGTGTGGCATATTTAAAGGGAATTGATTTAGAAATAACATACTTTGATTTGTAGCACTGCTGTACTGAGTTATCGAAATATAACTGGACACTAAATTAAATAGTCCCTCACCCACACCCCTCCCCCAATTAAAGTGCTCTTTAAGCTGCACGTAGGCAAGATGGAACTTACGAGGAGTTAACATCTTTATGGCGATAATTTGCGGATTACTACATTAAACCATAAACCGTATGTACATTGAAATCAAATGCGCAAGGGCACGTCTCCGTGCAAATTAGTAAGTGTGAAACTTTGTCTGGAACTAAATTATTCGTTACAAAACTTTTTAAGAATGCACACTATAGAGCCCATTCACGATTGCTTAAAACTTTTCTGAAGTTCTGCTAAATTTCTACTTACAGGATATTCCTCCGCCTCACGAAAACAAAGTTTAACAGAGTCTAGAAAATTACACCAAAGTGACATTTCGCCGCATTCGTGAGCACTCAGTTTAATAATAGTCTGCATAAGAACTATTTCTTACTAGGCATTACCAACACACCTGTTTCCTCGATGTTTTTATTTATATTAATTATAAATAAAAAATATTGTAGTCTGTAGGTAAAATATAAATAAATATTGAATTTAATTAAAAATAAAGTACTTTCATGTTAACACAAGTATGAAAATCCTGTATTACACGGCTTATTAGGAAACCGCCAAACGCATCATGCATGTAGTGATTTTCCAAAGGTTTGATTCAGGAAGTGTGAATAAACCGCGAATATACTTTAATCATTAGCCTACATGTATGCCCGCAGTCACGGACTGCCCGGAAACATTTTATTTGCAACTGCTGGGAATTAAAAAGTAAAAAGAAAAAGAGAGGAAGCAAATGAAAAAAAAAAAGTATCCACGTATATGCCTATTTTTGGTCAAGTGACCTCATTTCAACCAGGTCAAGCGAGAATACGAGTGAATATGTCCCAAATGGTCAGCGTCCTTTAATAAGCCGTGCTTCCTGTCACCTTCGCCGTACAGCTCGCGTGGTTTACTGAAAGCGAAAATTGAATAGCTTATTACATCCGCTCGACGTGAGCCTCTGTACCTCCGCATTTTTCCGTATCCAATTAGCGACTGTCCAAAAACCGCTGTTCGGCCTTGCCTCGGCCGGGAAGTTAGATGCTGGTTTTCCATTGCTACGTCCGTGTGAGCTCGGCGTGTNCCGCTGTTCGGCCTTGCCTCGGCCGGGAAGTTAGATGCTGGTTTTCCATTGCTACGTCCGTGTGAGCTCGGCGTGTTGACACGCAACGGGAATCTCATTCCCACTGACACCGGGATGGGAAGCAAAATAAAAGTAGCTCCCGCCTGATCCCGATAACACTAAACAATGTTCGGAGAATTGTAATCTAATTACGTCGCGGTGACCAAAAATGCCCATTTATTTCAATTTTATGTCTAGCCGACATGTTTCATTTTAATTCAAGCATTTGCACCATGCCTTAAGCTCTTGCTTGACGAAGTCGGGAGTGGTAAAATATAAGCTATGCCTTGAGCACGCCGCCTTCACGAAGATCGTCTTGTTTATAGACTATGAAAAGTGGTACGGGAATAACACTGTCTTGAAGAATAAGATGGTCTTGATCAAGACTGTCTTAAGCTCAATTTTGAGACTTGACTATGAATACCACCCTAGTACCCTACGACACCTGGCACCCACAGCCGAGCTCTTCATCTCATCCTGTGGGAAAGGGGGATTGGGTGTTGTAAAAATATCGATATATTGAAATGGCGATATTATGTAAATGATGTACCGATATAAATCGTCAATATTTTCCAACGATATTTTATCGAAATCAACAATGTATAAAAATATATTTTTTTAGGGATTAGAAATAAAAATATATTTCTTAAATGCTTTTTTAATAAGCTCTGTTTTGAATACAAAAAAAAATGAATTTAAATGTTACTATATTTACTTTGGCAACTTGCACCAAAAACGGGCGCCACATCTTTCTCCTAATGGCTCGTGTTCTCAATATGTAATATTCCAAGCAATTTTAAATTTGTCAAGTCCTTCAATACATAAGATATCGGGTTCTGATGTACCGAAAATCCATATATTACTTTCGATATATCGTTTCGTAAAACGATGCTTTTCTAAATAACTAATATAAACTGGAGAGCCAAAAAACTGGTATAGGCGTGCGTAT
>NQII01000064.1:784692-882777 GCA_002778355.1 Clitarchus hookeri | reverse complement strand
AAAAAAAAAAACGAACGCTGCATTGTATATAGGAGTCACGCACGAAAAAAATGTGTTTGGTAAAATAATTTTTATAAGAAACCAAGAACACCATATTTTTGTAAGATATGATTATATCTGTGTATTTTTATGAGCGTATGTAGCGTTAGTATTTGATTGCATGTGTAAATGAATTGTGGAAATTCCCCATTTATAAAATTGTAAAATGTATTTTGATGGTTAGCAGACAATTAGGCAGAGATACCAGTCAGTTTGTAAATGACTGTGGGAATATTTCAAAGTCGTTACGGGAGTGAGAAAAGGTTGACAACCCTCATGCGTGATGGCTTCGATTCCACCATTGGTTTTTGTAACAAAACTAGTGAATATATACAAGTTCCTCGAGCAAAATGATACGGAAAACGTTATACGATGTATGGCCTAAAGCGATTATTAAGAGAGGTACATGCCCTGATAGCACGTGGTAGGCCTATAAACAGAAACTTATTACGACATTTTAGGAAATACGTGAGATCAGAGAGCAAATTGCAGCATAATGTTTCATCGAACGAACGTGTTGAAAGAGTTCTTATTCGACATGTAATATCATCATTTTGTCATTATTAACATAGGGAGCGTCCTCTTGTTATTGTGCACAATTTTGTAACCATTGGTTAAAAAAAATTTTCAACCAATTAGTTATGATTATGTCGAAATTAATAAAAAATTATTGCCCTTCAAGAAACTCTCTCAGGCCAACGGTTCTCGCAAAAAAACACAATCTCTGGAAGGGTACGGTATAACGCCTGGCAGCTATGCAACTTCTGATCTAAACACGCTTTTTTGTCAACCACGCAGATCCATTCTATGTAACTATAGTCCATTCAAGGTTACTTCCAACTTTTCTGAATCCTTNTTTTTTGTCAACCACGCAGATCCATTCTATGTAACTATAGTCCATTCAAGGTTACTTCCAACTTTTCTGAATCCTTGCTTAAGTTCTACTTGCAGGATATTCCTCCGCCTCGTGTAAACAAAGCTTAAATGAATATAGAAATTTACACCAGAGAAAGCGCACCGCATTCGTGCGCACTCAGTTTAAAAATATTTTTTCATGAGAACTATTTCTTACTAGGCATTAGCAACACACCTATTTTTCCCCTCAATTTATTCGTCTTGATTATAAATTNTCATGAGAACTATTTCTTACTAGGCATTAGCAACACACCTATTTTTCCCCTCAATTTATTCGTCTTGATTATAAATTAAATATTATAATATTTGCGTAAAATATAAGTAAAAGTTCAGTTTTATAAGGTATTTTTACGTTAACACAAGTATAAAACACTTGTGATACGTGACGTATTTAGGAAACAACCAAAGATATCATACATGGGGAGATTTTTCAAAAGTTTGATCCAACAAGTGTGGATAAACCGTGGATAGATTAAATTCCTGTGTACAGCCGTTCGATCGTCATCCAGACTCCGTNGATCCAACAAGTGTGGATAAACCGTGGATAGATTAAATTCCTGTGTACAGCCGTTCGATCGTCATCCAGACTCCGTAGACTAATGCCATTGCTTATGAAGCGAGTGACAATTGCCAAATGACATCATTTGTTACTTGCAACTTACATTACAAATAATATTAACATTATTATTAGTACATCGATTATCCAAAAGTATTATTTTCAATTAGCAGGACCTGATACAGTAATTGTTCAAAGTGGCGGCCTTGAACGTCACCACACACAACTGGCAACGCCGCAGCAAGGATTGCCGGGTTCTATCGGATATTTCTGGTGGTTTCGTATAACTTCACAGGCATCCATAATCCGCGGCAGAAGGTCCCCTTACCGTTACACAGCAATATCATATGCCAAACACTTTAAATGACCCCGCAGGAAAAAAAATGGGCGCGTGTACTTATGTACGCGCGTTAGAAGTTATACTTCTTTGGTGTGACTAAAATAAAATTTTATTACATATTTTACCATTTCACGGTTATATTTATTCAGATCTTGTCCCATATCATANTCATAATCCGCGGCAGAAGGTCCCCTTACCGTTACACAGCAATATCATATGCCAAACACTTTAAATGACCCCGCAGAAAAAAAATTGGCGTGTGTACTTATGTACGCGCGTTAGAAGTTATACTTCTTTGGCGTGACTAAAATAAAATTTTATTACATATTTTACCATTTCACGGTTATATTTATTCAGATCTTGTCCCATATCATAATTGAATTCAAATTATATAAATCGAATTTTTTTAATTTGCTTATTACATGAACTGATTTTCTGTCGGTTTGTAATATAACCACGTGCTATGTTTTGTTACCTAGGGTTTGTATATAGCTAGACGATACGCGCATTCGCGTTGGGTCATACCGCTACCACGTTCACTGTCGAATTTCATTACACTGTGCGCGCGCAACTTCCTTTGCACACTAAACTTTTATCCTCAACGCGCCAAAAGAAGTATAACTTCAAAAGTCAGGAAGACTTAGATCAGGGGAGCGCGCAGGCAGTTTAATGGGGCCTGCGATAGCCAATCCACCTGTTGTCGGCGCTGCTGTATGCTGAAGCACCATATGTCTTAATAAGAAGTGGAACGTCTTACATCGATATACGCAGTTTCTCAGAGAAGAATTCACGATAAAGCGCTCCGGTCAAACAATTTGGAAGTACAAATGGTGCTATTATGTGGTCGTCAATGATGCCACACCACACAATGATCGAGAATCCCATCCGATGTGTACGAACAGATGTGACATGCCAATTTTCTTCAGCTCAAACTCGAGACTTCTCGCGTGATTGTCGCCTCATCAGTAAAGAGCGCCCTACGTGCGGAGTGAGGCACCGTCAGCACACTGTTGTGGAGTCCACGCGATCTTGATTACTCGTTCGGACATAGAATGTCGTACACGTCGCAGGTGAGACGGCGGCAGCAGCAGCAACAACACGCGACACCGTCGCATGACTTGCTCCAGCAACATTTGAGGTTGCAAGTGTGCTGGCAGAAGACGCTTCACGCGTGGCTCCGGAAACGTCTTCTTCGACTTCAAGTGCAGGTGTCCTGGCGCTCCGCACGCGGCTTTCTGGCATTTTCTACTAGCAGTGTCCCGGTGCGTATGGTGTAGTACTTGGCACATTGTGTGCCCGAGATGACGGCGTTATGGAAACACCTCTGCCTACAACCGCGCCGCTGCTGTGCCATTGAGGTTAGCAGCGCCATGCGCAAGTACGAGTCGGCGAGCTAAACTTTGTTCTGGCGAGAACCGTTGGCCTGAGAGACTAGAATCCAGGCAAACATTTCTCTTCGTTTAAACACGATTTTGTAATAATTATTCAATAAATACAAGTACCAACGGTTACGTAATTGTGAACAATAACAAGAGGACATCCCCTATGTAAGTAATGACACGAAGATGATAATACGTGCAGGATAAAAACTCTTTTTGACTATTTCGTTCAACAAAACTTTTCCTGCTGCACTTTGATTCCAAGAATACTTTAAGTCGTGAGAATAATGATGTTCGTTCTGTACTAAGATAGAAAATGTTTAATGCTTCATATACTTCAAATAATTTATTATTGTAATGGCTAACGTAATTTCAGGTTTTAATTATAATTACTGGTATTTTTAATGTGTGTTTTAAATGAAAGGTTGATGTGTCCTCTATATATATAATCCTACGTGCAACCTTTTATATAACGTATGATTGGTTCCCTCATTAGCTGATACTACTCTAGATGAACTGAACCAACGAGGCGGGTAATATTACACACCTACAGGTTTTGTGGGTTCAGTGTTGGAATTAAGAATGATGTGTAGATTTTGTAGAAGCTGAAATAACGAAGTTAGCAACGTACGCTTTCATTCCGTTTCGTTTGCCTTTGCAAACCTTTTGTAAATATTCTGGAATATTTAGCTACTGGATAAGCATTCCAGTATGAGATGTCGCCGTTCAATAGGTTTAGAAAATCCTTGGGGAAAAGAGTGCGTATAAATGAGGAATATTTTTTGATATCGCTTCCGGAACTGGAGAATAAGAAATGTAATGCCTTCATAAGGCTCCCTTCCAAACGAGAAATTGGCAGTTGTGCAGTCCGCAGTCGGTGATGTGTGTTCACAATGAGCAGTTGGCAAACGAATATTGCAAATTAAAATGTTACTACGAAAAGAAATAATTATTTTACTATCGTGGAAGTAAATATCAACAGAGCTGCAGATATTTTACCGTAATTCCACAAATATAAATATTCAATTACGTAAAATGACAAAAATAGTATTCACTTGAGTTATAATCCCACTGATTACATGGTAAATTCATGAAGCAAATATAACACAATTCTAACATCTTCGAATTCGTTTTGTTTCACAGTAATGTCGAACCAAATCAGACTGAAGTTCGTTACTACCCTTCTTTGTAATATTAAGAATCGCCATGTAAACAGTTATATTTGCGTTTCTATTCTTATTTTGTTCCGGATACATTTAAGGAAAAGACGCTAAATGAGTAACAAGTTACTATTGGCTACTGGCAACTTGTAGTCAAGCAGTCGGCAGTCCTCGGTCATGCTAGACCATCGCCAACTGCTGGACAGCGCAAATGATACAATCTGAAAAAGATCTCTTCCGAATGTTCAAGTGATTAAAATACAATATTCACATGTACTACCAAAGCATGAAATATTTTCACGTGAATGACCTCTTGCATATTTTACATTTCACAACAGAGGTCAAGTTATACAGGCGGTATGGTAGATAAGTTGATAACGCGAATGACTTTCATCTGCCTCAAAATGTTTAATCCCGACAAATTCCAATTTTTTTTTGGCTAGGTTTTTGTAGTAGTGTTAGGAATAAGGTAGGTAGCTGGGCTTAACGTCTCGTCGACAGCGAGGTCATTAGAGACGGAGCAAGTTCCTCAGGGAAGAGGGATTGGGGAAGGAATCGGCCATGGCTATTGTTAAGGACCCAACCCAACATTCGCCTGGAGTGATTTCGGAAAAGCATGGAAAACCGAAACCAGGATGGCCTGACCGGTAATCGAGCCCGGGTCCTCCCGAATGAGTGTTAGGAATAACACGAAGCAGTGTAGTGCTGATAGCACGAAGTTACGTAATTGTAATAGCGAAATGCCCTCTTTCATAATAGATACTGAGCACCACTCAAAGTGATAAGAAATTTCNAGTTACGTAATTGTAATAGCGAAATGCCCTCTTTCATAATAGATACTGAGCACCACTCAAAGTGATAAGAAATTTCGATTAAGAACTGCAAATTATCTTGATGAAATAACGCTTCAGACAACCAACTCAGCTTGTTAACTGAACAAACAGTTTATTCGACTGCCTTGCACCTAAACACAGTTAGCACCATGTACGCGAGCGATTTTCGTTTTCTCTTCCTTTAATCACTAACTCCGTCCACATTTTTGCGAAATTTGAAAATTACAGGAATACTTTATTCTCAGAAGTATAATAATTCTGTTTTACATATGAACGTTTTACAATTTATTTTGAGTAACGAAAAGGAAATTTTAATTATATAATACCGGTTACAAATAATTTTAGCGTAATGTATTCTGTGCAAATCACCAAAGCGTCCATGTCAAGTGCGAAGGCAAAATAAAAGTTACATAGCTGTCCTTAAGATTACTGAGTAAACATAAATAATTTTTGACCAAAAATGTTTGACAACATTCTTTAACATTCAACCACTTCCCCAAGTCAGAAGCACTTACTTCGCCAAGTTTGAAGTAGTAATAAATGAGCTGAACTTTAAGCACGCCGTCTTCACGAAGCTTGTAATCTTCAACAGGGAAATGCGGAGCAGAAAAAAGCTCTCTTGAGAAATAATACTGTCTTAATAAAGCTCATCTCCAAGTATGACTATGAATACGAGCCTAAATAACTAATACGTACGTACTATCAGGATTTAGCAAAAAAAAAATAAAATTCCAAATTAACGGGAATTTAAGCCTCCTTAGAACAAGTTTGTACTGGGAGGGGTGTTCTACAGGAGTACGATGCCACTTGCCGTAAAGCAATTTTATCGATGACGTTCACAGACACTGAAAATCGAATGCATGGCACTCGTATTCTGACATGCTCTTAATTTCTGGGTGGTGTGCATCTATGATCAAACGAGGCTTTTCACAACGAATTCCTTAAGAGTAACTGCTGCGTATTATACACTTAAAAAAAAATGTAATGGTTTGTGATTGGTCCAGTTATTTCTTGATCAGACTAGACGGCCTTATCCTGTTACTTCGTATAACACGCGCGGAGGAAAACTAGTTAAATGATCCATGGGCTGATCATATCTTATACNAAAAAAAAATAAAATTCCAAATTAACGGGAATTTAAGCCTCCTTAGAACAAGTTTGTACTGGGAGGGGTGTTCTACGGGAGTACGATGCCACTTGCCGTAAAGCAATTTTATCGATGACGTTCACAGATACTGAAAATCGAATGCATGGCACTCGTATTCTGACATGCTCTTAATTTCTGGGTGGTGTGCATCTATGATCAAACGAGGCTTTTCACAACGAATTCCTTAAGAGTAACTGCTGCGTATTATACACTTAAAAAAAAGTAATGGTTTGTGATTGGTCCAGTTATTTCTTGATCAGACTAGAGGGCTTATCCTGTTACTTCGTATAACACGCGCGGAGGAAAACTAGTTAAATGATCCATGGGCTGATCATATCTTATACGACGTTCCTGATCAACCGAGTCGTTTATATTGCCGGCATAATGTAGAAAGCCGAATCCCCAAGACTTCAATATCTGATAGAAAGTACACGAGGAGGGTAGAATATCTGTCATCCGACAGAGCAGTAATGAGTTCCGAACTGAAATTTTTCTTGCCCAGTGGCCGAGTTTGCCGTGTTGGTACGAAGCGAGCCGATGCTAAATCTTCCCATTTCGCTCTTCGGAAGGTTATTATGTGAAAAGTTTGTACTTACAAACAAGTTAGTTTATTATATATTTTTTTACGATGCGCTGAGAAGTGTTTCTGGTGACGGGGCTGGCTGCACTGTAAATGCTGCGTACACAACCAGGATTTGAGATTGCTAAATTATCGCTTCCACCGCAGAAGGACAACGCTGCGCACAGCGTTTTGTCAAGTAAATTATATGACTGTGGTTATGTATTAATGATAATATATTACTTTTATACAGTCCATTGATATTATATTACAGAATCTATGCACTCTCTTAGGGGTGAACAGATTTGGGCGGCTCTTAACAGCGAAGTCTTGAAAGCCGATGAGGGTGATTGAGGTGAGTACGGAGCAGCGCCGGAATGAAAGGGTGAGGGGAAACAGGAGATCACCGAGAAAATCCGCTGACCAACGGCATCGTCCGGCACGATTCCCACATGCGAAAATCTGGGAGTGATCCGGCCGGAGATTGAACCCGGTTCGTCTTAGTGGGATGCGAACAAGCTAACCGCTCAGCCACCGCGGCCCCCACTCTCTTAGGAAACATCGATGTTCCATTATTCAGTAATGGACGGGGAAAGATATCAAGGGCCGGTAAGGGAAAACCAAAATTAACTCCATACATACACTCACCAATTGTAAGTATATCCGATTAGCGTTAAACTGAGAACATCTGAAATTAACTTTTGAAAAAACTACTCCCGTCAACATATATTTTACCAAACACGCTGACTAGTACGTTCCCAGTAAATTTGGCAGAAATATAAGAAAAGTAGTTCCGTGTTTTAACTTCGTAATAAAAGTTTGACTATTAAATCGAGGAATACTGAACTAATTTAATTTGGATTTTGTTTATTTTATTTATACAGAGAAGAGTAAAAATTAGCAAATGTCTAACATACTTACGTTCCTATTAGTTTCACCGTTACGCTTGATTGACGCATAAATAAAGTGAGAGAGTTCATGTCAATGATTTTACCACATAGTGGAAGGATGGAAAACTTCCGAAAAAATAGATCCCAAGTGGAGCTTTAAAAATTGCTCAGTCAACCGCGAACAGCTTATATACATTTAAACGCATTATTCTTCTTTAATGTTATCACATTTCACATAACTTTGCTTTCATTCCTTTGCTTGTGTCGAATTACAGATTCGGGTACATCAGGTGAAGTTGGAGAACAGCCAATGTTTAGATATTTAGAATATGGCTGTTTCAAGTGTGCCATCTTTATTACCTCCCCGGATGAATAATATATGGTCTTTTCATGGTATCTTTACACTTGACGAATAAACCTTTTGAAAAATCGCCCCACGCACATGTCTGGACATTTCCTAAATAAATCATATAACACCAATGTTTTATACTTACATAAACATATACGATCCTTCATTTCTCGGTTAAATGAAATATTCACTTACATTTTATATACAAACTATATTAATTATTTCATAATCAATATGAACTGAAAACAATGAAAAGGGGTATGCTGGTAACAGCAGGAAATTTTTTTTAATTATAATAACTCTTAAAAAACTGAGTTTAAGCTAGTTAGTTTTAAAGTAGACATTTCTTACTAACGTATTTAAGTTTTCAGGCCAAACACAAATTTCATTGTTATAAAAAATTATTCATTTTTGACTGTCTAGCGCGCAAATGACATGCGTTGTTTGTTACTCTTCAGCGCTTTCTTCCAGACATCTTTACGTTTTGTTGACATGTGGTGGAAGGATACATAACGAATAGCCCGAAACTAGAGAATGGGCATAAATTAACTCCAAATACATCAACTGAATGCTACAGATTTTTTTAAAACGCAACACAGAAAAACTATAAAAGAACGATCCTAGATAACAGTTTTTTCCAATCTTACGAGCAATTACTTTGCAATATTTGTGCATTTATTTCGCATAATATNCGATCCTAGATAACAGTTTTTTCCAATCTTACGAGCAATTACTTTGCAATATTTGTGCATTTATTTCGCATAATATCTTGTGCCGTGATAGCATACAAAATTTTACAGTGGAAGGAATAGTTCGGCAGATCACATAGCGCTGGTAAAATATTTTCTGTCGTAGTAAAAACAGTAACGTACGGTTGTCCTCTCTTAGATAATCTCTATAGGCTTCAATTGAATTGTAAGGTACGACTAAACTCTATAGCGTTAATTATTTATGTCTCGTGCCCACATAAGAAAAGTCGGAAGTAACCACGAACAGACTACAGTAAATGTTACCCACCGCAAAAGAAAAATATGATGTTGAATCCCAGACGCGTAATATAATATAAGACAAACCGAAGGTGGTGGTCGAATAGTCAGCGCACTGGGCTACCACTGCGGCGATGTGGGTTCGGTTCCTGGACGGATTTCCGCACGCTGAAACATGGCGGACGTTGCTCGCATCTGGCTGGTTTTCTTGGGGAACTTCCGTTTCCCCGCCCGTTACTTCGGTGAGTGCCAACCCCTCGTCACATTCACAGTTACTAACATTAACGAAAATACTGAATGAATTAAAATGCTTGGTAAATCGTAATAAATATATACAATTTCTCTGACATTTCCGGTACACAAAAATAAACTAAATACCAAATAAAAAAAGGAAAAACATCCATCCAGTTACGCGCATTTCATTTTGGAGTGGCTCATCCATCAAATGAAGAGGAAACCCCAACACACATTTTAATCCACAAAAAAAAAAACCCTTAATCTCCGACAGCATGTCGACGGTATACATGTTGCAATGTAAAAGTTTTACAGGTGGTGGCTAGGATATATGAACGACGCCATCCCTCTCAAGTGTGAGTTTTTTTTTATTTTACCAGAAATGTCACTTCTTCATCAAAATGCTAGGATGNCGATCCTAGATAACAGTTTTTTCCAATCTTACGAGCAATTACTTTGCAATATTTGTGCATTTATTTCGCATAATATATTGTGCCGTGATAACATACAAAATTTTTCAGTGGAAGGAATAGTTCGGCAGATCACATAGCGCTGGTAAAATATTTTCTGTCGTAGTAAAAACAGTAACGTACGGTTGTCCTCTCTTAGATAATCTCTATAGGCTTCAATTGAATTGTAAGGTACGACTAAACTCTATAGCGTTAATTATTTATGTCTCGTGCCCACATAAGAAAAGTCGGAAGTAACCACGAACAGACTACAGTAAATGTTACCCACCGCAAAAGAAAAATATGATGTTGAATCCCAGACGCGTAATATAATATAAGACAAACCGAAGGTGGTGGTCGAATAGTCAGCGCACTGGGCTACCACTGCGGCGATGTGGGTTCGGTTCCTGGACGGATTTCCGCACGCTGAAACATGGCGGACGTTGCTCGCATCTGGCTGGTTTTCTTGGGGAACTTCCGTTTCCCCGCCCGTTACTTCGGTGAGTGCCAACCCCTCGTCACATTCACAGTTACTAACATTAACGAAAATACTGAATGAATTAAAATGCTTGGTAAATCGTAATAAATATATACAATTTCTCTGACATTTCCGGTACACAAAAATAAACTAAATACCAAATAAAAAAAGGAAAAACATCCATCCAGTTACGCGCATTTCATTTTGGAGTGGCTCATCCATCAAATGAAGAGGAAACCCCAACACACATTTTAATCCACAAAAAAAAACCCTTAATCTCCGACAGCATGTCGACGGTATACATGTTGCAATGTAAAAGTTTTACAGGTGGTGGCTAGAATATATGAAGGACGCCATCCCTCTCAAGTGTGAGTTTTTTTTTATTTTACCAGAAATGTCACTTCTTTATCAAAATGCTAGGATGNCGACGCCATCCCTCTCAAGTGTGAGTTTTTTTTTATTTTACCAGAAATGTCACTTCTTCATCAAAATGCTAGGATGATGTCGACGAGGTATCCATCGTGCTAGCAGGCATGTTCCTACAGGTGAATGATGCCGATGTTTTGTAATATCGAGAGCAGTCACAGTGCAATATTTATCACAAGATATTTGGGTGACGATTTCTATTTCTGAGTTTCGTTAACCTGGGAAAAACCAGACTAAGTACATTCTCGGTCGGAGTCGGTGCAGGTCGTTGTATTATATTGCTGTGCATCACTCTTTAGGGAGCCATGAGGCGGGCACGCTATTATAGAAGGAGGCGATACATCTCAAGACCTGTTGTTCGGAATATTGGATCATTCGATTGTGACATTATGAAAGATGATCAACATTTCGTTAAGCAAGTTACTACAGCTGAAGAGAGTTTTGTACTTTCAAGTTTCATGTACAGATTTGCTTTACAAGGAATGACTGCACATAATGGGTCTGGCATACTCGAAGTATGCTTTTACAGACATCCACACAATAGCACTGTATCAGGTGTCAACTTTTTGAGTCAACTAGATTCAAGAGATATAATATGTTGGAAGACCTTCGCTATCAATGAACTTGTTGCAATGGGTCGCTAGTTTTCACGTTTACAAAACATTTATCATTACATTATGATAGTATCAATAGTTCAGACGGCATAGGTTGCAAACGGTTGCGCTGGAAAGACTGCGTTGTTATTTCTTTAAGAAAAAAAAATTGTTATTCCAATATATTGTATACCACCAAACATTTTGAATCTTCGCCCTTGCATAGCAATTGTATGGTATTGGCATATATACTTGTGCGTTTTGCTATCTCATCGCCCGTCGTTACGTCTGGGTGGGGCTTATGAACGCAGTTGTTTTTATCGATGTGCTTGCACAGATCATTCCTGCATAATATGCTTCATTATCTCGGCGTCACAGTCACGTTTGAGAGGGTAACTAGTTCTGCCAGTACAGTAAGTCCACACATACACATTCCACGGTAGGTCCTCATTCTGCTCAATGTTCACCCCATCCCGGGGGATGGATCCAATCCAGGGACATTCGCTGTGATGGACGGCGTGACATCAAACCCGGCTGGGGGAGCGAATAGTTTTATCTTTCTGTCCCCAACGTAATTGGACAGTGTTTCCCATCTCGGATTGAAATCGTGATATTCGAACTGAGCTGATTTATGTTATACGTAATTACTATTATACTGTACCATTCTCTAAAATTTGTATATATTCAATATGAATTACCTACCGTAGTTTGTTATTGTTGTAACGTGTTAATATCAGACTCAATATAAATTTTTCTGAGTTTGCCATAGTCTTTTCTGGAACTGGGCTACATAAAACGTTAAGTAACTTGTGCGTACGTGTTTGTGACCGAGGCATTTCGACAGTATAGAGTAAGGTGGAGTGAAGTGGAGAGATTTGCGAGGCTCCTAATATCAAGGTCTTCTGAGCCGATGAGGGTGGAGCGAGATGGGTATGGATCAGCGCCGGAATGCAGGGGCTGGGGAAACGGGAGAAACCCGAGAAAACCCGCCGACCAGCGGCATCGTCCGGCACGATCCCCACATGCGAAAATCCAGGAGTGACCCCGCCGGGAAACGAACCCGGTTCACCTAGATGGAAGGCGAGAAGGATTAAACTACAGGTGCCACTTTATACTTTTCTCCCTTCCCTGATAAAAGTAAAAAAATGGCGGCTATACATAATTTTTATTTTCTTTCCAGGGAAAAAAATTGTATTCGCAGACCTTTTATTTACTGAGGTACTCGTATACGCGCCAGCATTGAATTTACAGAAAATGTTCTACTAGGAAGTCCCCTTAAGCTTACTTGATCTGTCATTTATCTGTGTTCTTCATGTGCCATAAAAAACGGACGTTTCCTGCAAACGGACACTGGTTCTCAATTTCGTTCCGCCCTCCGATGTCAAGTGACTTGGTTTGTCAAATTAATGCATGATAGAGAAGCTATAATGTATTCACGGTGTCTTCACACTTTCTGAATNAAGTGACTTGGTTTGTCAAATTAATGCATGATAGAGAAGCTATAATGTATTCACGGTGTCTTCACACTTTCTGAATAAAAAACTTTTAAAAATCATTTTCAGTAGCTTTGGCATTTTTGGATGTTTCCTAAAAAAAAAAATTAAGCGTTATCGGCTAATAAAACTTTCACTTATATTTTGTTTATAAATTTTACTTTTTTTTTCGTAGACAATATGAATTAAATACAGATAGAGAGAACGCTACATAACTTATTTATGAATTGAGTTATTNTTTTTTTTTCGTAGACAATATGAATTAAATACAGATAGAGAGAACGCTACATAACTTATTTATGAATTGAGTTATTCTTGTGTTACTCCTGTGCTTAAAGGTATTCAGGCATGCAATACTTAAAAAAAAAAATTCTTGCTATGTGGTTATTTTCTGTACGTCTTCTTTACATTTTCCTACAGATTTATTTGCGTTTGGTTGACATGTGCGGAAGGAGAAATGGTGAGTATCCCGAAATTATAACTTTAGGAAAGCTTCAGAAAAGCTGAAAGCAACAAGGAATAAACTGGACGAAGAAATAATAAGAATAACGTTACTCGCCTAGCATGTCCACAGGAAAGTGCTACTTGGAGGGACACAGCCATTAAACGCAATTTATAAGTACGCCATGCCTAATGTACGTGAACGCAAAGCTCGAAGAGCAAATTAATTACTGGAGCCTACTTTACGCTTAGAAGAGAAGGTAACAATTAAGAGTTGAGGCCAGTTAGCAAATAACAGCTGTGACGGTATGTGCGGAAGGTAATATTTTATGGCTACCCGGAGACTCCGGCACTCAGTAAGCAGATGGGGCGAAAGGGGATTTACTCCTTTATTGTAACCGTTCGACATCTGGCCAATGATGGGACAATTTGCGTGCCACTTAATAATTAGATTAGAGCAGGATTAAAAAAATATATAATTTGGAAAACTAAAATAGTACATATTTAATAAAACGCTGAATTGTACAATACCTGCAAATTCATGGAAACTATTTATAATTGAAGACAGAGCCATCAAAACAACACGATGGCTGCAACTCGATACAGTTGAGTTCGCGCTAAATCACTGATACGGCATATTTCTGTGAAAATTGTGGAAGGGGTGGGGTTACGAGAGGGATGCAGCCGTCCCCCTTTCAAAAATAACGGTGTTACATAAATCTTTTACTTTCAGGCTACTATTACTACAATGTTCATAATACTTTTTTGTTTACGCCAGTATTATTAGAGCCTGCTATACACAAATTTCTTATTTTTCAGCGATACATTTAGCAGGGCGTCATAGCTCGATACATGTGCACTTTATGAAAAAGCACGAAGTTTGATATTGTTAACGAGCGCTTCAAGATGGTCATTTAAAAATATTCGGCCATTTTAACAGTCACCTAGGAGGCCCAAAAAAATTCAAAATAACGACCAAAAATGTGGATTTTTTCGGATTTTTTTTTTCTGAATGCGTCGAAATTTTGTATTATATTTTTAACTGGTTAGCTCAAATTTAATTTCAAGTATTTTGAAACAAAGGCTTTAAAAATTTGAAACAGAAGGAAAAAGTTTTATTTTTCATGTTTTATTTATTATTTTATTGTTTCTCGGCCATTCACGTTAAACCACTACCTTGTGTCGACAGACTTACACAAGATTATCACCCCCTCCCCGAAAAAAATTTGGAANCATTCACGTTAAACCACTACCTTGTGTCGACAGACTTACACAAGATTATCACCCCCTCCCCGAAAAAAATTTGGAATACGACCCTGACACCTGACGTAGGCACGATGAATTGCGGGTATTTTTCGGAGGAAGAAAAACACACAGCTTCGAGCGTGATATTACTGGGTCCGTCACACTTACCATAAGAACACATGCTTCGCCCGGATTAGGAATCGAATTACCAGGACGGTACGCATTATAACAACACTGTTGTGGAGCTCTTTAAAGTATTAAAGAATGTGTTTTTTTGCTTCCCANCATTCACGTTAAACCACTACCTTGTGTCGACAGACTTACACAAGATTATCACCCCCTCCCCGAAAAAAATTTGGAAAACGACCCTGACACCTGACGTAGGCACGATGAATTGCGGGTATTTTTCGGAGGAAGAAAAACACACAGCTTCGAGCGTGATATTACTGGGTCCGTCACACTTACCATAAGAACACATGCTTCGCCCGGATTAGGAATCGAATTATCAGGACGGTACGCATTATAACAACACTGTTGTGGAGCTCTTTAAAGTATTAAAGAATGTGTTTTTTTGCTTCCCANCCAGGACGGTACGCATTATAACAACACTGTTGTGGAGCTCTTTAAAGTATTAAAGAATGTGTTTTTTTGCTTCCCAGGCTCTTGTATTTGTAAACAGGTTTACCACATACATACTGAGCCAAGATGGGTAGCTGCAATGAAGTTTGTCACGAAAGTTATAATTTCTATTACTCGAATGGATGCGCTGAAATCAATTAATTTTTATTACATGCAACTATACCTAGTTATTACTATGATGGCCTTGCTTGATGGAGAGGTTATTTTTGCAAGATGTGTTCTCTTAAAGATCCGGATTGGAAATGTGTTCAAATTCTGATAAAAAAATTGTCAGTTCTTAATAATTAAATTTTTAAGCATTTAAATAAGTAAATTTTTGCCAAATGTTTTACAATATAACACAAAATATATTCTTCGTCTATCATAAAGGCTATACAACATAAATCGTACTTTCCTGGCAATTTTGGTAGTACGTGTATCACTTTTTAATCATAGGCTGTTCACGTCAAAGTGAGCCCGTTTGAGGCCGTAGTTACTTTTTTCTTTCAGCAATTTGTTAACCTTTAACCACCTTTTAAAATAAATATTACTGTGAAATTAATAAAACCCAATGTATATATTCCACGAAACTCGGAAGTTAATGTCTAAGGCTACAATAAAATATATTTATTGACAATTATTTCAAATTAGGGGGCTTTCAAAAGTGCTAATTTTACCGTGAATAGCCAATGGTAGGCCTACTGCATGTTGTACAGCAGGTTACAGTGGAGCAACTCTACTTCTACCTTAAGGAAGGTAGAAGTAGATTCACGGTATGCAAACAAAGCTTAACGAAGTGTGGAAAATTATACCAAAGGGACAACGCGTCCCATTCGTGCGCACTTGCCTCAATAATATTATGCATAATAACTATTTCTTACTACGCATTACCAACATACCTATTTTCTCTCTGTTTTGTTCATTCATATTAATTATCAATCAAATGTATTAATTTACCTGAACAAACACAGTTTCAGTTCTTCTGTACACATTATAATTCTGAAGTTAACGCTTTTTTTTTTTTAATCTAAGCTAAGAATTTTGATATCAGAAAAAAATCGATATTATTTATATTGGTTATTTATAAAGGTATTGTTTTACGAACCTATAAATCGAAAGAGAAATATATGCATTTTTGGTACATCGGAATGTGATAACTTATTTTATGTATTAAAGGACTTGACAAATATAAAATTACTTGGAATATAACATATTGATGAGACACGGCACTGCAGAAAGATGTGGCGCCTGTTTTTGATGCATGTTGCCAAAGTGAACATAGCAATTTTTTAATTAATTTTTTTGTATTAAAAACAAAGCTTATNCTGTTTTTGATGCATGTTGCCAAAGTGAACATAGCAATTTTTTAATTAATTTTTTTGTATTAAAAACAAAGCTTATGAAAATAACATTTTAAAAATATTAATTTCCGATACCTGGAAAAAAATACTGATTTCGATAAAATATCGTTGAAATATATCGACGATATATATCGATACATCTTTGATATAATGACGTCGTTTCGATATATCGATATTTTTCAACATCCCTAATGTAGGCCCACCTTTAACAACGGATAAGTTAAATTCTGCTCAGGTTGGGAACAAANGATATTTTTCAACATCCCTAATGTAGGCCCACCTTTAACAACGGATAAGTTAAATTCTGCTCAGGTTGGGAACAAAACGAGATTTCTTATGGGAGAGTTTGGCACAGGAAAAAGTTCCGCCGCTCGGTGCGTAGTGTTCCAAAAGGTAACTTTTAATTAAATTTTTAGCTGCGTGAATTATAAAATAAATAATTTTTTTTAGTTACCAAGTTATTCTATATTTGAATTGTGATTATTGCAATTATCCTGTTTTTTATCGTATAAAATAGAGAAAATCTGGTACGTTTGCCGACACTGGCAAAAATGTTCCCTTTGGCAAACTTTGAACGTTGATGTTCCGAACCTGTAGTAGAAGTAACCTTACGACGTACCAGCTTTGGTAAAACGTTAGCGCCGCAAGCCTAGACGCGAGCTCAGTGGCTGGCGCGAAGAGAGAGACGATACAGCTACAAGATGCCGTGGCCGGAGTTGCCTCCCGGGGCTCTTTAATACTGCGCCTCACTCACTCAAACAAGCCTCCAAGTGGGCGGGGCCTCGTGAGAGACCCCGCCTCTCTCGGCCTCTGTGTGCGAGTGTGTGTGTATGTGTGATGACGGGCGACATGATCGACCTTCACGCGCTTCTTTAAACGCGCGTCCGCCGTCATAACTGCCTCGTCGCACCAGTCCCGTGCACTCGCCGTAGAAAATAAATATTTTAAAAAAAACATTTCACGTGGTTTTATTTGACGGAAAAAATTTTTGTGGCGTAGCGGAATAACCACGTGTGCAATGTCTACATAATTGTATCACACTCGGGAAGACACGTTTATTTGTAAAACTGGTTGGAAATACGTCCTGTTGACAAGTTGAGAGCGAAGTTGATGAACGGAAAAGGCACAATAGGAAAACCGTATGACTTAAGATGTTGTTAGATCGATTATCAGTCTTCTGCGCATGCACCCAAAATTTACCTACCCCACGGCAACGCAACTATTAAAGTAACATGGTCAANGATTATCAGTCTTCTGCGCATGCACCCAAAATTTACCTACCCCACGGCAACGCAACTATTAAAGTAACATGGTCAACAGTGATGAACGTATTTGTTCATATATTAATTTTTCAAAATACATGCCCTTTTACAAGAACTAAATACTTTTGCCACGTTTAATTTACTTTATGCATTAAAAACAGGCTAGAGGATGNACATGCCCTTTTACAAGAACTAAATACTTTTGCCACGTTTAATTTACTTTATGCATTAAAAACAGGCTAGAGGATGTATAAAAACATCTCAAAGAACTTGTTTACATAAACAGTGTTCTAACCTCGAACCCTGTCCACGTCGTTTACTATAGTTGTACTGACAGAAAAGTAGTTCATGTTTGGCACGGATACTGGCTACTAGGTACACACTTAAATGCACACTCTACCCTATTTTCCCTCTACGTGAAAAATTCATTATCATCGTGCAAATATAGCACGCAAATATTTTTATACTGGTAAGTGTCGGAGACAGCAAGCCTAACTGATGCCGAATAATTATTGATTTTTCAAGTATNCAAATATTTTTATACTGGTAAGTGTCGGAGACAGCAAGCCTAACTGATGCCGAATAATTATTGATTTTTCAAGTATAGACAGAGGTGTCCGCCATAAAAAAAAATAATACAGGTCAAATATAAAGCGTGAAACTATGAAACCAAGGCGAAATAAATGTATACATCGAAACCCCAACAATCGCAAGGCACAACGTCATAAAAACCATTATGCCAAGAACGTAGGGGTTTATAGTATGTCCAAAAACTCACGAAAATGTTGTCTGCAAGGATGAGAATAACGTAATGGTTTTCAACGTGTTGCATTACTATAAAAATTATAATTTCGTGGAACACTTCTAGTTCCGTGAGACAAGAGTTCCAATCCTACTGATGTACAAGCTGTTTATAATTTTTTTTCGAAATGACGAGATATATAACCAGAGTGAATTACTTGAAATACTTTTTATTCCTAGCGGCGTTCTTAAGCCAATTCAAAGTGAAATAAATATTTTTTTAAGTTTGCTATACAAGAGTAGGCTTAATTAAACTACCGCTTTTCTTTAAATTTATGACCAACCAATGATTATGCTCGTGCTCTTCTCTAATGCTAGTGTTTCAAAGACGACCTTTTTTTTTATTTATTTTAAAAATGACTATTTCTTTTTTCTATTGGGGTATAAGATTTTCTTATGTGTTGGTATATCGTTAAGGATAGGCTACACTGTTTAGTGTTTCACTANGCTACAGAGAGGCATTTAGGTTCCTTCCTGAATCTAATTCGGAGCTTTAGTGCAGGTTCGGCCACGATGTTCACTTCTATGCGATTACATACAATCGATACCCAACAGCTTGACGCTTGTAGTTTTGCACCTTACACGCGCTGTCGACGCAGAAAGACGTAGTTTCTGGCAACCCTGCGATTAGTGCCGACATCCGGCCGCGACGCGTGCCTCGCCTCCTTCAGTAACTGCCTTCGCGAAGTGGACTCCTTCGGCCCAGACCGCCCTTCGCGTCTTTCAAGCTCCGACGAGACGATCAAGTGCAGGCGCGGCGATGCTCGGAACCACCGTGGCTGCTGCGTGTGCAAGTCTGCTTCGAATACCATCACGCATGTAGTCTATTCACGGCTTCTTCCCACTTTTCCAATCAAACATTTGAAAAATCACCCTATGTATGACGCTTGTGTTTGTTTACTATAAATACGCCACGTATCGTAAACATTTTACACTTGTGTTAACATTAAAAAACAATTGTTTTTGTTAAATTGAACTTTTAGTTTTATTTTATCTATAAGAGACAATATTTAATTTGTAATTAAGATGAATTAAAACAGTGAGAAAATATGTGTGTTGATAATGCCTAGTAATTACTTGTTGTTATGCACTATGTTATTGCACTGAGCCCGCACGAATGCGATGCGTATGGCCCCTTTGGTGTAATTTTTCTAGACTTGGTTAAGCTTTGTTTTCATGAGTCGTAGGAACATCCTGGAAGTAGAACTTCAGCAGGGCTTCAGAAAGGATGGGCGTAACCGTTACTGGACTATATAGCTGGTTCAACGTTACAGCACGTTTCAAATACGTTTTTCTTTTGACAAAACTGTTCAAAGTGTCGCCAATATGTTGCCCTAAGACAAAAAAAAATGCCCCAGAGGAGAACGGAATGGTGCTTTCAAAATATCACGCTTGGAGCCCTCCGACGTCGTTAAACGCGGCTTTTTTTTCGGACTGCCGTGTCCAGAAACATTCTACCCGAACACTGGCGAAACTACGACAGAAGTCTACGCTGAACCTTGCTACGTACTTTCCACTAATAAACTTAGGTCGCCGCTCCACGTGCCATAGGCACACGCAGCACGACGAGAACACTGCACGTCAGTTCCGAGCCTTGCGCGTAGAGGCGACGGCGCACCTGATGTGCGTAGCAGTGTAGCCCGTATCGCTCCCGCGCTTCTCGGCCTCAAACGCGAAAATAACTTCAGGTAGACAACCGCCAATGTAAACACTTTTGAAATAAACTTTTAAAAAAATGTCAACCTTCTAATTGCATGTATTAACTAGTGTGTTACTATTTGGTGGACAGTTATAATTCAGACAGGCCTACGACAACGGTTGCATCACGTTTGTCATTGGACTGTGACTCTGGGTAATTCTGTGACACGTTGCCCACATACGGATATCCAGGTGACTTCGCCGGAAATCGAACCCAGTTCGCCTTGGTGGGAGACTAGTAGTTAAATTACAAAATAATAGCCTGCCCTTTTTCATGCTAAAATTTAAAAAAAAAGGGGGAAGTTACGTGGTCCATGTCAGCCAAAAAAATGGAAATTTCTCGAGAGAGATAATAAAACAATGATCAGATAAAGTAACAACTTATAACCCCGCATTACTCTGAAAGAGCATAAGTGCGGGGTGGGGGATAGTAATGCGTGACTGGTCTTTGGCTAGCCACGATAGAAAGTGTGACTATTACACCTCCACGACCCCCAGCAGGCGACGAAATGTTGGCGACCGACGGACATATATCAGATTACAGTACATCGGTTTCAGCTCAGCGCCCTTCGCCCATTGCCATGACACGAGGACACTACAGAAAGAGAAGATATTGGCCAAACAATACATCATTATATATTAGTGGATTAAGTATTGATGTTGCTAAACAAGGCGATGCTTTTGTTAAGCAAGATAAAAGTTTCAATTTTTGGTACATAGGAATTCGATATATTTTATGTATTAAAGAACTTGACAAATATAAAATTGTTTGGAATATTATATATTGAGGACAAGAAGCATTGAAGAAAGATGTGGTGCTTGTTTGTGGTGCATTTTGCCAAAGTAAACAATTTTTGTATTTAAAAAAAGCTTATTTATTAAAAGAGCATTTTAAAAATATTTATTTTCGGTATCTGGATAAAGATATTGATTTCGATTGGATGTCATTGAAAACGATTTATATCGACATATCGTTGGTATGATATCGTAATTTCAATATATCGATATTTTTCAAAATTCCTAAGCGGACCCCTTGCTTAGATGCCTACTGGACCATTAGTTTGATGGGAATACCCTAATATCTTTCGAGAGTAGTGGCCCGAGTTGCCACGAATGGCACGGAAGTCGTTTGTGCCCCCTGAGAAACGTCCACGGTGTGGTCTACCTAATAAATAAGACTCGTAACTGGGCGCGTGAGTAGTGGTTGGGTAGGCCTCGGCTTCGTCGTGGGGCAACCATAGAGCACTTAAGGGTCCCGCCCGCGTGCATCGTTGTTCTTCTTTNCGGCTTCGTCGTGGGGCAACCATAGAGCACTTAAGGGTCCCGCCCGCGTGCATCGTTGTTCTTCTTTTTTTGGACGAGAATCGCGGGAGCTATAAGGGTTACACTGGCACGCGCTACGAGAGCGCCATCGCTGCTACGCGCAGGGCTCTGAACTGGCGAGTAGTGTTCTCGTAGTGCTGCATGTGCCTATGGAACTTTAAGCGGTGACCCTACAATTTTATTGATGAAAAATTTGTAGTCTATCGTAGTTTGGATCGCGCCCGGATAGCATGATNCAGCGGTGACCCTACAATTTTATTGATGAAAAATTTGTAGTCTATCGTAGTTTGGATCGCGCCCGGATAGCATGATTCTAGATATGGCAGTCTGAAAATGACGTTTTAAACTGTATTGGAGGGCTCTCCGAAACAATGTTTACAGCATGTGCGGAGTGCCATTCCGTCCTCGCCNCGACGTTTTAAACTGTATTGGAGGGCTCTCCGAAACAATGTTTACAGCATGTGCGGAGTGCCATTCCGTCCTCGCCTGAAGTATGATGTCTCTTCGTAGGTGTAATCCTGCTCTCCGAGACTAGCGCTGCCAAAATGCGTGTGATACATGGCATACGCAGGAAAGAACCGAACACGTCCAACCTAGGGAGATTTTTGAAAGGTTTGATTCAAAAAGTNTGATACATGGCATACGCAGGAAAGAACCGAACACGTCCAACCTAGGGAGATTTTTGAAAGGTTTGATTCAAAAAGTATGAAGAAACCGCGAATAGACTTTATACATCTTTTCGGTTTGGACTAACTCCTGAGATGCTTACCGTCATACCGCTCCCGGATTTTCGCATGAGGGAGTCGTTCCGGACGATGCCGCTGGTCGGCGGGTTTTCTCGCAGATCTCCCGTTTCCCCCACCCTTGCATTCCGGCACTGCACAATAAACACCTCACTTCACCCTCGTCGGCTCTCAAGACCGATGTCAAGAGCCGCCCAAATCTCTCAGTTCCACGCTGATCGTCATTTAAACCCCTTGGTACCGAGAGGACGGGACATCCTATAATATATACATGGCGTATCAGTACAGCGGTTACAAACTTTCAGGAGAGATAGAGTACACCTAGACGATCGGAAATCGCATAGCAAATGCATGATCGGAAACGCTTTCCTGGCGCGGTAGCGTCGACACAAAACACAAGAAAGGAAGGACACAAACAGGGCCATCTGTTGCTTTGGTTTGCGTAGCGACATCTACCGCGTACACCAGCCACAGACGTCCCAGCATTTTTGCTGTACCAAGAAAATAAACACGTTTTCTCACCCTGTTCGTGTCCTTCCTTTTTTGTCGTCACTACCGCGCCAGGAAAGCGTTTCCGACCATGCATTGCTATGTGATTTCCGATCGTCTAGGTGTACTCTATCTCTGCTGAAAGTTTGTTACCGCTGTACTGATACACCCTGTATGTATATGCATATGCATATGTATATGTATATATATATATATACATAAACTAAAACATAGTTCGGCAGGTGAGGCCACAGGATGTGTTTAACGAGTGTCTCACCTGCTCGTTGTGAGTGGTCGAAACACATTAAGTTTCCCAAGGCTTCACGACGGTTATTGGTTCCTGCTGCGTGCACCGGGGATGCACAGAAGTGAGTAAGCACACCGGCTTACCTCACAACAGTTCGCCACGCGCCGGGAGACAGGGTCACGTGCAACAGGAACGCGCACAGTAGCGCTAAGTAGCAGGCGCGGATCTGAGCGGAAGCAGCGGTGAAGAGGAAACCGCGCGCCGTGCGCTACGACAACTAAGTGCACGGCCAGGGAAATGCGATTCCCGTGTTGCGCTGATATCAGCGTCCGTCTCTCGTGAAACAGCTGCTTCAGCATGCGATCGAATCACGTTCCGCACCGGCTGCGAATATAAAGACGCGCGCGCACCTTTCCATAAATCTCTTCGCGCATAACCAAGTACTTCACTTGTGGTTCGATCGAACCATTTCAGACCCACTTTGATATACGGTTTCAGGTGTTGCAAAGAAAATGTTTTATAATGTGTGCTGTACTTAAGTTGACACAATACTTGTTTCGTTGTCACACAGTCAATGAGCTCTATGCGATATGTTCGGCTACGGTTATATGAACCAATTATTATCTAGACCGGTAAGACTGTTTGTGAATCATTTACTTACAGGTTGGATCATTGATCATTGAGCTTTTCAGTGTGCAGAACAGACCAAAACTTACTTACACGTGCGTAATGTGCACAATTTTGTACACTGGATTTTAATGGGTTAAATCACGGAACTCTTAAGCGTAGCTATAAATCATCAACACTATTCATTTAACAAGTTTTCGCGCAAAAAAAAAACTACAATAAATGTATTTGTAAGAGTGACTGTCAGTGGCCGAAACTCAACCCCAAAACCAGAAATGGAAAAATGTATGTAAAAAGAAAGCACGTGTTTGTTGTTTGCTAAAATACAGCAAACAAAAAAAATCTNCACGTGTTTGTTGTTTGCTAAAATACAGCAAACAAAAAAAATCTGCGAGGAAACAAATGACGGGTCCTAACTGTCTAATTATGTACGCAGTTACCGCGTGTGCCATCGTGGTTGGCGTTAACGTGATTTTAGCGTTACCTGTACAAGGTAGATTGCAGAATGTAGTATAGTACAGAATTATGTAAATGGTGTTCTGGGCCTAGGAAACTTGACACGGAGGAAAACAGGCTCAGAAGGATGCCAAGTTATCCTCCACAAATCATTACCCGGGGAAAAATATTAATGAAGGCAAGTGATAAACCTGTCCACGCTTCTGAGGAATGGTTTTANTGCGAGGAAACAAATGACGGGTCCTAACTGTCTAATTATGTACGCAGTTACCGCGTGTGCCATCGTGGTTGGCGTTTACGTGATTTTAGCGTTACCTGTACAAGGTAGATTGCAGAATGTAGTATAGTACAGAATTATGTAAATGGTGTTCTGGGCCTAGGAAACTTGACACGGAGGAAAACAGGCTCAGAAGGATGCCAAGTTCCCCAACAAATCATTACCCGGGGAAAAATATTAATGAAGGCAAGTGATAAACCTGTCCACGCTTCTGAGGAATGGTTTTATNCACAACCACGAGGTTTCATTTACAGTCTACTGATTGATCGTAATGTCATCATCGTGAGTAGAGATTTGCAGAATTTTCTTTATTATTTGACTGCTCGATATACTTCGCCGTCCTATACATACGAGGCGATGTCAACATGTTTAGAGAGTGGAAAATTTCGCTAGTTCATTTTACGACATGCTGGACTTCAAGCACGTGTACGTTATCTGTTGCGTTCGCAATTGGTTCACAGATTATTAGACACGCCCAAATGAACTCTGAGCCAATAACATACATGCAGGAAACTAGCACCGAACCCTATGCCCCCTGGTCTGAGGTAAAACTGGCTACACTCTGGGGCAACAGCCAATGAACAGATAACAGAGCCTTTAAAATATATAGGACTGTGCAGTCTAGCCTACAGGTCGTTTAAAACGCGAAATTTTCGTGTCCCTAAATAACATTTTTTGACTTCTGCAAAATTGAGGACCGATTTTAATGGGACGTATTGGGCTACATTGCTGTTTCTTGTTTCTGATTCGTTCAAGGCTGTCCAGGACGTGGCAAACCTACTGTATTGTCAAATGACACGAGGAATACAAAAGCACATATTTTTTAAATCTGCTGTGTCTTGAAATGATAAGGCCATTTTGTTGCATATCTCAATTATGAGGTATCAAAACTTTTTATCTTCACTGACCACCGTTAATGTGCACAAAATTAAAAACCAAGTCATAAAGTTTATTGGCATGTTTCGTGCAGTTTACTGACTTCCGTTTGTTGGCCTGGATAAATCTAAACGAAACCACTAAAGCACGTAATTTACAACTGGTTANCAGTTTACTGACTTCCGTTTGTTGGCCTGGATAAATCTAAACGAAACCACTAAAGCACGTAATTTACAACTGGTTATGCAGTCTCGGTAATCTTAATTTTTTTAGAGCGCAGTATCTTTTACCAAGTCATTTTATCGAAATTACCGTGAAGGGCGGCTCGACGGGTTTTGAGTGGTGGAGTGGTCCTAGATGCAAGCACAGTTGTTCGGATCACGCAACGNCGTGAAGGGCGGCTCGACGGGTTTTGAGTGGTGGAGTGGTCCTAGATGCAAGCACAGTTGTTCGGATCACGCAACGCATCACTCGGCAAAGACGTCAGCGCCACAGACTAACGACGAATCTGCGCACGTTTCCAACATTCGCTCAGCCATCGCCGATATAACTGTCATAGTCATATGGTCAACGCTGATGAACGTGTTGGTTTACGTCCACCCTGCGATATACGAATAAAATAACATAACTTGAAGGTATTATAGTTACATTAAAATAGGTTGAGGAATTTCACAAACATGACGTTTCGGCAGGCTATTTTAGTGTTGGATTCAACTGAAGCTGTAAAGGAGAACTAGGTAGCATGCCCAAAGAAAATGTATCTGACCAAAAATTTACGAAGTTCTATAATATGCAGTCCGCCAAGGTGATACGCACGAAATACATGATTTTGCCACAGAATAGGTAGGTGTATAGAAATGAAATGGCGAAGCGGTTCCTTTGATGTAAGNCACGAAATACATGATTTTGCCACAGAATAGGTAGGTGTATAGAAATGAAATGGCGAAGCGGTTCCTTTGATGTAAGGGAACTCGATCGCTCATTGGCCACACGCTAATCTATATGGAGAATGGCCTCGAGGCTGATTGACAATTTCTATGGTTTATTCTACTCAGGTTAGGAAGCTCGATGCTTTTAGTTTGACAACTAAAATTGTTTTCGCCTCTATGTAAGCGCTAGTGTCGCATTTGTACCGGTTTTTCTCTATTTCCTGGGTTAAAAAAAATAATTGCAATAATCATAAATCAAATATTAAATGACTATGTAAGTAAANTTTCTCTATTTCCTGGGTTAAAAAAAATAATTGCAATAATCATAAATCAAATATTAAATGACTATGTAAGTAAAATATTTCCTTTTTATAATTCACGTAGCTTACAATTATAATTAGAAGTGACCTCTTTAGAACACTGCGCACCTATCGGCAGAAATTTTCCCTATGCAAAACTCTCTCATAAGAAAACTCGTTTTGTTCATGACCTGAGAAGAATTAACCTTACTATTGCATGCTATGAAATATTCACTGTTGGTCGGGCTGCCGTCTGGCACGTTATTCCCGACGAGCCGATTGGTGAACAACGTTACGCCATTTTGCTGGCCGGTGACACCATTTTGCTGACATGTGTGGCTGTAGTTCGCAGTTGACGCCACGATTTCACCTCTGTATTCATAAGTACTCTGTAATTTTGCTGTGGACGGTCATAACCGGCGAATCGTTCCGAAGTCTGTCTGCATATTAACAAACAAAAGTCACATTTATTTGCACTGCATAAAGATAACTGAAATATTTAGGTATCGGTATTTCAATTCATTCAAAAAAACTTCTTCGTAAAAGTGAAAGCACCAGAAAAAAATAAAAATTGGTAAAAAATGTGTAATGCCAATGCACCGCAGCCAATTCTATTAGTTGCTATATACATTCTGAGGAATGTACCTGCACGTATAAATTCACTGCAATAAAACTATTTTTCGGGATGTTTTTATTTTTTTAAATAAAAAAATGCAGTATTTATTATTATATACGTGCAATGCTTGGTCATGACTCTGTGAAACCATGAGTGGTTTATCTGACCAACGGACTAACAGTAGCAAAGCGCTAGCACAGAATATATACGTACACGGAAGTAAAATATAGTATATTCGCGGTTGCTTCTAACTTTTTGAACCAAACCTTTGAAACATCACACTATGTATGACGTGTTTAATATGCCGTGTACCACAAGCGTTTTATACCTCTGTTAACATGAAAGTCCATATCCTATTTTGTTAAATTCAAGTTTCACCTGTATTTTATTAATAAATAACCCTATTTCCTTTAAAACAAATATGAATAAAAACAGCGAGAAAACGGGTGTTGATAGCGCCTAGCAGGAAATAGTTCTCATGCAAAATATCATTACAACTGAATGCGCACGAATTCGGTGCGNTGTGTTGATAGCGCCTAGCAGGAAATAGTTCTCATGCAAAATATCATTACAACTGAATGCGCACGAATTCGGTGCGTTGTCCTTTGTCGTAATTTTCTGGAATGAGTTAAGCTTTGTTTGTATTAGGCGGAGGAATATCCTGGAAGTAGAATATTTGCAGGGCTTCAGAAGAGTGTGAAGTAACCGTGAATTGATTACAGACCCTACTAAAGCTGTGGTTCCGCAATGCGATGCGTGCCGACGCATTACTGTTTCACAATCTGTCAGCAACGCACGCAGTCTGAAATGGTGCCTCTATCTATTTCAAGGGGGGAAATTACATTTTTAGATCTCACGAATGTAACAAAAGACACGCGAAAAACATTGACACTGTATGTTTTAAGTGGGTAGAAAATAAACAAACATGGCCGTATGAACGGGATGTGCGTCGAAAACTACACACTGGCATACAGCGAGTACCACAGACATACGAAGGAGAATTATTTTGATGTTGTTAATAGACGATTTTTATGCCACTACACATGCGTATAGGAAACCCTTTATTCTATGCTGTACATCAATGCAGCAACAATAAAAATACCAATACATCCGACGTACGCGTTAAACGGGCTTGTCGTCTTCAAAATGTAAACTAATAGTTGTTACTATTCTCCACGTAAACAAACATTTGTTCTTCTGTTTATCCATCGTCGGCTGTCACCGACCGACGCAGCCAATCGCAACGCAACGCATCGCTGTATTGTGGAACCAGCTTAAAGCTNCATCGTCGGCTGTCACCGACCGACGCAGCCAATCGCAACGCAACGCATCGCTGTATTGTGGAACCAGCTTAAAGCTTATCTTCACTCCTTTGAAGAAATTCTTCGTTTTCGCGTCGTAGTTTCGGATTCACAGCAATTACTGAGAATGTAAGATTATAAAAAATTTGCAACTAACGAGTTGTTTGATATTTTTCTGCGTAATTTTAATTCTGTGTTATCTGCTTGCTGTAAAAAGTCGAGCACTTTTACGACAATCAGATAACATAAAATAAAAATTACGCAGAAAAATATTAAAGCATTAGTAAAATGTAATTTTTCTATAACAGTACAATGTCAGTAATTGCTATGAATCAGAAATTACGACCTGAAAACGAATAATTTCTTAACAAAGGGGTGAATACGAGAGTCTCAACGCGAATTTCCAGACGCTCAAGCCAGAGAGGTGACGTCACTGGCCAGCGACATGTCTGAACGCGGTTCGCCAAACAGAGTTCAGAAACTTAGTTGCCAGGTGGCAAGCCAAGCCAAGAAGGAAAGTCTCGCAGACAATGACACGCGAGATCCTTCCCAGAGACTCGCGCCACCAATAAGTGGATGTGCACGCCCACATCAAAGGAACCGCCGCTACATTTCGCTGCTGTGTTCTTGTGAAGGGTGGAGAGATCTGGGCGGCTCTTATCATCGAGGTCTTGACAGCCCCATGAGGGTGAAGCGAGGTGAGTATGGAGCGGTGCCGGAATGAAACGGGAAATCTCGAACAGTGGCACCATCCGGCACGACTCCTACATGGGAATTCATCGTTAAGACGTGGAACTACTTTCTTTCCGCCGTTGCCAACGCTACTGGGTGCGTGTCACTTAGTGTGCCCTTTAAAATACCATACTCACAAAAAAAAACTAGCATATATCAGAATACAGGATGTTATGTTGAATAAAAGTAGTTTACAATTCATGTTGTACTCGTAATAGGACATAAAGTGCGGAAAAAAACAAAATACTCGTTTATATCATCCCAGTGCACCGTAAAAAAATTCGTGTAAATTTACACATAAAATTATTTGGTAATTTTACATTTTGTATGTGTTATTTGTAAAACCAACTACAGTACGTGTAATTACTCAAATGTTCTTAACAATCTAGAGCAGTGGTTCCCAAAGTTCTATGAACCGCGACCCATTAAAAAAAATTTCAAAGTTCAGGACCCACTTGAATGCCTTATGCGAGAAACTTACCGTTTCGCTGTTCCATTATGTTCACATTGTATTTCTTACGTAGCGTAAGGAAGTGAAGGGTAGTAGGATTAATAAAATAGTTTAAAAAGTTGGAATATTAAAGAACAATTTTAATGAAAAAGATACCTAATCAAACAGAATTACAGAACGTGTAATATTAATGTGTTCTAAATTATAACATTTATAACTAATTCATATGTTTATGTATGAAATTATATTTTTCGGGGCCGACCAAATTTTAGTTTGCGACCCAACAGTGGGTCGCAACCCATACTTTGGGAAATACTGATCTAGAGAGTACTACATATCTTTGGTTAAAATACATGAATGTATGACTTAATAAACACAATATTGGTGTCAATTTACACATTTTGAAGTGTGTGTAAAAACACACCCACTCACTGTATAAAAAACCCCTTTTATTTCTACTACTACATAGTCATTGTATGAATACCCAATGTCAGTATAGTTGTACAGAACATCTTCAATTGTGTAATTTTACAATGACTGTGTGTGTGTCAACTTGCATTGCATTCTGGAGTATATTTACACATCAAAATTTTCAGTAATTATGCATTTTTATGTGTAATTTTCTATTACAGTACTTGTAGTTATATTTGAATTCACAGGAACATTAGTGTAAAATTACAAGTATTTTTTTAAAACATGCGATCTAGCCGCAGGCAGTAGAACTACTTCTAACTCCTTTTGTGTGTTCAAAAGGAAATCTTAACTCTCGCTGAAAGAATATGCTGGCTTTTGTATACAGCTACATATTCTATATCTGAAGTCAATCGTTACCCACATTTTGGAGATAACTTCTTATGACTCTGTTAAACTACCAAGTTACAAAAAAGAAGTAAAATAACACGGAAATTATAGAAATATACACATAAAATATGTTAATTAACATGACGCAGTTGTAAAAGAACATATTCTGACGGTAAGATTGCTTAGTCAGTGAAAAATGTACNCATCGTCGGCTGTCACCGACCGACGCAGCCAATCGCAACGCAACGCATCGCTGTATTGTGGAACCAGCTTAAAGCTCAGCTTCACTCCTTTGAAGAAATTCTTCGTTTTCGCGTCGTAGTTTCGGATTCATAGCAATTCCTGATAATGTACGGTTATGTAACATTTACATTTAACGAGTTGTTTAATATTTTTGTGCGTAATTTTAATTGTGTGTTATCTGCTTGCTGTAAGAATTCGAGAACTTATTAATAAAATATAAATATGTTCTGCACTTTTTACAACAATCAGATAACGCACAATAAAAATTACGCAGAAAAATATTAAACCACCAGTAAAATGTAACTTTTCTATAACCGTACAATGTCAGTAATTGCTATGAATCAGAAATTACGACCCGAAAACGAAGAATTTCTTCAAAGTGACCTCACTGGCCAGCAAAATGTCGGAACGCGGTTCGCCAAACAGCGTTTAAAAACTCAGTTGCCAGGTGGCAGCCAAGCCAACAAGGAAAGTTTTGCAGCCAATGACACACGAGGTTCGTCCCAGAGACTCGCGCGACCAACCAGCGGACGTGCAAGCCCACATCAAAGGAACCGCAATGTCATTTCGCTGCTGTGTTCTTGTGAAGAGTGGAAAGATTTGGGCGGCTCTTATCATCGAGGTCTTGACAGCCCCATGAGGGTGAAGCGAGGTGAGTATGGAGCGGTGCCGGAATGAAACGGGAAATCTCGAACAGTGGCAGCCTCCGGCACGACTCCTACATGGGAATTCATCGTTAAGACGTGGAACTACTTTCTTTCCGCCGTTGCCAACGCTACTGGGTNGGGGGGGGGGGGGAAATACTCGTTTATATCATCCCAGTACACCGTAAAAAAATTAGTGTAAATTTACACATAAAATTTTTTGGTAATTTTACATTTTGTATGTGTTATTTGTAAACCCAACTACAGTACGTGTAATTACTCAAATGTTCTTAACAATCAAGAGCAGTGGTTCCCAAAGTTCTATAAACCGCAACCCATTAAAAAAAATTTCAAAGTTCAGGACCCACTTGAATGCCTTATGCGAGAAACTTACCGTTTCGCTGTCCCATTATGTTCACATTGTATTTCTTACGTAGCGTAAGGAAGTGAAGGGTAGTAGGATTAATAAAATAGTTTAAAAAGTTTAAATATTAAAGAACAATTTTAATGAAAAAGATACCTCATCAAACAGAATTACAGAACGTGTAATATTAATGAGTTCTAAATTATAACATTTATAACTAATGCATATGTTTATGTATGAAATTATATTTTTCGGGGCCGACCAAATTTTAGTTTGCGACCCAGCAGTGGGTCGCGACCCATACTTTGGGAAATACTGATCTAGAGAGTACTACATATCTTTGGTTAAAATAAATGAATGTATGGCTTAATAAACACAATATTGGTGTTAATTTACACATTTTGAAGTGTGTGTAAAAATACACCCACTCACTGTATAAAAAACCCTTTTATTTCTACTACTACATAGTAATTGTATGAATACCCAATGCCAGTATAGTTGTACAGAACATCTTCAATTGTGTAATTTTACAATGACTGTGTGTGTGTGTCAACTTGCATTGCATTCTGGAGTATATTTACACATCAAAATTTTCAGTAATTTTGCATTTTTATGTGTAATTTGCTATTACAGTACTTGTAATTTTACGCTAATGTTCCTGTGAATTCAAATATAACTACAAGTATTTGTTAAACATGCGATCTAGCCGCAGGGAGANCAAGTATTTTTTTAAAACATGCGATCTAGCCGCAGGCAGTAGAACTACTTCTAACTCCTTTTGTGTGTTCAAAAGGAAATCTTAACTCTCGCTGAAAGAATATGCTGGCTTTTGTATACAGCTACATATTCTATATCTGAAGTCAATCGTTACCCACATTTTGGAGATAACTTCTTATGACTCTGTTAAACTACCAAGTTACAAATAAGGAGTAAAATAACACGGAAATTATAGAAATATACACATAAACTATGTTAATTAACATGACGCAGTTGTAAAAGAACATATTCTGACGGTAAGATTGCTTAGTCAGTGAAAAATGTACNATATGTTAATTAACATGACGCAGTTGTAAAAGAACATATTCTGACGGTAAGATTGCTTAGTCAGTGAAAAATGTACAGAAATTGTGTAATTACAGTTACAGTGAATCTGCGAGTTTACTTTTTTGTTAGTGGAAAAATACACATATACAGTGGTGAAATTACAATTGCGATGTCTGTGTAAATTTACTTGTCGTGGAGAGAAAATACAGGAATGTTGCAGTTTATTGTCTGCTACACAGGAATAGTAATTTTACATCATTCTATGTAAAGTTAGTTGTAGAAAGTATATGTTATTTTACTAATCTGTAGGATAAATTTACTTGAACGTTGAGTAAAAAAACATTGACATATGTAGGTGTAAACTTACACCGATGTCAGTGGAGACACTGTTGCCACATTCATTTAGTGTAAAATTAAATATTTTCCTGTTTATCTACGTGCGCATGTGCGTTATTCTGGAAGTTCTGCCGAAAGCATTTCGAACGAAAGAAATTTCAAAATTCTTGTTTTTCACTTTGTAGTGCAGAAAAATACAGCTGGAAAAAAAAATAGCAATAAAACTGAGAGCAGCATGTTTAATTTTAAACAGCTACGATTATTTCGTCGAACATTGTCCTGCAATATGGGAGCCAACATCGCATTTTCTCTTTCATACACATAAACATAATTAGTAAAATGTGACTGTGTGTACGCACGTGTGACAGCGGCTTTGCTACGCAATCCCGCGATTAAACTTCCGTTTTAGATTACGTAATTAGGAACGGAATTAACAGGATAACTATAGATAGTCGGTACCGGGCTTCCGGTATTACATGTTAAGCTATGCCGCCGATGATGAAGGATTTAGCTCAGCCTGTGGTGGTAATGCGTAAGTAAACCGTAATGCAGTAAGCCTTTCGCTTCGTTCAAGGCAGGGTGTTTGGATGCCGGAAAGTTATTTCCTTCCCTTTGCAGACTTCTGTGACGCAAATTTCGTCGCACGTGGGCTTTCAGCTCGAAGGGCCCTGGGTTCGAGTGCCGTGTACGACACCGTGTGCTCTTCGATGTTTAAGGCTCCTTACGCACCAACCAACTGCTTTTCACACGGCTTTTGTAACATTTGCACGAGTTAGATAACGGCATTAAGTACATCATGTGTAACTACTGTGCCCACTGCCTTATTTTGTGTTAATTTAAAGCCGAATGGCAAAGGCCTAACGACTGATTTTGTGTGTTAATTTTCAATCGACGCCGAACCACGTTGGCCCACGTCGGCTTTACGGTACTAAACGGGAACTCAATAATAAAATTTGTACTTGCAAATTTCCTTCCTGCGGCGTGTAATTTTACCGTTCTTCTCAATTAAAGAGACTGCGCGTCCCTTTGTTTATTTCAATACTTCTTCTCACGACAACGCAGTAATAAGTTTACGCGATCATTAAAATTCGCAACGACCCTCTGGAAACAAGGCACAGAAACATTCTATATACACTTATTTTAATTCTGAACATGCTGGAAACTCTAACATTTACGTGCGTAGGCAAGTAAGCACCTGTTTTCGCGAGAAAAAATTCAGGTCAAGTTGTTCCAAACACTTTAGTTCAGAACCACTTTCGTGATTGGATCATTTGAATTGTGATGCTTCTTATCTGTCTTCCCGCGTATCACGGTAGATTAGTATCAGAGAAAGTTAATTCTGATTGGCTCACTCATGTAACAAAATCTCTTCACACAACGACAAGCGGCCAATAGCCAAAGGAAATATAGCATATTGAAGTCTAGCTTCCGCGTAAATCTTTTCGCTTTTCGCGAAAAAAAAAAAAAAGGTGGCCCTAGTGATAGGCCTTCACATGGAACACACAGAGTAAATCTCCAACTAGGAAATCCAGTCCTGAATTTTTGCTCTCTATGATCACCATTCTTGTTTTAATTAATAAGAACCAAAAAAACCCACAGCTGCTCCTGTACTCTCAAATGGTAATCACAAGCAGATCTGCGTTGCCATGGTTTCGACTGCACTATTTCCGCAATCGAAATAAGCATCCGACTTCGCCGGGGTAAGAGTAAAGATAAAATTAAAATATTCGTGTCCTATAAACACTACCAAACATAAGCTTAAACGCCGTTAAATACTCGCAACGTGGACATCGAACTAGTGTTAGGTAATATTTGCAAACATTTATCAAACCGGAACGACAGCACATAATTCTTGCTATCTACTGTGTTTGTATAGTTTCTTTTATCTCTTGAACTCATAATTTACCCCATCTCTGATCAATAAAAAAATGACATACACTACAAATAACCGTGACCCTCTCACTGTATATTAATAACTTCCGGTTGTCATATACTTTATACATAGTAGGCCTACGTCTATTTCAGTAGCTACATTTTAGTAACGGTTCTTTTGGCTGTAAAATCGTATCGATGCAATGCCTGCCTTTAGGTACCTAGTAATTAATGCCAATAGGTTAGTTTACGAATGACATAATCCGTATAAGAAAGGAACCTATTTTGGAGATAAATCTTTCGCTCGAAACCCACGCATAAGCAAAACGGATGAATCTCGCACTCCTCTCAAAAATTTTGTATTCAATACGGTGCTTCTAAATCGTCTTTAATTGCAGTGTTTCTATAATTAAACAGTGAATTGCGAAATCAGTAAACTTTAAGTTCATTCCTAAAAAAGATCTTAGTTCAGTATGAAAATTCTCTAACACGCCACACTTATTTTAGATGCTCTCATCATAAAAACGTAAACATGAACTGTAATCATGCAGAGTAACTTAAGTCGAAATAAACTTTTCAAAACGTCGTTCCCTATGGTATCGCTCGCATTACTGTTAAAGAGACAGGTCGCTAATAGTACCATTCATTTTTATTATCATAATTTCACTGGATTCAAAAACATGTTTTGCTATTTATGTGACTTAGTAACAATATAATAAAAACTAGAATTTACTAAGTTTTTACTTTTTATCAATGTGATAATGTTTTGCGACATGAAACGACGGCTACTGCTCGGCAATAAGGGGGCGTACTCTTTATTCTATAACAGTCGCAGACATTTCACGAACACGTCCTCTAGAAAAACAACTTTTAAAAGATAATAATTTCTGGGTACAATCTCAGTTTTTCCTGAGAAATAGAATTACCTAGTAATAAAACTATGTGCAAAAAGACGTACATGGATCACCCTCCTTCCCGTAACATTTTCTCCTTTACTTTATAGTCAAATCGTGTGCAGTAATTAAAAAATATTTAAACCTTTTTTTTAGTGTAAAATAGCTGGAATGAGGGTTTCCGGAATGATTTTTTTTTGTACATAAATTATATTACAGAAATTGTAGTAGTACCTATAAGAGTATAGCCGTCAAGCCCGCCTTTGTTTTTATAACCATTCCGTACTTTTATATGGCCACCAACACGTTTCAAATGCGCGCCGCATCACTACACCATAGTGGCAATATAGGTTTAGAGTGCGCATGCCGACAGCGCAGTCACCGATTCGTAACTCCCAAAGTTTCTCTGCCGTTTTACAAACACAGTTCATTCACGGTTACTTCTAACTTTCCTGAAGTCCTTCTGAAGTTCTACTGCCAGGCTATTCCCCCGCCTCGTGCAAACTAAGCTCAACCGAGTCGGGAAAATTACACCAAAGGGATAACGACCCGCTTTCATGCGCACTCAGTGTAATTATATTTTTCATAAGAACTATTTATTACTGAACACTGCCAACGTACCTATATACTCCCCGTTTTTATTCATATTGATTATATATGAAGTATTATAATTTATAGATAAATTATACTTACGTAAAATTTCAATTTAAATAAAAACAAGGTACTTTCATGTTAACACAAGTATAAGATTCTTGTGATACATGGCGTAAACAGGAAACAACGAAACAATTCATACATGGGGTGATATTGCAAAGGTATTGATTGATTCAAAAAGTGTGAAGAAACAGTGAATAGACTATAGTTGCCGATACATCTTTCAAAACCATATCGCTTGAACTGCTTGTCAGCAAAATTTTCTCATATATATAGGAGCTTCCTTTTACTAGAGTTTTAATGTAGGGAACATATGTTCAAATACAATTTTTCATAAAGGTGCGAATGCGCAACATAAAAAAGAAACTTAAACAAACGTTACATCACATTATAAAATTTTTTTTGTGTTTTTACAGACAATTTTAGTCATTTCCAAAGGTTATTTTCGTAACACTAAAAGTGAATTCGAGAAATATTTACACTGCTGTGAAATGTGTAATGCAGAAATTCAGTTTTAATATACAAATGCTGTAACTTCAAATTAATTATAAATATGGAGACACATAAACGACTTTGTATGTTTCATAAAACAGTACCTTGTTAAGATATAATATTTTACTGCGCACTGCTTTATTGCATCATCCCGGCAGTACTAATGGTAAAAAGCAAGCCAGTGCTGAAGAAACACACGCGAGACGAAAATAAATCTTGGTCTACGGACTACAAATGTCAGTTCAGTACATACATACCTTTCTCATTGGGCGATGTGGAATTCAAAGCGCGTATCATGTTTGCCCTCACCGCTAATTGGCTTCGGTGCCGTAAACAAAATAGCTTTATGTTGGCGCGGAGGAAAAATGTAACACTCTTAAAATAGAAATTGCACAATGCCATTTGTTGAAAACAGAACAATAACTTTGAAAGACTCTTGAGAAATTTTCCTTTTCACAAGAAATAAAGCCATTAAAAATGGGAATGACTTTCATACAAATAAGTTTACACAATTAATAATACTTATTTATAAAATGCAAAATAAGCTATTGTTTAAAAATACGCGCGCGCGTGTGTGTGTGTGTGTGTGTCTTCGTTACAGGAAATAATTCATTATAAATAAAAACCTCAATACATGAAAATCCGACGGAAAAAAGGTTCGCAAATATAAAATGTTTTAAGTTTGGTCATTTGTGTTTTCACGTTACGCCACATAAGACTTATTTCGTTAGTCTGGCAATTTTGTTGACTTCCAAGACTGTACATCCATGTTATTTCAAGTTTTAGTTCACGGGCGGATAACGTAACAGTTGAAACCGAACGCTACAACATATCTAAAAGTGTGAGTCGTCATCGTTTATTTCAGATTTCGCACAGGATGCCAAATAAAAATACTGCCATAGCTATTACTGGCTATCACCCATAAATGTAGTATAAACTCATGAAGTATTTAACTGTGATTTTAGGGTACCTACCTGAACTATTTACACGTAATTTAGTGCACGAGGCAACTTCCGTAACAACATAGCATTTCCCTTTTAACGGAGATTATATTAAACTCTCACGACATTTCTCCGTGGGGTGAAGATTAATGGTTGGATGCTGACAATACATTTGAGATATGTACGTGCTAGTGAGCGCTTTGAAAAAAAATTAATTTGTCGTAGAACAATCAATCAATTTCTTTGGAGGGAAATTCTAAATGGTGTTATTCCATCGAATTTACGTCGCCGATATCCCGGTTTGACTATAACTGAATAAGTTATTTATGTTCTATACAGTATTTCAAAAGATCTAAAGATCTATGAATTTCTTTTTTTTTAGCGACAAAAAGAATTCTGCGAAATCGGTTGTGTCAATTGTTTTCTTCCACTTATAAACTAAAACAGACAGACTGGTTTTAGCCAAACTTTGTTCACTAGGACTATACTTTATCGTTAGGAAATTAGTTCCTCTACTTTTTGTTAACCTATTTATTACTTCCCGTTTTAATATTCAAATTGCGTCTTCCGGTTTACATGTATTACTTAGGTGTGTATGTATGTGTGTATATATATGTATATATTAACAAAATCGTCTTTTCTAATAAGTAGTATGAAGAGTCTATCTCATTTCGCCAAAAACTGCGTGCCTAATAACAAACCAATATTATAACTTTAAGAGGATGATTGTAGCACATTAACCACATACACTCACGGCACTAGACATCAGTTAATAACATAATTATATACTCGTTATTCCTGTGTCTATCGCCACAACTGCCCACTTGTCATTGGCTTTAGCACCAATTGTCTACGTATTTTTAGTGCTGTATGCCGGTAAGCGTATCTATCGGGGTTATATGTCTGGATCTTGGTCATATTCTGCACGTTTTCTCTTCATTTCTTAGTCTTATTAAGAGACTTGTTCTATATTTCTATCTACACAAAGTTCTCATTCCCTGTTCCCCATTTTCAGTTATGGCAAGTTTTCAGTTGTTTCTTGTAGGTCTAAGTAAGATATAAATGCAATCCAAACGTCCTACCTGAACGAAGCATCAATTATTCACGCAATCTCGTCGAATTATTTTGCATGCACGTAAAAAATCATCTTAATTAATTAGTTTGCAACAAAAATTAGGAACAGTTATTAACAAAACCTTTGTACGGAATTTACAAACACAAGTGTTGATCATTTTCATTTCGCGCATTTACTCCAATAATATTCATTTTAGGAAGAGGCTAATCAACACGCCTCGTCTCTTTAATTAAGGCCTATAGCATATAGTATGTCTACAATTATGGTATAATAATTATGTCTGATCAATCCAAGTAAATATTACCTATACTGCACCCACACATTTGCACCTTTCGATATCAAGATGCTAATAATGCCGTGCTTCGTTGCACGTTATCTGAGAATATTCCAATAATTTAAATTTATAATGCTTTAGGTAAATAAAACATTACCACTGCTACATAAAGTAAAGGCTGTTCACGATAAAATGAGCCCTTTGAAATCAACCTTAAAATAAGTCACTGCTCCTACCCGCGTATATTTTAACGGGCGCACTAAGTGCAATGCGTCCAGTAAAGTTGGTAAGGATGGAGTGAAAGTAGTTCCCTGACTTAACGTCGAATTAAAAGTATTAGGTCAACATCTGTGATAACTTAAATAATTTATTTAGCTTTCCTTTTTTAATGCGTCTATAAGCGTAATTATTAGCAAATTAGAAAATATTACATTTTAAAATAATATCATAGTTTTACTAGACCAACGCATGAATAAAGTGACGAGGTCCATGGCAATGTTAATTTTACATAACGCGAAAGAATACACGACTTGCACACAAGTAGATCTTTAACAGGGCTTTCAAAAGTGCTCAGTTTATCGTCAACTTCCAATAGTATATTTTGTTGTAGTTTCAGGGCTTGAAAGGATGATTTACGCTGATAAAGAAAACTCCCACAGTTTACAGTAGCAACCAAGTACGTATTAATATTAAGAAGAAATTTAGTTTATACAGTAGCTTAACTTGTATGATTTAATAATCCTTCTCTTGTTTGTTCTTAGGCCATTTTTGCAGGAAAATACTACGTAGTCGCCGAGCATTTTTGGTAATACGGTTGTTAATGGCTCACGGTTTTGTAGTCAAATTAATCCCTTGCCAGAAAAAAAACCTGGCCACAAATGCTTGTATTTTACAGAACTATCTGACTTACACGTCTGTAATAACTACGGTAGCGATTATAAAAAGTAGTCCTATATTTTGAAGTCACATTGAAAACGTAGTGTGTGGCAGTCATTTCTATTTTATACACATCGGAGTAAGGACATACTTAACACACTTTGCGCAACGGTAAAGTGATAACTTTTTAAGGCACTTCTTAGATGTTTCTTTCAGCTAATTTGCTTCCTGTTACCAATTGTTAACATAAAAATTGCCATTTAGTGTACACATTTTATAGGTCTCAAAAGTTTACGTCTGAGGCCACAATATACACAGTTTTTTTTTTTTTTTGGCATTAAGCCTGTTGGGAGGGCTTTAAAAAGTGCTAACTTTACCGTGAATAGCCTATAACAAATATACAGGAAGGTTCGCGGTAGGCCTACATTTTCAATTTGTATAGGTACCAGGGAGCACGCATTGGGGGAGAAATAAATAAATAAAAAAACACATTTTTCAAATCAAGTACTTATAACCTCTAAGCTGCTACTGCACACGTTATTTCGAAAAATGAAGAGCACACTTTCGGTATATAGTCTATTGCCGTTTCCTTCACACTTTTTGAATCAAATTTTTTTTAATTATCACCCCCATGAACGACGTTCTTGGTTGTTCCCTAAATATGTCACATATCACTAGCGTTTTAAACTTCTGTTAACATAGAAGTACCATATTTTTTGGTTGAACATTTAGTTATATTTTATGTATTAATTAAAGTATTTAATTTATAATTAGTATGAATAAAAGCAGGGAGAAGAAAGATGCGTTGGTAATGCCTAGTTAAAAAATAGTTCTTATGCAAAATATTATTAGACTGAGTGTGAACGAATGCGGTGCGCTGTTCGCTTGGAGGATAGTCATTGCCACGTGGTTCTCAGCCCACATCCAAGACAAACGCCGGTGCCGTTACGTGATGTTTGTTTTCCTCGGTTCGCCACCCAGTGGGACGCGACCGAGGAAGACGTATGATTATACGTCTTCCTTGGTCGCGACACGGGTGGCGCGTCATGTTCGCGAAGAGGGGTGGGCAAAAAAAGAATTTCACCCTCGGCTGTGGAGCCGAGGAATCATCAGTGGCGCGAGCTTAGCGTGCTCGCGGACAGCCAGCCACGCCGCCCTCTGCGACACTCTAGCTAGCGGACAGACGCCGCACGACCGCTGACACACACGAGCTGCTCCCACTGCGTGAGCGGTTTATAAACGTTACCCCTGCGAGTCAACTTTACTCTACGACTATTAAAAAAAAAAAAGACTCTCGAGACAGGACGTTTTACTCACTATTGGTGGTGTCCCAAAACATGCGGAGTTATTACTCTGAGCATCTTCATACGTAAGAACCTCCTGGTCGGAAGGGAAACACTGAATCACTGGGCACAACACTTTCTACACTGAAAAAAAAAATAAAAAAAAATTCTGCACGCATCATTTAGGCTAGTAACGGGAAGTTGCGAAAGGTTTTAATTGAATAAGCGAACGGGGGGAGGGGGAAGGTGAATTAAAATGATGGGTGATAAAATAGCACACTGCTGAGTTTGAGAAAAACAATGTTTATGGTTAGGTTTTGATAATTGCAGGTTATTATGGGTAAAGTAATTTATTTGGAAAAGGAACGAAGTTCACGAAAGTGATAAATTATTTTGGAATTTATATTGATTGCTCAATCAGGAAACTTTTGTAAACACAGCATGCTGTTTACACTACACCATTGTTCTTTATTATCCGCAGACCTAGTTGGGAAAATAAATAATAATCTTGAAAGTCCGAAACTGAAGACTGTCGAACGAACGTATCGCTAAATCGTTTCCTACCTTGTAAATGAGTACCTCCATCACGATTTCTACCCATACATTCTCCGGAAATGAAATAGAAAGCGTGATATAAAAACATGCACCTTCCTGATGAAGTACTGCGTTGCCGCTGATCATCAGCGACGCTGCAAAAGTCAAACGCAGTATCTAGCTCGGCAACCAACATGTTAAAAATCCATTTTTTTCAACGTCGTTGACGGTATGTACCACACTGCTTTTAAACATGCTAGCGCCATCAGCTCCTCGAGAATCAGGTGGTCTAGGTTTGAAGTGTGTGTGACCTGTCATTCAGTAAATGATGTGTCGTTTCAAAGGCGTGCTTGTGCGTGATATACGGCACTGATCTGTGGTACGGCAGTGTCGCCGGGTGTCATCTTCAAGACAAGCGTGATCACCCATGTGTATATAACAGCGAGTCGTTCTGCGCGGAGGGAGGCGGCGTGTTGGTAACTAACCTGGAAATCGAATTTCTTGAACTGTTGCACGGTGTCGACGTCCGTCTGCGCCGACTGGACGGTGTGGCACTTGCCCGTCGCCAGCGTCCAATCGCCCTCCTGCCAGTCCTCATCGAGCGGGATGGCGGTGGTGGGCGGAGGCCTGTTGGCGACGTCCCTCGACACCGCCGCCATGCCGTGGTGGTGGCTGCCGCTGGTCGTGTTGTAGCCGTAGTACAGGAACAACAGCGCCGTGAACAAGATGGCGCCGAACGCCAAGTAGCGCGTCGAGCTGCGCCTCAACACGACTTTCTTCATAGCGCGCTCATTAGCGGCCGTTCGCGATCACGGGCCCCGCCGCACTGCAGACTGCGACACCGCCCGTTCCGCTCGCTCGCCCACGTAGGACTGAGGCACCGCGCCTGGTGGCAGCGGCACGAACTGCTAGCTGGGCGGCGCGTGCTCGTGCGCCGGTTCAGGCTGCGCGGAGCGCTGCTTAGCGGCCGACGCTGGAACTGCGACTCGCCTGCCAGGCCGCGGGCCGGCTTTTCAGGAAAAAGGTACTCGCGTGTCTGCAAGAAAGACTTGCGAGTCAACAAAATCTAACAAAAATTAGAATACCAATTCAATTTATGAACGAATGACAAACCACCGTATTATCATATCGTACATAAAAATGGAAAGGCGCATGGTTAAAATCCATCAGCATTTTCCTGAACTGCGGGTAGGACACCAAGCGGAAATAACTTTTCATTGAAAATATTAGTGAAAACAGACATCGGATAAATTCTGTCCCGGTTGTAAGAACCACTCACGCGAAACATAATAACGAATATGATTACTACATAATGAAAATAGTAAACCGATAAATTGTTTACGGGGAATGGTTTTCCTGATTCCCGAAATTGCAGACACGGTAGACTGTCTACTTGAAAAGATTTTCCGTTTTTGAGGCACGGCAGCCAGCAAGCGATAAGGGTGGCACTAGCATGCACATTGCAGTGCCCCGTCACCGCCAGATATGTGGGTTTTCCGGAAACTTTTGTATGGGAGAATGTTCCTGGAAATGTTCCTAACTCTAAATGGGTCGAGTAACACTTATGTAAATTTTTCAACTAAGCAAATCATAAATCAATTATGGTTTATGATATTCAATTAAACACACAAAACATAAAATGTGAACGGTAGACTTTAAATAATAATGTTATGATTTCTGAAAGGCAATATGCTAGAAAATTCACTAAACATACAGTCAGAAATGCTTCTTATACTAATACCTTTATAATTCCTGGCAGGCCACACAACACGCTTGGATTAATAATTTTTAGCAACTGAAATTACATTACACACCACAGTACATTGCAATTGTGCAAAAAATGTATTTAGTCTTCACTCCCGCTGTCTCTGTTGGTTGTGTCCATGTCCATAGAACTGCTCCTGCTCGTACCACAAGATCTTGGTTTACTTGGATTTGATGCATTCTCTTGCAGTGATAACAAAAAGAGATTCCGAGAAGCAGAAACTGGCTTGGCAGTGCGTTCGCTTGTTAACACATTCCTCTTTTTTGTTTTAATTGTGCTGAATGACTTCCAGTTCCGCTCAAATGAGGCAGCTGTTGGTGGAATACTAAGAATCCTTGTAGCAACTTTGGATAACTGTCGAGTTGTGCAATATCCCTTCCACCATGTAAGTGGAAAGGTATTCTCTGCTGCCCGCCAAATGATGTCTCGACTTCACAAAGTATTTTTGGCACGGTATTCTGCCAAGTCTGCCATCACAGCTACTTCATCAATGTTTGCGATGTTTTTTGCAACGTTCGTGACTGCATCAAGTGCAGAAAGTAATTCATCTTCTGACATGTGTTACCCAAAATATTTAGGATCCAAAAGATGTGCTGCTAAGTGAAATGGATGAGAGCAAAACTCAAATCAATGGTTCAAAATAGTTTTTAACTTTTCTTTGTCTTTTTGGGGGGAAAATAAAGAAGGTACCAGCTCAAGGACATCTTCATTAAGTTTCTATACTATCTGTGTAACACCTGAAAGAGTAGGTGTGTTTCCTTAATTTTTTTTATATTGCTACTGATGTTGGTAGTAATAGGTCATACGCTGATTGAACTTGCGTCCAGAACACATCATTGTCATAAATCTGGTTACGAATGTTTGTAGGAATAAAATGCAATACTCTCACAGTGTCATCTATAGATGCACATTGCAGACTTTGTTTTGTTTGCAGCAAACTATCTAAGAACCTAGTAGCTGAACATCATCTAGTTTTCCCTGGCAAAAAAAAAATACTCTCCTTTCCGTGCTTCTCTTTCTGTATTCTCTTAAGTGTCTGATTAACACCAGGATGATTGCGGAATACTTTTGCAATTGCCTTGCAGTTTAACAATATTATCTGAATTGTATTTAAACTGACAATGTCCTTTGCCAGAATATTTAGCCCATGTGCAAGACAGCCAAATATTACTAAGTGAGGATACTTTCCTTTTAAAAGCTGCCAAGCAGTTTTCATGTTGCTTGCATTGTCGGTTAAAAGAGCCTGTACTTTAGACGGGCCTATCAATTCCTACACTCAATAGGTTCGCTACGTAATCTCCTGTATGACGATTAGATTTCGTAGTAATTGCTTTCAAGAGTATTGGTTCAGTTGTGGCAAACATTATGTTCATCGAAGGATTTCCTTGCACATTAGTCCATCCATCTGAGATCAGTGTCAGTGATTCTGCTTGTCCAATCTTTTGAACAACTGGTTCTTTAAACCCTATCGTATACACGATCTAAAAGGGAACGTGATTAGCGAGAACTTGATGGTAATTTGAATGATGGGCGAATTTGTTTGTAATGATCCTTCCAGTGCGTATTTTCAGTTACGGAAAGAGAAGAACCACTTTCAAATATACCACGTGCTAATGTATGTCCTACTTCTCCCTGTTATTCTGTGGACATTTTATCCAGAAAATTTGCTAAAATCAATTATTGTCTTGAACTGCAACCTGAAGCGGATGGATGTTGCGTTAACCTTGCTGAAGATAGTTTTGCATTTGCTTCTCCTTCAACCAAACCTGCAGCCACATATCCAGTGCTCGTATTTTATGACTCTTCTTCTTCACTTTCCTTCATTACCTTCAACAAAATAAAAACAAACTTAATGTAGGTTACTTGAGATATGCCGTAAGCGCGGGTCACTTTATGACATAGTGGGTGACTTTGTAACACTAAGGTTTTTACAATTACTCAAATGTTCTTTAATTTCAAAGAGGTTGTTTCAAATGTTTAGTGATTAAAAAAATTGGTACCACTGAATNGGGGGGGGGGGTATTAAAAAAATATTTTATGTGTCACAAAGTCACCCCACATTTGTTACAAAGTGACTCTCGCTTACGCTACTATGCTGCCTGTTCCTGACATTAAGTTAAGTGAGATTCAACCGTTGTTTTGTAAGTTGCTGTTCATGAATGGTAGAAAGGGTATATAGGGTGCCTTCTTGTCTTTCTACAAATTGCTAGTATAATAAATTTATATGATTTTATTGGTGATGTCATGATACCACTTTATCTCTATCAATACCGATTCCGATAACATTCTCAATTCTCAATTCCAATAATCGCAATTCACTTTATCAGTTGCAGTATAAGACACTGCACAATATATCAAAAAGAAATCGCCAAAAATTTGAACTTATTTTTGAAGAGATAATGCACAGAATTTATGTTTTCAATGATAAAATTTATTTTAAAATAAAATATGTCGGTGAAAATAAATTTGTGAACACAAACTATCACAAAAATAAATATAATGTCAGCTACAAGGCGTGTGCGATGTTCGTTTTTATACACGCAAGCACCTAAATGTGTTCCATTCGCTTTGAAGGTGTTAACACCTCTTTTTGAACCAGGTCATGTTAACCTCAACTCTCACTACTCCGGAAGAGAAAAAAGAGAGGCCAAATGGAACAAACCTACAAATCTCGCTTATTTTGGAAATCTGGCGACAATAAACAATGTTAGGTTCGCATTGCACTGCGTAATTTTAACGTGAGTCAATAATAATTACCATTCCATTTCCAAACTGGTTATGTTTATAAGAAACATATTTTAAGATACTGTTACATATTTATAAAATTATTACATTTTTTTAGAAACGCATTCTCATCTCTATAAAATTAAGGGAGAATGTATGTATGAGTATTCTGAGTTACACAGTTGCCTAAGTTGGTCCTGGTAACTCAAACAAATATGACTGCTTCAAATACTTTAATGTCCTGTTGACGCGCTAACGACTACGTGATTTTAAATCGTACTGGTTCGAAATGAAATTAAACTGAAAAAAAGAATCCTGGGAAAGTAAAATGTATCAATACTTTTCAATTATATTATAAATTGTTAAACTGGCGAACTTTTTGAACTCACTGTCGTTATTTCACACAAGTTTGTTCTAATGGCACATTTGTTTTGCCAGTTTAATAAATTAATTACTATATTTTAATGGCAAGTGATATTATTGCAATAAAATATTGCCAAATAAATCTGGCAACAAACATTGCGATAGTGTACGTAATTCAATATTGTATATTTTTTGTGAGAAATATAAAGGCTATGAACCACATTAAGGGGAATTTCACTGACAATTTTCACGCAGTCTATTTAGAGGCACAAAATAGTATCGGAAATGCATCTAGAACACAAATAAATGCAATTTTCAACCACACCGAATGTAACAGCTAAGGTGATGTTTCTGTAGTAATCGGTTTTTAATGGTTTGGTTCTTATATCTTAGTTTCTTTATTCTACAATTCCTTAAGAATTTAGGATAATGTCGAATTAAATGTTATATACCTCAATTCGATTCCAAAACATAAAATAAACATAAATTGCCGTCTGACTAAACAAGCATAATTGAAAACTCTGTTACTGAGAATTTATTAAAATAATATTTTAGAAAAATCTTTTACTTCCTATGTGAACAGCTTATATTTGAATTTTAGATAATAAATATACTTACATTTGATTCCCGATGTAAATAATGTCTCTTATAAATAGTTGCTCCAACATTTTTTGGTATTAACTTCCGGTACAGGGATTGTATCCTCTTTGGGAATTTTTTTGCATGTTATCGAATGTTTCTTCATTCTCGTTGCATTGTTTGCATAAGTTTGTCCACAATATTTACATTTTCCTTTTATCTACTTTGTTTTTCCCTCACAGACTTCAATATAATGGTGCCACACACAAATTTTTTTATTTTTTATTATTCATCACTTACAATCACACTTTACATTTACTTATCAAGATAAACGTAACGTGTACTTCGAAACTTGAGGCTCACTCACAGTAACGTTTGAGCTGTTACTAACTCACAACCACAGAGCGTGCCTGTTTACATAGCAATGTAAATCCCCATATTAATTTATCATTGTTTATCAACGTGAACCCCTATTTTATCGAGGCACTGAGGCACGGAACTCCCCTTATCATTTTATCACGGGTCTCTTTTGCAATGTGAGCCCCAGCAGCCCCGCCTGTTGTCAAGACAGGAAATTCCCCTTGAATTTGTATTTTCATTGAATTTACTCTTTTTTTAGTTGAAGCGTTTGTTGACCAAATATTATAGTAAAGTGAATCCCTATATTCACTTGATCATCCCAAATAATTTTAATTAAATAGTGTAATTTTCTAATTGGAAAATTTTCCAGAAAGACATATTAGAAATTTTCCTATTCAAAAAATATTTTGCGGGAAAATTTCGAGCCCACATCTCTGGTAACCGCTAGGCGCAAGGCTCCAAACTGGCGCGCAGGCTTTGTAGCAAAATTCAGAGCTGGGCACTGTGCTACTTCCGCTGGTACGCCTTTCCGACGTGGAAACGTGAATAATGTTGATACATTCATGGTTCTGCCCTGTGCGCTGGCGCTCTGCGCATCTTAACTACGGGAAGAAAGGCTATCGGGGCAGGTTGTCCCCTACCCCGCTCTCAGCGACATAACCAGCAGTTAATCAGACCGAACGTCTTTTTGAGCGGAAGGAAGTGTCCTTGCCATCTTGGATGTTCCTCCTGAACTTCATTTCCATATTCAATATTAAATGCAAGCTTGTCACGGCACAGGGAACATCTTAACAGTTATTTAGAGATACAACTTTTTTATATCACACGTTCTGTTTCATATATGCAACCTTAATCAATGGTTCCCTCATAATTGAATAATTTATGTCTTATGGTAAAATATAGATATAACTAGAACCGCACAAACTTCAAAAATTCTTTTAAGTAGTCTTATATGGTCCTCTGTGTCATGTTTAGCTTTGTGATTATTAATGTCCGGTCATAAAGTTTGATTACCAAATTTTTTTAAAAAGTAATCCAACATGGCTGGCATTTATTACTTTTTAATCCTAATTAGCATATTTGAAAATTTGCCTAGAAAAAGGAGGCTGCGCCACTGCTGTAGGCCGGTAAAACTGCAGAAGAAGCTACCGTAAACCATAGTTAATAAAACAAAATCAAGGAAATTTGAAACTATCGTCTTCACACACATAAATTTTCCCTTCGGTGAAACTATCACATAACCGTTATTGTTATTATTAATTTCAATTAGATGTTTATTACCCGCTAACCCTATCAGATACCAGTATTTAATTTATTACTTTCATTTACACAAGCTTTAAGGACTCTCGTTTAATTTTACTTAATGGCCACTCACGGTTAAATGAGCATTTTCGAAAGCCCTGCTTAATTTCTAGTTCCAGCCAGTTTGAATTTTCCCGCCTCGTGTAAATATGTCCTTCCATTGTACTTTACTTTTTGAACACGAAGTTTACATTTCACTGCTCGGGGGGATTTATTTATTTACTTAATAAATTAACGAATAATAGTTAATGTAATAAAGGGTATTTTATTTACCTGGAAATGAAAGTTTATATAATAACATTTCGTGGGCTGCTTTTTTATTTTTCCACAGCGCAGTTCTCCTGTATTATATTCTCTGGTGGGCTCCCTGAAAATAGAATTGTTTGCTGATTATGCTATCAGTAGATATAGCCCACTGTCGTATACAATCAGGCTGAGCAATTTCTCTCGTCTAAGTACACATCCCCAGAATATCTGACCGTTGGCTCCCGTAGTATTCACAAAAGGCTATTAGGTAAAGTGTTAAATAGTTACGTCAAGAAACAGAAATGTAGCATTAACGAAATTATGGAAAAAATCCCAAAAATAATTAGTAAATAACATCTGGGCAAAGGTTTTACGTGTAAAATGCTTTAAAACTATCGTGAATTGCTTATTAATTATACTTTATACTTTCACAATATCTACTCAAATACAATAAACGACTGGACAAACATTCAGAAAACAATTGTCATGTTTTAATTATACTTAGCAATAGGTCTACTCCATGTTGTGTCTCGCACATTTAACAGTTTCGTGAATTATTTTCTACCGAAATTGGTGCCATGCGAAGTTTGTTGTTTTTGAGGCCAATACCGGACAATACCTCTGGTCGGAGGTTTTTTTTCTTTGGGTTGGAGGGGAGAGAGCTCCCGTTTCCCCCACCCTTGCATTATGGTGCTGCTCCATACTCACCTCACTTCACCCTTATCGGCTTCCAAGCCCTCGATGTTAAGAGCCACCCAAGTCTCTCCACTCCACTCCAACATCGGGAGAGCTCAGGCTGACCAACCGACCGACGCACACGTGGAGAAAACCACACATATTTGGCCCGAATAAAAAACTAAAGTTTTGCCAATTAACCATAGCTGCATTGTAAAACGTCCATTGATAATGCATGTGTCATCATCACGGAACAAAACGAAGACGAACGAAGTCGAAGTCAGCCGATGACATGGAACGAAACAGATGTGTCAGTCGTGTGATGTACGGACGTTAATGCGGTCTATTATAGCTTAACTTATATTATAGTGCACACATGGAGCCTACAGCCACTTGCAAAGAGTTCATATAAAAGGCAGTTGTAGCACCTTTCCTATTAAAACTAATTACGTCAATTTAAAATTACNCTTTCCTATTAAAACTAATTAGGTCAATTTAAAATTACGGAAGAGCAGGGTAAAGTGGCCGGCCATCTCTAATGTTATCGTACATACTAAAAAAAATATGGTACTTTTTAAGTATTATAAACTGTCATTTTTTAAATTGAATTTTATTAATTTGTTTACAAAATCTTTACTTTGCTCTGCTATCTCGCGTAAAGTGGTCAATGACTGGTCCCTTAGGTTCTTCGCGTTTGGCAGTTTCTTCTCTTTTATATAAAAATATTACTCTAGTGGCATTATAGTAGTAATTATGCAGCGTTTAATAGAATCATTGATTATAAAACACGAGTGGGGTAGACGAGTTAAAATTTAGCATATTTGATTAAGGAATAAATTATCTAAAGCTCATAGTTAACCCATTAATGGCTTTGGCAATGTGGAGGGGCAGGCTTGCAGTGCAATAAAAACGCAATTTATTTTCACACTTGGGCACAAGGCTTGGGGCTGTGAGTCTGTTAACATTGTCGGACACCGCTAGCCTTACAGACAGTGTAGTGTTGAAGCATGTTGCGACGGACACGTGCAAAGGTTCCCGGCGTGACATTGAAGGTGTGAACTACTCTCCGTATCCGTATAATGAGCTCATCCCTTAGGCCAAGTGGCGTGGCGTACACCATCGATTTGATGTGGCTCCACAGCTAGGCGTCAGGCGGTATGATGTCAGGTGAGCGTGGTGGCCATGCTATGTGGCATACCCTACCTATCCACCGGTTCGTGAAGTACGCTTCGAGGTGCCGGCGAACCGCATTGGCGAAATGTGGCGGGACCCCGTTCTGCTGAAACCACATCGCCTCACGAGCATTTGAAGGAATATCCTCCAAGTATTCTGGTAACAAGTCCTGCAGGAACTGGAGAAATGTAGCGCCACTGAGACTGCGTTATTGAGCGGTAGACGTGCAGAACTGCACACAGGCTGGTTACAACGCCAAGTACACAGATATGCATACCCGCCCCTGCATATTACCACTCTCATTAACGGGTTAACTATGGACGTTAAACAAGTTGTTCCTTGAAGAAATATGCAACATTTGTGCTGATCTACCACACTCTGATGTTTATTATTATTTATTCATCACTTACTTAACATCAGAGATGAAAAAAAAATTAATAAAATAACTTTTTTAACAGTTGCAAATCTTCGCACCAGATTACAGTCATCTCCAGCGGAGTAACAGCCCTATGCATACACATTTATGTGAACGTACACTGAGGCCTACAAAGAGTGCTACCCGGTATCACTCTATTTCTTTATAAATACACAAGCCTTATTACTCATTAGTGTCTCAGAAAATAACCAGTTATAACTATCAAACACTTTCTGAAATAATTCCTATTGTTTACAGTTAGCCGTTCGGCAGGTGTTCCGGTGACGATGATAAAGGAACTGCTCGTGGAGTTAAACTACGGTAATACACTTTGTGTAAATTTAAAATGTACTGAAAGACTCCGGGAGTACCTCATGAACAAATATTGTGTACGCCAGCTGGATGAGTGACACAATAAATAGCTGAAATGTGACACCGAAAAGCTTTGTGTAAAAAGTTATTTTGAAATGGAAAGATAGTCCACAAATTTCCGACAAGGTTGTTAAAAAATAACTGTGTGTGGCTTGACTCCACTTTATCACTGCCATCTCTGGTGTCAACTGCAACATTCCGCACAATCACGGATCGAAATTTTCTACACTAGATTTCCTTGTCTTCAGACCCCGTGATTTCTGAGAAAAGAAAAATAATCTACAAATGGAGGAATCCTCGCCTACAGAAGATACTATGTTAGGTATTCCAAATTGCTTTGTTGAACAACAGACCAGATGGACGATATTGGTTTTGACCATGTATAGAAAGAGGATGGGTTTTATCCATGTATACAAAGAGGATGACAATGTTAACGACCATGCGTTGCGGATGTGGACTTATTGTATTCGAAATTTACTTAATAGAACAGTTTGCCAGTGTTAAATCAATATGTAAGAATTGCATATCTTTTGTGATATTTTACAATACTAACATTCAAAAATGCAGCACTTCCTTCGAAGCCTTACATTTTAAAAATGTATAATATTTACGAGTGTGTATAANATATATATATATATACACACACTAGGGTGGTCCTTATGAAAATTATTTTCTAAATTTAATGGGCTCTGACTCTCCAAAAGTGTTATTCGGTGTAAACAAATTATGTGTGTAAATTTTCAGCTATTTTAATTAATATTTAGAAGTAGCTCAATGAACTCAAGGTTTTACTTTTTATTACACATGATATTATTATTAATCAATTAGTCCAGAAATATTTAGTTCAAGAAATTCTACACATGTCATTATATAAATTAATAATGCATGTGAAAGGCAACAGATCATTGCACCACTTGAAATAATATTCATTATTAATTGCTAACACTAAGAAAATCTATCAAATCAATAAGTCATAGTACATTGGAAGTGTACTCATTTGAGATTAAGGATGTTTTCCTGCAGTCAGGATAACGACGCCTTTGTTGTTCTACGACTTGTAACGAAGAATGAATATCAATAACAAAATGTATTACAAGGGCATTGTACTCTTACATAAGTGCCACGCCCCTTTCAGCATTGTCATTAACAACCCTTTAATGTTGAACTGTTGCCCTTGCTTGCTTGTAGTGAGTTCTGAGATGCCATGTTTCAGGATCACAATCTAAATAATCTATCGGGATATTCAGACGATGAAAGAAATTCATATTATTTTTTGTCACAAAATCTTAAATTATTCATATCACGAACATTCTTGGCACTCAGTTTGATGCGTTTAAGAGGTTCGTCGACCCCATTCATTTCACTAAGGTACCGAAGCAGATCTTTTTTTTTAACTTGTTGACACATAATTACCAAAAATACCAAACCTACAAACTCTTCGCATAAATACCACAGTTGCCAGAACAAATTTATGGCTGGCAACTTTAGAGACATCAGCGTTTACCGTTTCATAAGTACCAAGTTGCTACAAAAGGCTGAGGCATTCGAAGGTACTGAAATAGGAAAAGAAGTTGTAAAACAGATGTAATATAAATGCGCACAAGAGAAATACAAATGCTTCACAGTCCATTTTCTTCCAATTTAGTGAGTTTAAATTTACCACGAAACATTCAAATTTTGAAATAATAAAATACCTTTGCCATCCATCTAGCATGATGAAAAGCGTGGAGAAATGCTTCCCAATAAGATAATTGCAAGCTCTATAAATTCTCTGTAATAATCTCTAACTTGAGTCTCTTGAAGCTGGTTAACTGCAAATTGTGTCACAATGTCCTCCTCATCTCCCAAAGCTGTCATAACTGTTGCATTACTGGTTGATTTTTTGTAAGTTGATTGATCGATCTTATTTCAAAAGTGTTCAAATAGTTTAAAAATGGATACATCGGGGCAAGAAGATGTGCATCAAATAGCCTCGTTGACCACACTTGCAAGAATGAGTTCTTGTAACTAGTGACGACGTTATATGTGGAGGAGGTCCTTCTATAACTTTCGTTCCAAAAGAATGCTAGCTCAATTTTTGTGACCCGTGTTGCTGGTAATAGTCTTAAAGGACATTGCATTTACTTGCTGAATAATCTTCCACTCTTCAAGCAAAGTAACCATTGCTTGAACCCGTGCTTCTCCATAAACCAGACTGTAACTTCGGAACACCAAGCACTCCACGTTGGTGCCCACCATGGTACTCGTGGCGTAACGATGACATCAGAAGCGCTGCTGCCAGTTTGAATAGATCTTTGACAACTGATTACTGCGTATCTGTGGCACAATTAGCACTACTGCCAGCGTGTACTGATAGTTGAATATCGATAGAAGATAGAAGCGAGATGTTTCTGTAACATGACTTTTACTGAGGTCCACTGCGAATTTCAACTGACTTGAGAAACCTCTAAATATAATCGGATCTACGCGAAACTTGTCTCAATTTTTTTTGTATAGTAGAACAAATTAGGAGGGTCAGAAAACTACTTTTAAAAAATTCAAAAATAAGGACCACCCTAATATACCATTATATATATACATATTTATATATATATATATATATACACACATATATATACATATACTGTGGACCAAAATTCATGTGCCAAACTCACAGGGCTAAGAGATGGGGAGGGTTGCAAAAGGAATACATTGATATAAGGAACCCAGAAGTCGCAAACCTTTCTTTCTCCCCCAAAAGATGTGACTGAAGTAACAGGGGCAGGTAAGCAACAAGCGTCATTTCCAGAGTATTCGACGCGTGCGTGGAGGTAGCCTTGGCTGCTGGCGAGTCAGTATGTGCCTACAGCAGGTTGAGCAAACAGCCCAGGACGCAACTTGCACATGAATTCTGATTCACGGTGCATATTCATATGCACACATTTATATACACACATACAGAACCAGTGCGCAACATCAAACAACATGCACTGGAACCGTTGTTTACACTTGACTATTTTTTCCCGGCTAAATGGTATGTTTTTTTTTTTCTTTTGTGTGGAGGTTATAAGGCAAAAAGGCGAATCGCTGTGTGTCAGCACTGGTTGCGCAATGAACCAGGAAATTTACTGAACGCATCGTCTAGCTGAGGCTGAAGATCAGAGATCAGTGACGTTTTTTCTATTGTTCGTCAACATCAGTAGTCAGCAAAGAGGGCAAATCATACTCATAAACAGAAAATCAAATGGATTCCATTAAATTAATCTACTTCTGCTGTTTTAAAAACTTATTCAAATATCTATTTTTAATAAATGTAATCCCGTAGGACGGCAGTATATGCATTTCCCCAATAAAGAATTAAATTTTGTGGTTAGTGTATATATATATATTTATTTATATATATTTATATTTGTGTGTGTGTGCGCGTGCGCAAGAGTGTGTGTATATGTATATGTATACTGTATACACACACACGTCGGAAACTCCACAAAATCTATTTTACTTTTAATACTACTACTGCTCCGAAATTATTTTTACATAATTTTTATGCCACACAAATATCAGACTTCACTTTTACTGCACTATATCTCACGATCCAGAAAATTCACTGATTTCAATAGCCTAATTATTCTAACTAGCCACGCGCAAGGTGCTGCTACCCAGCGGCACGTGGAAACAATTGCGATTATCAGTGCTTGTAAGTATCGGAACACTAGCTGACGTTACTGAATTAACTGACCATTTAATTCTGTGATTAGGAGAAAGTACCAAAACGCTTGCTAGTTGCACCAGCCTCGCCTTAGTACAGAGTAGTTCAAAATGGGAATCCGGCTGGACAAGAATAATTTCAGATGATGTGAAAACTACTGTCCTTTACTGCAGTTATTGACAAAGTTACAAATCCCCCCATACCATACTTACAAATGAACTCCGGGTAGTAACTTGACAGGGAACCAGTCTCGAAACTATCCCTTCCGAGATATGTTGCAACGTCGCTGACAACAGTCACGTCAAAGTCTACGAAGCTGCCACGTGACTAGAAGTGTTTGTGTGAACTGCATGTATATGCTTAAATTATAAATTGGTGACTAAGTAATGCACACACCGATCGCTTTATGAGTATCATCGTCGGACATATTATCATGCGGAAACAACACAGAGTAATGAAACATGCAAACTTAAGTTGACGTATATACATAATAAAAGTCCATGAAAGTCCGTTACTTTTTTTTTCGTTTCCTCACAGTTTGGTGAAAGTTCGTCAAAAAACTTACACCAGCAGCCACCAGGTGCCTCTGCAGTTTGTCAAAAAAAAACTTTTTAAAACTTTTTTGGGTGTGTGATACAGAGACTGTGACAAAACTAACTGGATGAATTACAGTACTGTATTTAGTAAATTGTTTATGGACTTTCACAATGCTTAGAAATAGTGTAGTAATTGTTAAGATACAAAATTGATAACGAGTCGATGTTTCTCTCATTGACACAATGTGTGTGTGTAACAGTAAGACCCGAAATGCAAAAACGTATAAATGACGGGAGGAAAACTCAGCCTTTCCAGAAACTATTCCCACTCCCCACTACTTCACCCTGCATGCAGAATTAGAGTGGTACAGTGGGTAGCACGTCGGACTGGTAACTCAGAAGGCATGGCTTCGCGCCCACTTCCCGCCAAGCAGATTTATAGATAGCAATTTGTAAAGGAGGGTGTTCCTATACACTAACATCAAGAGCAGAGAAATAATCATTGAAAGTACAGAATTCTTTTAAATCTTAACTATAGCTTAAAATTAATTTCGAACCTTAATAACCTACTTACTTATGCTAGCAGAACGCTATTTATTAATTGGTGTTGTGTAAGTAATAACACATCTTACCAACACACTACCAATGTTATGAAGTGTTGGTAAGCCTTCGGTTCGTGAATGGCCAGAAATGAGTTGCCAACATAGGTGCGAGTGTCAAACTGATGTTCAACTGACGTTGTCCCAGCTAATAATTGTAGTTATAGGAGCGAGGTGGTGCAAAGGTTCGAACTCGCATTCTGGACGTGGGCTCGATTTCTGGTCCAGTCATCGTAATTTAAGTTTTCAATGCTTGCCCTAAATCACTCCTCGCGAATGCTGGGTTGGTGCCTTACTACAGGCCACGGCCGAGTCCTTCCCTCTTTCTGCTTCTCTGGGCAATTTTCTCTGTCTCTAATGGCCTCGCTGTCGACGAAACGTCAAGCCCTACCTGCGTACCTACTGTTATTATTCACTTATAAGATAAACACTTAAAACTGAGATGGAATACTTGCAGCTCTCCTGGAAGCACGCCGATGAAACCCAGGAAATAACTGAAACACAGGCAGGCCTCGTACATACCTGCTATCATTCCTTGCTGCAAACGGAATTCTAGATCTATCTTTTTTCACCTAACATGTAAGAGAAGACCTAAGAAAACGTATAGAAAATCTACAAGCAAAAAAAAAACCTTTAATGCAATAAAATGACAATAAATGAAGTGGCAGCAGTTCACAAGGGCGAAGTTGGAAGAGACAGCAGGTACCAAATGGCTTGCTGTCTTAGTTAAGTTGCCTCGGCAACCGTCAGGGTTGGTGGGTTACCATTCTCCAAAAACAAAACAATTTCATAATTAACAAAAGTTTATTTAAAATCAAAACTGTCCCCGTCTTCAAAACTAATTGCTTTTTTATTTAAAAACTCTTGGGTGGTTTCATAAATACTAAAATTACAGGTTTTTTGAAAAACATATAAAATTTAAACTTTATATTTTATTTTCTGGGGAAACTTTTTATATATTTTTTTCTCGAAAATGTTTTACACCCTTTTTTATAAGTAATAAAATATTTTTCATAAAATGTTTAAAATTTTAACAAATTATACAGTACAATTTTACAAAAGATAAAAAATTTCCATCTAGATTTTTTAACATCACAGTATTCCATAACACATTAATTTAGAATTTAAAATTGAATAGTCAATATAAAAACTTATCTACCCAAATCTACCCAACTAGCAAGATAAGATACCTATCTTTAGTATGCACTAGTCCGTCTTCACCAGTTCAGCCGCTCTTACTAGAACAATCTCATACAACACTTGACGTTCTCGGACCTTCAGCGGTTCTTCTGAAAGTCTCTCATAACACTTCTTACTCTCGGAACTTCTTGATCAACCCCGAATAATCAGGAATCGATGACGTCAGCAGGTGGTCGAGCAGGAAGGGACGGAGGAAAAAATGACGCATCTACCAGCCGAAGCGGCGGACGGTCATTTCATGCCTTACACTAGGTGCAGTAGACATGTCCCGCTCTGCGTCGCACAACTGGGTCTTGTGGAGACGAAACCAGCCATCCAGGCAAGGCGCCTAGTTGCTCTGGCAGCTAACATCTTCTCTTCCAAGAAGGGGCCGCGTTGGCTGGGCGGTTAGCCTGCTCACCCACCACCAAAGCAAACCGGGTTCAATCCCCGGCCGGGCCACTCCCGGATTGTCGCATGTGGGAATCGTGCCGGACGATGCCGCTGGTCGGCGGGTTTTTGTCTGGCATCTCCCGCTTCTCCCGCTCATCCATTCCGGCGCTGCTCCATACCCACCTCAGTCACCCTCATCGACTCTCAAGACCTTGCTGTTAAGAGCCGTCCAAATCTCTTCACTTACTCTTGCAAGATCACTTTTTACCCAGGCAGGCGAGAACATACTCCGTCACAAAATGATACGAAAAACAGTAGTAAATGTGGTTAAATGGCCACTTATTTGTATGCTTGTTTCTGTCTTAATGATGCATTAACACTCTTTAAAAATAACTAATTTTTACTAACTATACATATCAAATTTTATCTATGCTCGAGTGTTCTTTCTTACAATACACACATTTACTTAATACAAGAAAGAAACTTGGTGGTTTAATAATTGGTTGGTTCCCCAGAACAAGGTTGTAACCGACAAAAGCGTGTTTGCTTAAATATCATGGTTGTAAAGCACTTTTTGCATTAAAATCATGTTTTGGAAGGTTCAAAGGTAAAGAAGGTTGGTCATGTCTATTTCCCACAACACCATGTTGCCAATGCGGAGAAGGCTTCACGCGTAATTTTACTGCATGCATAACTCAACTCACCAAAAATGAAGGTTATAGCCTTGGTTTGAACAAGTATTCAATTTTGTTCAGTCATATTCCTTTTTTGGACACCCGTGAATTCAACGATATTCATTTCATTTTACCAACTGGTTTAATAAATGTTCTTCTTTATTGTGTTTCCTTTTCGAAATCTCTTATAGTTACCATTTTTTTAATGTTGCAGTGAAATGGCTGGTATCTTTCATGTGGACGGCTTAGTTTCTGTTCTCCACCACCAGAGGGCAGCAGGTTTACGTAAAGCGACGCTCGTTACGCACTCCAGTAGCGACCCAACTCGTTTCACGTCACCCTGCACGAGACTCGTAAAACTTTCGCTCCACCTGGTAAGTAACAACTTTACTACTTTACCGCCTTGCCCCTGAAAAGTGAACGGCGCGGATTACTTGAGAACGCAGAGGTGAAACAACAGCTTATACCGCAAACTCCAGCTGCACACGCCAGTAAAATGTTGGAACGTCGTTCGCAAAGCAGCGCCTGGTATACTCAAGTCATGCTGAAGTTCTACTTCCAGTATATTCCTCCGCCTCACCCAAAAAAAAGACTAGAAAATTTCACCAGTGGGTCAATGCACAGCATTCGTGCACACTCAGTGTAATATTTTTCATAAGAACTATTCTTTACTAGGCATTACGAACACACCTATTTTCTTTGTCTTTATTAATATTAGTTATTAATGAAATATTGTAATTTATATATAAAATTTAAGCTTAAGTTCAATTTAACCAAAAATAAGGTAATATTATGTTAACGCAAGTATAAAAGGCTTGTGATATATTACATGTTTGGAAGAAACAAAACACATCGTAAATGGTGTTTTTTTTTTCAAAGGTTTTATTCAAAAAGTGTGACGAAACCGCGAATAGACTATAACGTGCTCACCAGAAAGAAACCTTTCTTAACACTTAGTAGCCAGTGAGACACAATGCCCATACCCAGAGCCTTGCGCATCCAATCAGAGGATGGATGCGACCGCATTAAAGGAACCGCCACGAGAGATCGTCTCTGGATACTGACTTACTCTGTCGTATATGCTGTTCACGGTAAACTGAGCACTTTTGAAAGTTCTGCTAACATCTACTTGTATGCACATTGTGTATTCTTCGACCACATGTAAAACGAACATTACCGCGGGTCTGATCACTTCATTCATACACCAGCCAGGTGAAACTGTGGAATTATTATAAAAATAAATATGTTACCAGTTTGCTGATTTCGATTTTAATATACGTTGAAAACACAGAAAGCCACAGATATAATTTCAGATTTTCGTAAAATTTTACGTGACAATTTGAATTCAATGTTAAGACATGGGACTACTTTCCACCCGTCGCGTCGTTACCAACTTGACTGGGCGTGCGCCTGTCAGCTAGTTCTTTGAAATATATGCAGGTAGAGGGCAGTGACGTTTTTCAAACGTCGATTTCAAAAGTGCTCACTTTATCGTGAACCGGTTACAACGGCGTTTCGTCCTTCGCAACTAGCTCAGGATTTCCCAGCAATTGCGCAGCCCCGCCGCCGGGTTGTGTGCACTTTTATACGTAACACAAACAACATGCTCGCTGACGCCGTGATGTGTGGATGTCTACGCTCGAGTACCAGCCCACGAACTTATTGACTATGGTGGCGTAGCATTTTTTTTTTATTGTAGAAATACGAACGGATGGACCACAACCCGCAGCCTTCGCCGCCAGCGCAGTGCTTCCCCTTGCGCGTTAACCCCGATCTTCAGATATATAATGCGCGCCGTAATTCGCATCCGGTACTTCGACAGCACTTATCTACTGCGACACATACACAGAGACTACAGATTGGCAAAGGCTGTTTGTTCCCTGTCGTACCTCTGGCTTTGAAGGCTTTAGAGTTAAAACAACTTCTAAATCCGTTGGCACTTCAATTCTAGTTAGACACGCTTTCGCAAAACCGAAAAGCCTGAAAAGAATTTTAAGGAGTATCGGTCCCCGCCAATCATCGATTTGTGGAATTTTCGCCACAGCCTGCGTTACAGGCAGTGGCGTAACTACTAAACCAAAGACCTGGATGCAGACATTGACATCTGTCCCCCTCTCCCCCCTCCCTTTCAAGGTCAAATAAACAATAGTGCTATGAATAAAATGCATCTCAGCTCAGCTATAAAATATAAACTTGAGTGAGTGGCGCTTATTAAATTACATATTTGAAATGTATTCTTTCGTGACTTGGTGGAAGCAAAGTCACCTGCTACGAGGATGGCTAAGAGCCTAGGAGTAGCTGCATCGCATAGCCTGCAATACCGTAGCTACGCCACTGTTTACAGGTGTTATGTTATGATTTACATATCGACAAGTTATCGAACTGTGATTCTTGCATGTTTCTAAGAGTAGTTGTTGCTTGGCGACTGTGGCCAGGTTCATTTCTGTGATCCCTTGCGAGAAAAAAATTCACTTATCACTTCCCAGCAGTTGCCAGTTAAAAGTTAAGAGAGACCCTGAAGCGAGAACAACGTGTCTGTGCTCGAGTGGAGCGTAGAGATTTGGGCGGCTCTTAACATCGGGGTCTTGAGAGCCGATGGAGGTGGGGCGATGTGAGTATGGAGAAATGCCGGAATGCAATGGCGGGTGAAACAGGAGATCCCCGAGAAAAAAAAACCCGCGGACCAGCGACATCGTTTAACACGATTCCCACGTGCGAAAATCAGGTAGCGACCCCACCGGGAATCGAGCTCCGTTCGCCACGGTGAGAGGCGAGTATTCTGGCCACTACATCACCGCGGTACCCGACAGCGCTCGAGAAACTACTGTTATTGCTTTGCAGTGCCAAGCATTTAGTTGAATATTTCTTAGTGGGACATATGGCAAAAAGAACTGATGACTCCAAGATGGCGGGGACTGACAGCCCTTAATCAGAATGGTGGAAGAAAGAAAAAACCAAGAACGATTTACTCATCCAGATTTTTGTATAACATAGAAACCTAAAATAAGCGTTAAGTAAAAATAACGTGTTGCCGATGACAGAAGATGTGTACAGTAAAGTTCCGTACAGTGTTGTTGCATATTCCCTACAAATATTTTTTAAAATGTTTGGACAAGTTCAATCATAATCAGGTCTTTCACTGAAAATTTAATTCAAATAACGTATTTTTACTTCATGTTCATGTAAAGAGTTTTCACGATTAATTGAGCACTTTCCAAATCAACTTTTAAATAATGTCAGTGCCCCTACCTGCATAAATTTTAAAGGGCACGCTGATTTGCAAGCACCCAGTAAAGCTGTTAACGATGGAGGGGAAATAGTTCAATATCTTAATGTTAAAGTAAAAGTGTTAAGTAAACGTTTGTAAATACTGAAATGATTTATTTTGCTTGCTGTTTTTAATTCATGCAATTGTAATAATTAACAAATTTGAAGAAATATTATTTTTATAATTTTATGGGTGGAAGAATACACTATTTGTATAGAAGTAGATCTTAAGCAGGACTTTCCAAAGTGCCCGATTTACTCTGAACAGCCTATATTAAAATGTATTTAAAAACGTTACAATAGTCTTTGTCATGTAATACCCAGCGTACACAACTGTGCATATAAAGCACAGGAAGTATTTTTTTGGCGGTAAAGTTCAAATTATTTTATTTTTAACTATCTTACGCGTCTACAGTTCCAGGTTTCGACTAAGGTTTCGCTAGGCAAAGAAAAATACAAAAAAAAAATTTCAAATATCTACTCAAACATCATTATTTTTATTTTTTTCACAAGTCTTCATCTCCGTCCTTTAGACTACGGGACAGATGTAGGATATACGTTGGAGAGAAGTTTAAACAAGGTCGAGGGAGAGTCAATATTTTCAGTTACAACATGCACGGGCAGACTGACATTCTGGCCTCCCTCCCCTTCGCGCCCATGCGCGCCACCCCTTCTACACACATACCATTCCGCCTTCCTTCCTCTCCGAGCCATGCCTCAAAGATATTTCGGCGCCTTTGATAAATTAGGTTGTGGATGTGCAGGACAACGGGGCCCCGAGCATGTCTACAACCGGCAGGCGCGGAGCACACAGCATCCTTAAGGCTATTGCCTGGATTGAAAGCAGTGAAAATTCGGTGCAGGGAAATACATGTTGATAAAATTCGTTTTTTTTTTTGGCGTTGCCGTTAAAGATAGAGATATACCACCAGGGGTCAAGCTTAAAATTACGCGCTTCTTTGCTATCGAAGCCTCTTGTAACATTAACGTTATAGCCTGTCTCCTAGATAAGCCAGATAACTTATTAATTAAATAAAAATTACTGAAAATCAAATTGTTGTGTTTGCCTAGATACAGAGCATACGAGTATCATTTTTCGCACGTAGATATTTGTTTCAAGTTTATATCTTCAAAATTGGCTTCAAAAAAACATAATTTCACAATCATGTATTTCCCTATACCAAATTCTCACTGCTTTGAAACTAGGCAACAGCCTTAAGGCAGTCGCCTAGTGAGAGGCATGTTTGCGTGAATGAGGCGCTAAGGTTGACGCCGACCGGCGTATGTAAAGTGGTGTCGCCTCTACGCGCAAGGCGCCAACTGTCGTGTAGTTTTCCGTCGGCGACTCGCCTCTACGTGACTTTAATAGGCGACCATATAATTTTATTGGACGCGACTCTGAAGCAAAGTCCGGTGAATGCCTCTATCGTAGTTTCACATGTATCCGGTTAGTATATTTTGTGGCATAACAAAGTTAGGAAGCTGTTTTTAGCTATGTTGGAGGACATTAAAATAACGTTTCAAATGTGCGTAACGTCTTGACAGTGCAATAACGTCATTGTCTGGAATTTGCTAACTTTTCATAGGTAAACCTATTGGGAGCACGCTTGATAGTTTCGAAATAAAACACATTTTTCAAACACGCTGCAACGTTTTTCAAGTGCCAGGTAAGAGACCACCTTAATTCATTATGCTGTTGCGAGTTGTGGTCAAGTCCTTAGCTGAGCGGCCTGCCTGATCACATCTTCACTTATTTATCCAGGACACGGGCCGTGATCGCTGAAATTAGTTATGAAATCGCAAACCACAGAACCCCCTCCACCGGCCAGTAAACGGGGACAACCCAGCCTATATAGGACAGTGTAGTCCGTGGGCGGTGTCTTTTGTCATCGAGCCATTGGATCGAGAAGACTGAAGATGGGTGTGTCCGACCGTTGACTTGTGCCATCTTAATCAGCCTCCAGAATCCTGACCAAGGTGGGGACTTCCAATTAGTCTTTACTCAGAACGTGGATGGTTAAATCTTTATAAAATAATATAATTTAATATTTTAGTATACTTGTATAGCTCCCTCCGTTCATATTCAATCATATTTATATTGAAATTATATTGTTCAACCTTAATGTTAAATAAACCTCTTTCATATAGTGTTCATTACATAACTCTTATCAATAACTTGTTACGCCCCTATATCCCCGTCAAAGATATCAACAAAATAAAAATCATAACAATTCTTAAGGTAATAAAACCGCATGGTACTTTTCTTTGCCTATTACCACACTGTACTTAACCAGTTCAAGCATAGTTACACAATTAATTATCTACATTGTACACAGGAAATACCACATCCAGTAAGAGAAGCCTTTGGCATATGGGATACATCATTCGTTGGTGACACAACATTCTCCTGACTCATAAACAACTGCTGCCAGTAACATCAGACACAATCGCGTTTTTACTAATTCTCACATACGACAGTGCCGGCATCCTAGCCAGTAGGGAACATTTCGTAGCATGCAGAAGCCAATCAGACGCAAGGTTCGTTCCCAGAGCCACGTGCAGCCTGTCAGAGATATAGTACGCCCCCATCAAAGGAACCAACAAGCTATTTCTGCTCTATGCACTTATCTACTCAAAAACCACTAAAATGGGGGCTTGCCGGAGGTCCTTATTCCACCTGATACATAGTACAGCAGGTTCATTCTCAATTTCTCTTCTGTTTCCTCCTTGGAACAAGGTCTGGTGCACTTACTTTAGGTAGTTGCGTTCCCCCACAAGGTTCGTGCCATTGTCAAAAGACACCTCTGCTGGTATTCCACACAGAGAAACAAATCATTTCAGGGCTGCTAAAAATGCGACTGCTCACAGCTATGTGACTAATTACAAGTGCATTTGCCTTGGAAGTTATGCAGATAAACAAATCTATACCTTCAGGGCTCTATTCTTTCATTCTCTGTCAGGTATCGCGATAAATGGTCCCATAAATGTAAATTACAACCCCCCTTTTTTTAATACTCTAATACAAGTGAACCTAGCTTTCCAGCCCATCAAGGACGTTGGCATAATTGGCTTGGCATTAATCCACTTCAGTCTCGCATTAATTTACCTTTTCAATTGTTGCGATCAAGTAATGTTTTCGTTCTGGCTCTGATTACCCTGATTCAACACATACTTAATTCGCGCAACAAATAAAATGTAAACGTTTTGCTTAAGAGACGTTTAGAAATATCACTCACGAACCAGAGCTGTAGAAATGTCAACAAAGCACATATCTCACAAGGTAGAAACTGGCTGCATTGGGTCATGATATTTACTGATTTACATGTCTTGTCACATATAACCTTCATCTGCAAAATTCCTGCTGTAATCGACACAGGAACTGAAAGGGTTAAAACACGGAATGCACTTATGAATTAAACCTCTAGGCGGGTTGATCCAATAGTCTCTACGGGTCAAATAGAGAGTAGTATTTCATCCTGGGTACATATTCGAAACATAGCAATTGATGGTAATCAAATGAGTGAGCTCGTCCTACTTTAAATTAAGAATAGGGTGTTTAGAGTTCTAAGGCTCATCCTGACAACTCCTGGCGAGTCACAAGACGGTGACAATTGCCATGTTCCCTTCGGATACAATCTTCCTTTCATCAGTGCTGTGATTTCAGCCTTAAACCTGAATAATTGCACCATCACAATCCAAATGGTTAAGGAATAGCCTAGTCAATACACAGGTTAGCATCCATCCACTGGCAAAGATGAGAGATTAAATGCTGATCTTGCCCGCAATATCCATGCAGTGATACGTTCAAATTTTTTTCAGTGAGGATACCTTTTGCAGGAGTCCTAATAGATCTTCTGAGATGCACGTGCTGTTCTGATGTACTATCAGAACCTTGGCTGAAGGAGACTTCAACTCTGGAAGTGGGCTTTGGTTGCAACATTTGCTATCCTGTTAGTCACAACGTTTTTTAATGTTTGAGGCGATAGTCTCAAACAAGCCAGTACCACTGTGGAGCCTGCCTATGCTTTCATCAGCAAGTCAGTAGCCTTTGATTCACACAGCTTCCTGACTTGCTGTCAAAGCCTGCTCAGTAAAAGTGCAGCACATAAATCAAGTTTCAGAATGGTTGACGTCTTCAATGGTGTTACTTTGGAATTAGCCACTAGAAGATGTATGCACCTCTGCTTCTCCGTCATTCCGCATGCAACATACATAAATTACGGCAGCACATGCCTTTCACTGGCATCGCAAAACCTGGGAAACAAGACAATGGAGTCGAGTGAGTGAGTGAGTGAAGAGAATTGGGCGGGTTTTAATACCGAGGTCTTGAGAGCCGATGAGGGTGAAGCGATGTAAGTAAGGAGCAGCCTCGGAATGAAGGGGGAAGCGGGAGATCCCCGAGATAACCCGCCGACCATCGGCATCGTCTGGCACGATTCTCACATGCGACAATGCGGGAGTAACCCTGCTGGGAATTGAACCCGGTTAGCCGAGGTGGGAGGCGAGTAGTCTAACCACTACACCACCGCAGCCCCTATTGGAATCAAGAAATGGGATGAATCTTGCAACCTGCATTTCGGACACCAGCAGTAGAGAGACTTAAAAATTATACCACTGATCCGATATATCCTCCCTCACAGGCTCACCCTATTCGAGACCTTGAGTCCATAATATCTGTAGCAAGATTTTGCAATCTGCGATAATAGGAGCCAACCACATACACGGGTCGTAAATTTGGGAAATTTTTGAAAGAATGCCTCTTCTAGTGATTGGAAGATCTGGCATGTTCACTTAATGAACGAAATAATCTTGTGCTATGCCCCACCAAAACCTCAACACTTTTACAGACTCGGTATGGTCAAAGGTTCTTCTAACAGATCTCGATGGCTTGACCAACATATGTGCAACTGGAAACCACCTGATTTCAACAATGAAACCATTTGTTTTTCAGCTCTTGAGCTTCTGCCAACGTAGCCATCGACTAACAATGTCATCAAATAATACATCATGGAGCAGGGTACGTGCAGTCAGTAGATATTCTGCTTCGTGATCAATCGACAGCTACTGAAGTGTTCTGAGAGCCTGGTAGGGTGACGGCATAAATATGTATGTCGTTGTGCTGAATTCGCAAAAACTCACTAGATCACTGCTAGTCTCTACGAGCTAGATAGAGGGTAGTATTTCATCCTGAGTGCATATTCGAAACATAGTAATTGATGGTAATCAAATAATTGAACTTTTTCTGCTTTCAATGAAGAATAGAGTGTTTAGAGTTCTAAGGGATTGAGGTATAGTGTTCTAGTAAAACTTCCATAACATTACGTTAAAGTAATCAGTACCGTGACTGATTTGCGAGCTTCAGCTACATTAACATACCCGATTTTCATGATGACAATCTTTGGTTCAATTCTGATCGATTATACAATAGAGGGGAAGGGTAGGTAGTTTTGCCAAGTGTTTTTTCGAAGTAGTTGCAGACAAATACTGATTTAGTTCCATAATATAGACCTGCTCAGGTCCACGTCGAGTATATTAGATTTCTCACTAAGCTACGCGTTTAAAAGGATTAATTTATTACATAAAAATGTTTTTATAATGTTTGTTTTAAGTAAACAAGGTAATTATTATGATTATTATTCGGGTTATTATTCGGAGGTAAGAGTCCGGCGTGTGTAAAAGTCTGCATGTGAGTTCCCGTATCAAATTGCGTTTTATACCTACCTTACGTAATCGACAGTAAAGTTTTTGCACCCACTAGGATTTTGTTTATGCCTCCTCCGTGCAGACGCATCTAAACAGTTTCTGGTAAACAAAAGTTCACTGCTTGTGAAACAAGTTGTAGTTCCCGTGTGCACGTAAAAATGAAGGAGAAAGCTTCTTTACAGACATATTGTACACTAACGTGACCCGAAGCGTGTGAAAACGGTATTACAAATCACTCGGTAAGCAGTTTCTATGTAACTTGAAGATACTGTATATAGTCAATTAATGGTTACTTCCAACTTTTCTGAAGAACTGCTAAATTTCTACTTTCAAGCTCTTCTTCAAACGAAGCTAAACTAAGTCTAGAAAATTACGCCAAAAGGACTGTGCGCTGCATTCGTGCGTACACATTTTAATAATATTTTGCATGAGAACTTTTTTTAATAGGCATTACCAACACACCTGTTTTCTCTGTTTTGTTTACATAAATAATAAATTAAATATTAGAATTTATAAAGAAAATTATAAGTAAAATTTAATGTATCATAAATATGATATTTAAATATTAACATGACATATTTAGGAAACAGCCAAGCACGTCATATATAGCAACAACTTCTGATTTAATCAGTCTAAAGTTTCGACTAACCTAAAATATTTAGAATGCCGTCATTTTGAAAAAAGTGACTGAGTCACTTAAAACACTTAAGTTTACATGGTTTCCGTAGCGCTACTTGTGTGAATAAATTGGCGGAAATAGGTTGTTTCGTCCTCTCCATAGACATATTTGATGGTTATAACAGCCACTGCTAGCATACAAACTTAAGTTGGAATTAGTGTCGTTGATAAAATATAGTAAGCTAAAAATTTTATATAGCCACCATTTTGAAAACAAGTGCCCGGCCTACTTATAACATACCAGTTTACACTCCCTGCTGCAGTACTATTTGTTTTCCAAATTTGGAAGGAATCTGTCAATTGTCTCCCGATATATGGCAGGAAAATTATATTTATTCGTATGTCGCTATCTTACAAAATGGAGGACAACGATGTTCTCTGTAGGTAACGTTGATAGTTAAAATACCTACTGCCAGAACACAAAGTTAAGTTAGAATTGATTGCATGGTTTCGACGATGTAGCATTGTAAGGTAAAAATATCAATATGACAGCCATTTTAAAAATAAGTGTCTGATATGCTTAAAACAGCAATTAACATAATCTGCCTCAGTGCTTTTTGTTTACCAAATTTGATAGTAATCGGTTTTTTTCTGAGATATGATTTAAAGACTTCCTTTATTCACATGGTACTATCTAACAAAATGGCAGACACAATATTCTTGGTGTAGATAGAGTTTATAGCTGTAATATCTACTGCCAGCAAATAATGATAAGTTGGAAATTATTGCATGGCTTCTACGATATAGGATTTAAAGCTAAAATAACTCAATATCCGCCATTTTTTAAATTAATGTCTTACGTTCATATAACATGCAATTTTACATAACCTGCCGCAGTACTACTTGTTTGCCAAATTTCACAGGAATTGGTCACTTCTTCCTCTAGATCTGACATAATAACTTTATTTATTCGCATGGCGCTATCTTACAAAATGGCGGATAAAATATTATCCTTGTAGATACAGTTGATAGATGTAATAACAACTTCCAAACTACAAAGTTACGTTGGTATTAATTATATAATTTTGACGATAGAGCAGTCTAAACTTAAATGGCTAGATGGCCGCCATTTTTAAACAAGTATCTGGCANCACTTCTTCCTCTAGATCTGACATAATAACTTTATTTATTCGCATGGCGCTATCTTACAAAATGGCGGATAAAATATGATCCTTGTAGATACAGTTGATAGATGTAATAACAACTTCCAAACTACAAAGTTACGTTGGTATTAATTATATAATTTTGACGATAGAGCAGTCTAAACTTAAATGGCTAGATGGCCGCCATTTTTAAACAAGTATCTGGCTTGCTTAAAACATATTATTTAACATTATCTTCATTAGTACTACCTGTTTGCCAAATTTGGTAGGAATCGGTAAATGTTTTACCGAGATACGACATAATAACTTTATTTATTGGTATGGTGCTTTCTTCCAAAATAGCCGACAAAAGTGGTTATGTGTTGGTACTAATGATGCTTCGAAGAGATACTTTCAGTATACAAATTTGGTCGAAATTGTTTAAATGGTATGGCAGATATACTAAATAAATATTTCAAAAAAGTATGTTCACCATTTTGAAAGTAATCCTAACTAATATTATAAATGCGAAAGTGTGTTTGTATATTTGTTTGTTTGTTTGTTTGTTTGTTTGTCCTTTTTTCACGTCGCAACGGATTGACGTGATTTTTGTACAGAGATAGTTGGAGGGATGGGAAGTGACACAGGCTGCTTTTTATCCCGAAAAAATATCTCATTCCCTCTGGGAAATTCTCATTGGAAAATGAAAAAGTACACAAACGGAATAACAATCGCAACCAAGCAACAGATCTACGTATTTTCTTGCACAGAAATAGTTGGAAGGCTGAAAGGTGATATTGGATATTTTTCATCGCGAGAAAATATCTCAAAAAATATTTATGAACGATAATAGTGAATCAAGTCGGAAAAAAGTTTACCGCCAGCGCAATCTCATGCAATACGATGTCTAAACCGTTAAAGATGGAACATCATGTAGTAAAGAATTGTGTAAAATAAAAAGACGTAAAAAAAATTTTGCGGTATCATATATCTATCTATAACAAAGAAATACTAATAAGTGTTTTTACTATTTAATTCACTGAGACGTTGAGATATATAATATGTTTAGAGCATAGCAGATTAACACTTAATAAATTAAACTTTATTTTAAAAATAAATCTAAACAATAATTCTGTAGTCCACGCGAGCGGAGCCGCGGGCAGAACTAGTTACCGAATAAATTTCAATCACTTACGTTTACTTGGGCTATCATAGCATTACTTACCTGCCAAATTAGGTGAGAATTGATTTAATAGTTTCCTAGATATAATGAAAAATATTTATTTCTTGATTTGGTGCTATTTCCAAAATGGCGTAACAACAACATACATCACTCCAAATTTTAAAATAGCCACCATTTCTAAAGTAAGTTCCCAATGTGGTCGAAAACTATGAAAGTCAGATGTCCTTACTAAGTGCTATATGTGTACCAAGTTTTGTGAAATTCGGTCTTCGCGTTCAATAATTGAAAGGGAGAACACGCACACAGACACACATGCATACACACAGACAGGAAAGTGATCTCATAAGCCTTTATTTCATTCGGAAAATATGTTAAAAATTCATTGTAGAGTGACAAATGCCCTGTAACATGGTCACACAGGTTACCGAGTCTGTATGAAGGCACCGAGTCTGTATGAAGGCCAGCAGTCAATGAGGTGACTATAATTTTTCTCCGAGTGTATACGTGGTATTGAAGTATAGCAAGGCATAAAATAGCAATGCCAATGTTACAGGCTAGCTATTTGTTTCTGCCTTCCTTCTGAGGGCACATGTCCTTGGTACGAAGTTTCAAGGCCAAGTCGCAGTGCTGACGTCGGCGTAGGCTTCTCAGCTGACGAAGACGACTCCACAGAGGTTCGTGGCCTTTGGAAAACTACTGGGTCCGCCCACAACCTACAACATCAAGAAAAAGGCCATAATCCGCGAGTTAGAGCCTATAAGTATTTTTTTTACTATTACATTTTTGCCTTCAAATATATTTTACAATTAAATATTATAGCAAAAAAGGACTAAATTTTTTTTATATGTTCGTATATAAGTCACACTGTTGAACTTCCTTTGTTTGACTAACTTAGTGAAACATTTTGCTCAAAATAAATTTTCGAAGCGAGATTCATTTTACGTAACTTTCCTAGTTTTTAGGATTTTGAATAAACTTGCTATGAATACTTGATTTGTTGCTATTTTATAAATCATCGTTGAAGAGAAATTGTTGGGAATAAATTACAATTGTTATTGGATGTTGGGCTAGAATGGCTCACTACACATTTTCATCAACCAAGGTATTTAGTTTCCCCATATAGCAGTTTTTTTTTATTTTTATTTACTTTAAGAACATTTCAGACGTAACTTGGGTCACTTCTTAACCTTTGTCTATTATTCACAGAAGAGAACCAGTTTACTTTTTTCCACGCAGTTTCATTATTGTCATCACTTATTTGGCTTCGCCGAAAAATTATTTTACTTGATGATATTTTCGTTTATTATATAATAATGTTTTTACATTTCATTAAACAAATTATATCTTGAGTGTATCTTGTTGAATATATCAATTTACTAGTGGAACCTAGTTCAAGAGTTCACATACAAAACTCACATCGTGAAAGAGGGAGGGGGGGATCTTGACAAGCTCTAATTTTAAGACAAAATATTGTGCCCAATAACACCCTTTTTCATTCATCAGTTTACACGATACAAAATTTTTCTCCTACAGCATTTCGTGAAATTTAGCTGTGATTAGGATGGCCATAGGTACGCAATTTATGAAGGTACTAAAAGGACATGGCAATGCATACTTTCGGGGAGTATAAATTGTATGTTATACCCACAACGTGCCCCTGTATACCCTGTCCCTGCGCCCCTGAAGAGGCCTATTCAGGGAAGCCTGGTACTCACGATACAAGTGTGCACAGACGCATTGTACTCAGTTGTACAGTCTCGGTAGGATACGTGCACAAGAATTATATGCCGTATACGTGCTTCCGCCTGCCTAACTTTCTACCAGCTAAAACTTCATCGAACATACATATCACGGCCACTGAATATGAGAGATTCATTGCTGCAATACCAGTTTTCTACCAATATCAAAAGTATTTTATTTCTCAATGACATAATAAATCCCATAATTTATTCTCTTCATATAAGTCTCATAGCTGATGCGGGGTTGCACAGCTGAGCACCGCCTTTAAACGTTGAGTGTTAAATTTTACTTTCAGATTTTGATAATAAAAATTAACGTCAAGATAACAATCATGGTAAATATAATGAGGATGGTTTGAACATTGAAATGCCGTTTGAGATCCACGAGCACCAGACGTATAACGATATTTGAAATGAATGTGTGTGCTATTGTAATTTTTTGAACAGAAATCTTTGGCGTGAGATGTACTCCTTTCACAGAACATCGTTCGCTGTGAAATTGTTGCTATTGGATGAGTTTTACGCTAGACATATTTTGAGCATACGATGTCACATATTTACCACGCGAACTCACGATAACGTACAGGCTGCACTGAATAGCGCGAAAGTAATATGCAAGGCATTGAAATTCTCATTTTCAACTCGACTGCGTAAAATACAGCAAGACGTACTGGTAATACTTATGCATTTCTCATAAATAAATAAGAAGTTCGTGCTGACAATAACGAACCGCCTTCCTGGCGATGCACTCTTCTGCGTCAAGAAAAATTTGGGGGGGGGGGGAGCGGCGACTACTGTGAGAGTTGAAACCTGGTAATAAATGGTGCATTCAGCATACTGTAATAATATATCTTGCATAAAATTTTCACGCAGGCCTCAGCATTTCAGCCTGACGTCTTCCGATTGGTACGTGATAACTGATCACTATTTGGGATAAATATCACAATCTAGGTAGAATCCCTTAACTACGGCTAACGCTTCTGCCTAACTTGGTGGCAAAGTGAACTAGTTTCGCTGTTGTAAGTTATTCGCGTGCAGGCGCGCTTTGTTATGTTATTTGCCTGACTTCACCTTACTGCTACTTTCAAGCTGATGCAGAAACTGCAGAATGACCAACCTATAAATTTCCATTAAAACTAAATGAATACAGTTCCCTAGTAATTACTTTTAATATTCAAGAGACAATTGTAAGTAATGACACGAAGTTCATTTTTAATTGGCACAAATAAATTAGTTTAAATAATATGAATAATTTGACTATAAAACGTGGTAAGCAATAATAAAGCAGTTGGATATATTAGGCTGGCTGCTTTGACCAACACGGTGGATAAAAAAATATTTTAAATATTAAACTTAAGTTGCAACTTGTTATCGTTATCGTTTCCTACAACGAATATTGTTTGCAAACTACCCCTCAGTGAGGAAGGAAATGCGACATCTACACTGTCACTGTTTGCTGGCGACAAAACTTTAATTTGCCTGGCATGAACGCCGGCGTACCGTGAAGCATGTACAGACAAAACGCCGCGTCCGCCGGCACGAACTGGTCTCAGGCTCGTCGTTGAGTTTCGGGCAAGGCGCCATTGTCGGCGAAACAAGAAGAAAAAAACGCAACCATTATCGCGGCTAATATTGCACGTCTCTGCCTATTCTGCAGAAAGTTTACTCCCAGATTAAATGATAAAAAATGAAACGTTATTGTTAATTATTTTTCAAGGGAACGTCGGGCGTCTGAACGTCTTAATGAGATACGCTGATGAAATTTACAAACATTTTTTATTACTCTGTGGATTACAAATTTTATTTGCGTTTAGGAAATATTTATTCTAACTTCATACATATTGGAACTTTTGAAGGTAATGTTACCATGTTACTAATTCCCTCTATTTTTAATCATGTTGTTTCCGTTNTCCGTACGGCAATGTCGAAGCTACATTTATCACTTAGGTTTGTTCGAGTACTTTCCGGGTTATAACATAAAAACTTTATTTTTTCATTCATTCATTAACAACAATATTCGTCCCTAAATTCAATGCTTACGTTATGCATTGCCAACATACAAATTATTTTTTTTAATATGTTGAATGGTTCGGGGGAGATATGACACATCATCATACATTTTAAAACAGAAGTAATTTTCAAAGTAAGTGTCCGGCGTAGTATAAAACCATAAAAGTCAGGTGTCCTTAAAAAGGATTATATGTGTACCGAGTTCGATGACGTTTGGTTAACGCGTTCAAAATTTAAAAGGGGGAGGGTGGGGCACGCACAGACACACGCCCATACATAAACACACACACACACTGATAATAAAGTGATCTCATAAGCCTTCCTTTCTTCCGGGAAGTATGTTAAAAATGACACACCTCTTTTCTGCTGTAATGTCCGGGACTTTCAGTGCCACAGCCCTGGGGTGTAACTATAGGCGCTGCAATTCTCTACATTGTCATTATTATCAAACCTAAAAATGATTGAGATAATACACGTTTTGGTAACATTCACTTTTAAAAAATGCACATTAGACGTGAAAATGTATACAGCATACGGACATAATAAGTGTACTGTTCGTTAGCTAACACCGCTCAAAAACATTTAGCATATTTATAGTCAAACTTGTATCTCTGAAGCTCTGCTCATTCGGCGGCCTAGCTAGATGACAACGTTAACATGACGAGCAACCCGTATTGCATGTTGAACTAGGAACCCATTGAAAGGTTTCGTTATAACAACTGTGTATTATAACTTCATGATACGTGTAACGCGGTGTGTTCAATTAGATTTAAGGATTTCGGTTTATTACATACTCCACATATTAAATCTGTTTTCTTGCCCATTATAGGGCTTTTTACTTGTAATTACAATCAATTCACATTCTGTCTCGTACGAATTTCGTAAGAGAAAATACTGACATGCATTTCTTGTTCAATATTATTAAGTTATGTTACTTAATGCGTCATGATGAGGGTCGGTTACGATGTCATAATTTTGAACTCATATAGATGTTTTTTTTTCTGGAAACAAATCAATATATGAAAGATATAAAAAGGTTCATGTTTTAGGTATTTCATTTAACTGTTGCAGTTATAATTGTTTAAACCTGAAAAAAATCATTTACAACTAAAATGCTTCACTGAAGAACACACAACATATACCGAATAAATAATTTAAGTTATGTCATAACCGTGGCAGTATTTATTGTCTTCACTGTATGTAGAGTATTCACAATACTAATTTTTCTGAGAAAACTAAGTAAAACTGAGCAGTAATTAAATTTCCATATTTTTCAAACACATCCGCTTACTGTTGTCATTCAAGTAGCCAGTAGCACTTTTCTCCTAGTGTTCCTAGTGTATATGTGCTTCTTCGATCTTGCATATGATTTTATACAAGACTGCAGTGTTCTTGGAAGTGTAAATTGTACACGTAACTTCATTTTTATAAGATTACAAGTGCGTGTGTCACTCTGTATACAATCTGGACGGGGTCTGGCAAAGTTATCTCGTCAGGCTGCCCTATGTATCACTTCAGTAAGTTCTAGTTCCAGTTCCCGCGCTGTTTTTAAGTTATCAAGGTTTTAAAGTGGCAATTCTTCTGATTTTCAACGAGTACACTATTCTCACGTCCAGTTTGGACTATCGTGAATGCGCAGCCACTCTACCCCTGAAACACGTTACACGCGCTGCTGCCGCCGCTGCGTCACGCTCACACTATAAGAAGGCGCACTGTTGTGATAACATAGTGTTCCGTCGTACCGTAAGGGTGATATTAAGAGAGCAGTGAGTACACACGATAGCACCTACATTTGTCGTACGTTGTGGGAGCGTACGTTGCATTCCTATTACCATTTCGTTTAGCGTCACGTTTCACGACGCTTCGTTACTTCATTATCAGGCGTCCCAAGTGCGNGCATTCCTATTACCATTTCGTTTAGCGTCACGTTTCACGACGCTTCGTTACTTCATTATCAGGCGTCCCAAGTGCGACTATACTACACGCTCTTTACAAAACTTTCACATGCATATACGTATTGAGACATTACAAATGTACCTATTACAAACACATTTCAAATTGAAACTTTGTATCACAAAGCGTAACAGAAATAAACTAAATCGCGTTTACCAACAAGAAGTCGCGGAGATANCAAATTGAAACTTTGTATCACAAAGCGTAACAGAAATAAACTAAATCGCGTTTACCAACAAGAAGTCGCGGAGATAACTAATGAGCCCACTTTCCGCAACAATGGATGAAATTAATTTTTAAATAATTTCTTAAAAGCTGAGTTGGTAGGTAGGACTTGACATCTCGTTGAAAGCAATATCGCTAGAAATGAAACCAGAGAAACATGCAACAGTAGTGGGGCAATTTCAAATACCCACGTACCTTACCCGGGACTCGAACCCATAAAACATCGTACCATGAGATAGTGTGCCACTAACTGAAATACGGAGGTCGGATTCGAGCATCAACTTCGAATTTAATAAGTTTAATGTTTGGACTGATAGGATTTACTAACCTTAAATATATACAGTGCCATCATTTTGAAAATAAGAGACTTAGCCACTTAAGACATGTAAAGGAAAGGTGCCATCAAAGGATCTGGTTAGTAGTTTGTGTTATAGCGTAATAAATAACCTACCAAAATCATTGAAAAAATTAGTGTCCATACATATAATATAATCCTATTCTTGGCCAGCCTAAATAGATTTATAAATCCCTTATGCTTTACGAAAAAAAATATTTATAAAAAAGTGCAAGTTATCTATTTATAGGTATAGGGTTGGATGAATGGACTACGTAAATTATATCAATCGACCAAACATAATATCTACTTTATTTACATTAAAAATGCGCTTAATTGATTAACTGCACAATCAAAATGATAAACATGAATTGTCTACTCAGCAATTAGGTACAATCAAGAGAAACTGCAATAACATAGCTTCAGATTTCTTCAACTTTCACACTTTTCAATTTCAATACTTGGTATCAGTATCACATTTTAGCTATAATGTAAGTTTGGTTTTAATAATAACCCTTTGTTAGTAAGAAAATGACAAACAATGTTTGAAAAATAAACACTATTGGCAAGTGTAGCAGAAGAAACTTTTCTTTTCCCTTTTTCACGCGAACACAAACTAGGTGAAACCACGTTTTGCACGATATACACTCTATTGTGTTTTCTTCTCTTGCANCTTTTTCACGCGAACACAAACTAGGTGAAACCACGTTTTGCACGATATACACTCTATTGTGTTTTCTTCTCTTGCAGTTTCACAGATACAAAAAAAAAACACGATTATTCCATTATACAGATCCCCTTGTTTTTTAGGACGTGAATGTCCATGGCTTGGTTCNAGAAACTTTTCTTTTCCCTTTTTCACGCGAACACAAACTAGGTGAAACCACGTTTTGCACGATATACACTCTATTGTGTTTTCTTCTCTTGCATTTTCACAGATACAAAAAAAAAACACAATTATTCCGTTATACAGATCCCCTTGTTTTTTAGGACGTGAATGTCCATGGCTTGGTTCAGCAGCGCGCTTTTTGTAGGCATTTGGGACGCTTATAGTGCTGATTTGTAGGGGGGCGAAGTCAGCACAGTTGCTTTTTGTGTCCCTGCTTTATTCTTGGCGGAGAAAACAACGGCAGCTGTCTTTAGTAGAGATATTTGTTTCAATGACACAAAGGAAGACTGTCAATTGGGCCTGGAGATCGGTGAAGGAGCACTTATTTCTCCATATTATCGCCAGATCGGAATCACTTGGTTTATACCTGTACTTGGTTGGCACTCCGTAATTTTATTTTGGTCGTTATGTGTCACATGCTGAGCTAATGACAGAATTTGCGACAGGGAGGAGGGGAAGGCGACGAAAGAAGCAACGAAATGATGTTCCTCGGATACATCTCGCGTAACTGGCGATGCTCCTCTGACTCAGGAAGCGTTCACCACCATACTCACTGTAGCAGCTCTCCCATAACCAATACCGAATAACATTTCAACTTTTGACTCAGTTACGCACCGACCTGTATTTTCCCTAGACCACTTTTCGTGCTCATCAGTATAATAAGTATTCAAGGGCTTGAAGAAGACCACATCTAAAGGCTGGAGGCGGTGTGTGGTGTGCCCTGGTAATGACATAATTAAAATTCCATTCTCACGAGCGACGCGTAAAGCTTCGATGATTTGGGGGCGTCGAGAGCCCATCCGAAAGAATAACCTTTTTCCTGCAATCTTGGTTTAACACACTTTAAGAAATGCAGCAACCATTCAACAAATAAATCTTTGTGTATATAACCGCTTTCACTAGTGAAATCACAAGCAGTACCAGGCGGAGTTCCATCCTTGAAATCGTCACATGATCTTCCCCGTTTGTATAACAACATGGGAGGGATGAAGGAACCTGAAGAACAGATGCAGCATACAACAGTTGTGTTCATTCCTTGCTCTCCGCTCGATATTGCTCCCACTTGAGATTATTTTTTCAGAGAAATTCTCTTCCTNCAGTTGTGTTCATTCCTTGCTCTCCGCTCGATATTGCTCCCACTTGAGATTATTTTTTCAGAGAAATTCTCTTCCTAGGTATTTTCTGGTCAGTGGTGAGCCCTGTCTCGTCTACGTTGAATGTAAGAGTAGTATATCGTTTGAAGGTCATGCCTGGAGAGAGAAGAAGAGTAGCAGTTAACTAGCAGAAAGATAAGAAGTTGGTAATGGGTGATCAGTTCCAGGCTGTACCCTTCGGTTCCTTACTGTTTTTTTTTTGTGTGGTACCGCAACAAAGGAAGGCTAGTACTGAAGAAGATAAATTTAAAAAAATTTAGAGTACTGTAAATAAAATACTCTCGTGTGATAATTTCATTATTTTAGTATGTTAAAAATACACAAATATAAATGAAACTATTCCAGTTCCCATTACAGAAGCAGGCGCCGTTTAATATTAACGTTAGGTGCACTGAGGAATAGTGATGCCATGGATGTTCCTGTATGCCATCGATGGACCGCCGGTACATCCATGCCACTCATTGCTGGTCCAACCATAGCGCTCACGCCATTTTGTCTTCAGCACGCTCCACTGAAGAGTAAAAAAATCAATAAACACTTTTGTAATACAGCGACATGTTACAAAGAAAACAAGCTTTTTGATAGCCTAACAATTATAACTCTGAAATAAAACGACATTAAATTACAAGACAATGTAAGACTGGTTGCCATCGTTATTGAAACAGCAGTTCTTGCAACCACTAACACAGATGGAGAATATTTCTACAGACTATATATAAAGCAGCGAGTTTCATAGTTCATATTTCGATAAGTCCACGTCACATTTTATTGTATGAAATATGTATCCTTTGCGCTTTTTAGTAACTACTTAACACATGTAAATATACGTAACTAAGATATGTTGACGAGTGTATCTGTAAGTGATTTTGGCTTCATTTGATCCAGTGACTAGAAATGGTTTCAATGTACTNAGATATGTTGACGAGTGTATCTGTAAGTGATTTTGGCTTCATTTGATCCAGTGACTAGAAATGGTTTCAATGTACTATGCACATGACAGACAGTTTTCTTTCATCATTTGTTGACGTGTGTGTATGACGCTACTTTCCCATTTCACTGGGTGAATGAGAATTGCGACTATCTAAGACTGTGCCTTTACAATTGGTCTTCAGAGTGCCAGACCGAGTCAAAAATCCATCACGCAATCATAAAATAATTAGGACGCTACAGTGTTATGGAGGATATGTCGGTTCAAACCATTTTCGGAAATTTACAATGCCTCTACCAGTGACTCAGAGACATCTTGGAGCACCAGAAAAGTACACTCAAACATTACTTATACGGCCACAGTGAAAATATGCTTAACTCTCAAAACCCTTTTCATGTGAGATGTGGAAAAAATTGACACCGGCTACATGAGTCCTGTTGTGAAGTATACTGGTGCTGTGAGAAGATGTTTACTCGATCTATCATTTAGTAAACTGGTTTGCTGATTATTACGTATACATTTCCCAAAATGTTTCTGCAACACGGTGAGAAAAGCTGTATTCTCCTTGGCTATCGCTGTCATGTTTCCGAGCGTGAACAGTCGCTTGGATAGCGTGTGTCCCTGCGCTGAAGTTTCCTTTATTTGATAACCTGAGAAACCAACATGGAAAGGCGGGTCAAACACAGCGGGTGATTAAGGCAAACAGCCTTGTTTGCTCACAGCTAACAAGCGTTCACGGCGGGACTTCTTGTGCCTGTGCGACACATGAGGAAGAAGGCATGTATAGGCTGTTCACAGTCAAGTGAGCACTTTTGAGGCCCTGCTCACTTTTTCCTTTCAGCCATTTTTTTTTCCCCCTTTACCAGCCTTTTTAAATAAATATTGTCATGGAAGTAACAAACACAGTGTGTATATTCCACTGCACCCAGAAGTTAACATCTGTCGCTAAAATAAAATATATTTATTTACTGTTATTCCAAATGAGAGGGCTTTCAAAAGTGCTCACTTTACCGTTCATAGCCTATACCTGCTATCCTGCCCTGGCTACACTCTTGCACACCTGCAGTCTCTGCATCTCCTTCGAAATCGTGTAAAAATATTCCCTTAAAAAACGTTTATATTCATAAATAACATGAGTTATGTAAAGGCGTTTAAGAGGCTACATATTACATACTTTTTTCATTTCTATAAAAAAAAATAATGACAAAGAATGGAACGAATTACAGCAAATATAACTTTATTAATTTTTTCATATAAATCTCAACATGGAGTGAGCGAAGAGATTTGGGCGATGTCTTGAGAGCCGACGAGGGTGAAGTGAGGTGAGTATGAAGCAGCACCGGAATGAAAGGGCGGGGGAAACGGGAGATCCCTGAGAAAATCCTCCGACCAGTGGCATAGCCCGGCACGATTCGCACTTGAGAAAATCCGGAGTGAACAGGCCGAGGATTGAACCTGGTTCGCCTTGGTGGGAGGCGAGTAGTCTAACCGCTCAGCCACCGTGGCCCCGGCGTCAATATGGAACAAAATTAGTATGTTAGGCTACAGGTCACTATAATTGCTCGTGTTATAAGAACGGCATTTAGAATATTTCTTGTAAATCAGTTTTGCCGTTTGCGTGTTATTTCAATTTTAACTTCTGGGATAAAATCTAAAACAAAAAAAAAAAAACGCTACCAGTCAAACTCTTGGCGCAGGTTAACCAAGTGTTGGATTTCAAACAAACTGAGACATGCCGTTGCTGTGACTTCAATAAACACTCAAGCGGAAACAAAAGTTGGTGTAGAAATAAATTTTTCAAAATTTACGAATCGAAATTTTAAGTTACAATTCTTATATTTACGCCAGTACACACTAAGACTATTTTTTCATGATTTTGTATTTAAATGAAGCTACCATCGATATATTGTCGCAAAATCATAAAACATTCTCAAACCTAGAAAAAAAATTGTCTGTTGAATTGCCTTAGGCACATTTAATACACACTGTAAAATAACTCACGCGTTTTCAAAGTAAAACCCCATTCGTTTCATGTTTTACACAATGATGTTGGTTGAATGAGTCTGTAACTTTCGAAATGCCTCGTTTAAGCACAATATTTGTTTGGAGGAAACGAATCGCGGGTAAGGAATTTTCGTTTTCATTTTCACTTGCAAGTTTAGGCTTGGCTGAGTGTTGGATCTTACACCCCCTCCTCCTGACTAGCTTACCAGACACACAAAAAAAATCTATGAAAAACTGTTTTTATACTTTAGATTTTTAATTCCTGATAATATTTACACAGCTTTATAGTGGCGTCATTACAGACTCAAGCCCTGTGAGCTTGAATGTCTGGCAGTTAATTAGAAACACGTTTATTAAAATTCGTTTTACCAGAACCTAAGTAGGGTTTCAATAACTTCGCAAACAGTTACTTTGGATCACGCTCTGCTGAAGCAATTTACCTGAAATTACGCTGTAACCTCACAGCTGACTGAAAGAAACTGTTTGTGCCGTTTCTAGTAGCAAGATTAAGCCTCTTTGAGCGCTTATGCCCCATTAGTTTCTCCCCAGATTATAACACCAGTTCGCAACGGCGCTTAAAAAGCAACACTACATCAATTTTCAACTCCTGAAAAAATTTACGAAACGTAGTCTTACGCACGACGCCACAAAACAATTCCGACAGTGTCATGTACGTGTATCGTAAGTTGCTGGCGACAAAATTAAATTTACTTGTAAAAAAAAAATTATTTTTTTTATGTGTGTTCGCATTATTGTATACAGCGTATAAACGAAAGCGTATTTGTCATTTGTTAAAGGACCTTGTATTATTTTTATGTTTTCTTGTATACGCACACAGAGAGATATTAATTAGATCGTTCGATGAAATGTTCGATTTTCTACCTACATTGTGCCACTGCTCGATTGCTATCTGTTTCAAAACTTCTAAGCAAAAAAAAACGATGTAGGGAAAATTGGCAGTTATTTTTGTTGAACTGCGTTCATATATGGCCATCGGCTCAACTGGCATGGCAACAAATTATTCGTTTATATTTTACTGCGCATTGTCTCCATTGTCTCCTGAAACAATACAAGTATTAATTGAAATTATAATTTATGCTCTAAACCTTCCGCGGAAGATATTAACTGTGTTATCTCGGACAATGCTCGACACTAATGATCGGTTATGACACATTTATGAGAATATAGTATGCAGACGTATTTTTTGTCTTTTTTTTTAATTTTTTGTGTGGTTATTTTTTATTAATTGGCTACAAAAGTATTTTCAATTCAAAAATTAAAATATGTTTTAAAANGGAAGATATTAACTGTGTTATCTCGGACAATGCTCGACACTAATGATCGGTTATGACACATTTATGAGAATATAGTATGCAGACGTATTTTTTGTCTTTTTTTAAATTTTTTGTGTGGTTATTTTTTATTAATTGGCTACAAAAGTATTTTCAATTCAAAAATTAAAATATGTTTTAAAAATGATATTACAAAATATTATTAAAAATCACACTTATTTAGCTTTGCAGACCAAACATAAATCTACAACTATATAATATTTTAGTTGGGAAAATGTTTTGCATTGCCTGCTGTTAAATTAATTGTTTAGTTCGGAGTAAATTTTTATATTAACTTGGCACCACATAATTAAAATATGGTTTATATAAATAATTATTTCCCTCTGGTGTGAAAGAAAAAGGGGGGGGGGGGTATTTNGAAAAACAAGTTTATTTTTTTTTCAATATCTGTTATTACTTTTTGTGTCGCTCATCGCTACACAAAAACACACTCTCTCTCAAAAATTTATTTTTATACATATTTCTACGTTATTTTCAGCGCTACCGCATTTAATCCGGAAATTCAGACTGTTTTTGAACAAGTTATCCTTTAACAAATATACACCACACCAGCTGAGCATATAATATAAATGGTTTTCTTTTCAACCGTCATTCAGTACCTAACTCCGGTTGAGCTGAGAGATTTGGGCAGCTCTTAACAACGAGGTCTTGAGAGCCGATGAGGGTGAAATGAGATTATAACGGAGCAGCGAGGGTGTACGAGGGAGAGGAAACCAGGAGATCCCCGAGAAAACCCGCCGACCAGCGGCATCGTCCAACTCTGTGGTTCTTTTGAAGGCGACAATGAAATTAGTAACAAGCATTATTAGTCAGCAGGATTNTCATCTCTTAATTTTTTCGTTTTACACTACTTTAAGGTACGAAAAACAAGTTTATTTTTTTTTCAATATCTGTTATAACTTTTTGTGTCGCTCATCGCTACACAAAAACACACTCTCTCTCAAAAATTTATTTTTATACATATTTCAACGTTATTTTCAGCGCTACCGCATTTAATCCGGAAATTCAGACTGTTTTTGAACAAGCTATCCTTTAACAAATATACACCACACCAGCTGAGCATATAATATAAATGGTTTTATTTTCAACCGTCATTCAGTACCTAACTCCGGTTGAGCTGAGAGATTTGGGCGGCTCTTAACAACGAGGTCTTGAGAGCCGATGAGGGTGAAATGAGATTAGAACGGAGCAGCGAGGGTGTACGAGGGAGAGGAAACCAGGAGATCCCCNGGTTGCAGGAAAACTTTGAAATAAATACCACTATTCCCTCTTTCGGGCAGTCACAAAGTGTACTTGATCCGACATCTAGCCAGCTCCTAAACCTACGTCCATCCCAGTAGTATTTCCAAAAAGACTTATGATATTTAACGGGTTTATTATATGTTCTCTCTGTTAGTAGATACCTAACTGAAAACTTTGGCATGACAGATAAATTACGTCTTCAACCCGAAAAACAAAGAGAGAAAAAAACATCTTTCTAGAGGTAGACTGGTTGTGATAAAATACCAGAACGTATCTTTCTGGGTGCCATTTCATAAAACTGTCGGAGTAACTCCTCTTAAGAACAAAAAATGGAAATATTTTGCTTTAAAGTTATTTCTGAACACTCGATAGCGAAGTTACATAGCGTCGTGGTAAAGACATGGAGTGTCGGATCCTAGCCGGCCGGGAGAGGAATGCCTGATATCATCCTTACCAAAGATATTTGTCACTCATATCACTGCACGTTGTAGAAAAATATCTGAGCAAGCTTAATTGTTTTCAAATATATATATTTCATTTTACAATTTATATAAGAGTAAACATATAAATAAAATACATTTTTAGCTTACTTTCCGAAAGAAAGAAAGGCTTATAAGATCACTTTCCTGTGTCTGTGTGATGTATGTGTGTGTTTGTCTGTGTGTGTGTCTGTGCGTGTGTGTGTTCCCTCTTACAATTTTTGAATGCATCTCGCCGATTTCACCAAATTCGGTGCATATATATTACTTTGTAAGGACACCCTGACTTTAGTAGTTTTAGACCACGCCCGACACTTGCTTTTAAAATCGATGCCATTTTAATATTTAGGGTGATCTGTCATATTTCGGGAACCATTTGACATATTTAAACCAAATTTTGTATACTGGTAGACCATCATGTAGGGATTAAATTCTGAAATGGATATTGATGCTAGTCTGCCATTTTGTAAGATAGTGCNTACTGGTAGACCATCATGTAGGGATTAAATTCTGAAATGGATATTGATGCTAGTCTGCCATTTTGTAAGATAGTGCGAAATGAAAAAAAAATATGGTTTTACATTATTTCTCAAAAATTATCAGAGCTATTCTCGCCAATTTGGCATGCAATTAATACTATGACAGGTCAGGCAAACGTAAGTAAATTGAACTTTATTAGGTAATTATTTTCAAAATGGCGGCTATACATATATTTTAGGTTTATTTGGTACATCTACTATACCATTTAACCAATTTCACCTAACTTTGTACGCTGGAAGTATCTATTACAAGCATAATATACCAACACATTGCTACTTTTGTCAGCCATTTTGTAAAATGAATAAATGAAGTTGTTATGTCATATCTCGGTAAACAATGAACAGATTCCTATCAAATTTTGCGTACAGGTAGTGCTGCGGAAGATCATGTTAAATAACATATTTCAGGTATGTCCAAAACCCTATTTTTAAAATGGCGGCCATATAGTCATCTTAGATTAGAATGTTATATCGTCGAAACCATGTAATCAATTCAAACTTAATTTTGTATGCTAGCAGTAGATACAACTATCAACTGTGTCTATATAAAGCATTGTTTGTCCGCCATTTTCTAAGATAGCGGTACATCAAAAAATAAATTTTATGTCATATCTTGGGAAACAATTAATCGAATCCTATGAGATTTGACTAACAAGTACTACTGCNAAAAAATAAATTTTATGTCATATCTTGGGAAACAATTAATCGAATCCTATGAGATTTGACTAACAAGTACTACTGCGCAAGGTGAAGTAAAAGGGTATTTTTTTAATACGTCAGGCAATTATTTTGAAAATGGGGACCACATAAGCATCTTAGCCTAGCTTACTTTATCGTTGAAACCATGTAATAAATTCCAACTTAATTTTTTATGCTGGTAGTATATACTAAAACTATTACATCCATATACATTGAACATCTTTTTGCAACATTTTGTAAGATATGCAACATGAAAAAATAAAGTTTTTATATAATATCTCGGGAAACAAATAACCTATTTCTACAAAATTTGGAAAACAATTTGCACTGCAGCAGATGGTGTAAACTTATATTTTTTAAGTAGGTCAGGCATTAATTTTCAAAATGGTGGCTACAGCTTAGTTATCTTTTATTGAAACAAATTCCTACTTAACTTTGTATGCTGGTAGTATACAATCACCGAATGTGCTAATACAGAACTTTTTGTCCTCTATATATGAAGATCGTCACATGAAAAACATGGAGGTTTTANATCACCGAATGTGCTAATACAGAACTTTTTGTCCTCTATATATGAAGATCGTCACATGAAAAACATGGAGGTTTTATGCCATATCTCAGGAATCAAAAAACCGATTTTCACCACATTCATGCCAGTAGCGCTATGGTAGGTCATGTACACTTACGTGTTAAACTGGCACAGTCACTTATTTTCAAAATGACGGCCCTGTAATTATTTTAGGTTAGTAAACCGTATTATTCGAAACATTATACTGATTAAATTAGAAGTTGATGGTCGAATCCGACCTCCGTAATGGAATTGATTCACTAGGTTATGGTAGGAAATGTTCTCACTTCGGGTCCTGGGTAAGACACGTGTGTATCTGTAATTGTCTCGCTGATGTTGCATATGTTTCTGAATTCATCTCTAATAATATTGCTCTCAACGAGACGATAAGTCGTACCTACCAAATTCTGCTTTAAGAAAGTATAAAAAAATTAATTGCCCTTATGTTGAGGATAGTAGGCTCATTAATTATATCAAAAACTTCTTGTTATTATTAAAAATAGGCTATATTAACTGTTTTTCACTCCTTTGCCATTTAATAATTCGCGTATTTACATTATTGTTTTTGGTATGACTGCGCTCGTAAAAATTTTCCACTCTACTTTAGCATTTAATTTCAGCTACGCCCGAAAACTTTGAAAAAAAAAAAAAAACTGGAAGATTGAAATTTGGATGAGAATGTTTTTAACACACGCGGATTGCGTTTAAATTATTAAGAGACAATGGAAATAATACTCCAACAAATGTTTTATTTAAAGCATTTCAAGGGGCTATTTTTCTTTTCTTTATTGACGATATATTACATTTCCATAACATGTTATCAATAGAAATTTGTCAAAATACCAAATACGTATAAGTATAACTTTGATAATATTTCTAGCGTAGTTATGAAACTAATCATGTGCCACGCAATTTTAAAACTATTTTTTAAAACACAGAGTTTGATTACAGCGCAAGTGTTTCTATGCGGGAATTTTTATGCAGTTTGACATTTAACTCGCCNATGCGGGAATTTTTATGCAGTTTGACATTTAACTCGCCAGCCGTTAGGGTTCAACTTCTGGCTGTTTCAATTTTGAATTTTATTAAATAAGGCGAACCACACATTTAATTCCCAATGAATTTCGTTCTGCTATTCTTATGCTATCATATATTATTTACAGCTGTGACCATAAACATTACTTACTGTTTTTAAATTACTTTGGTAGAAAATATGAACTTAAATTCCCTTAATTCTGTTTGTTAGTTTTTGAAGCCAATATTAGTGTTTACATCGGCGTCACGTTACCTTTTGAATTAATAATGCTTATGGTGTACAAAATATTTATGGACGTTTGAAGAGTTTGAGACATATACCGGATTGGAATTGGTAAGCACATTGTTTAGTTAATTCTTACAGCCAATTGATAAAAGGATGATAATCTTTATTCGAAAAGGGAGAAACTGTGAGAAAGTCACACTGCCAAATTATTTTGCTGTGAATACAATTTTTTTTGTAGTAACTACGACAGTTAAATAATGACAATAGAATAAAATTTTTGTTCGCCAAAAAAAAAATTGACGGGGCGAACGCATACAAAAATACTTTGCAGCGGTTAAAATGTATTTATTTTCCAGGTCATTTAAGCCTTTACTTTACCCTCCTGGGCAAGCAAAAAGTGTAAATCACGTGAATGAGGGCGGGGACAAGATCACATCCGTCTGCTTTACAAGTTAATTTTTTTTATTTTGACGTATTGCGCAGTGCTCGTCGAACGCGAGCAAGACGGGCGCATGTCGTCTCGCCGCGGAGCCCCGCTGCAAGGCCGGACGGGCCCTNCCGCACGGAAGCAGCCGCGAAATAAACCACCGATACAGGAAGTGGCCCGTTGCCAACGGCTACCCCGGCTCGCGCCGAGCGGGAATACCACCGGAATTGTTTTCGCTATATTTTTTTTTTCCTTTTGTTTTAACGTGACTCTCTCCCTGGCGGCTTCGAAAAACCTGCTTCCTGTCAACTGTAATATGGATGTAACGCGGGAAACTGCGGGCTCGATCGTGTCGCGTGCGTACTTCCCTCCGGTGCTGCGGCCCTCGCAGTCGGAAAGCTGCGCTGAAATAAAATAAAAAATGCGGCCGGGGGAGGGAAGGGTATTACGTCCTGTGATATTGTAAAAGCAAAACCCGCCCCCCGGTTCAGGTGTTTTTTTCCAGAGTCTGAACAGTCGCGAGCTTGCGACCTGACTTCTCTGGGAAGCCTGAGGGGTGGATGTAACACGAGATTGGTCGCGGAAGAACTTGTTCTAACCCGACCCCCGGCACGCGGTTCGCTGTCATTGCCGCGTGCTGTTTGCAGCGTAGTCTTCGGCCGAGATGCAGCGCACGGTAGTCGTCCTCCGGAGGTTGCGTGCGGCGGAACGTGGCGACGTGGTTGAAGTGCTACTCTGTTCTGTGACTCACGGAACGGGGCTAGACTGCAGTGTGCACGGCAAGCTGGACACGTGTCATTCGAATGGTATCCGAAATTAGTTACACGTCAGCCGACCAATAGCTAAGACTACATAGTCTCTGATCGCGTACGTTGTTGGCATTTGTTTTTGCCATCCGTAAGCCGTTTCTGACATGGCGCTTTTGTAATATATAAAGTTTTAACTTGCCATATTATTATATGTACTTAATGTGATGGTCCCTGTGGCAGACGAAATAGTTGGGTTAACACATATTTTCATACTTCAGTTTTTTTTTTATACGAATGTTTACTCACTGTTGTTTGCGGTTACATGCTGCACACTGTAAAAAAATGTCTGGTAAACTTTCTAAACTGTAATTGAAGTTTTTAACCTATATATTGTATGGAAATAACACCACATGTAAGACTGCGAATGTAGGAATGTCGAGCGTCGTTACTATACAAGGCTGGGGACTTCCCTACGTATTTGACTGTTTCGTGACTGACTGTAGGAAAGGTACCACGGATGTATGAGAAAATAGTTTACCATTTGCACTTTCTCACTATTCGTATACATTGATATGGTAATTCAATGCATAGTTTCTTAGAGTGTGTGTTAGCAGTAGTCTGGGCCAATTTCTCAGCAATCCGTAGCCTGTGCAATTCTCTCTGCGATTACATTCGCTATGTCCCCGTATTTTCGTTTTGATGGTATGGCAAGTTTGCTTTTTAGTGATGTGACTAAATTACGGGATTTCACCTTTATCGTCGGTGACAATTCACTACGAATGCAAAAACTATGCATAATGTTGTTATTAGTGTTTTTGACAACACGTGGAATTTTAAGCAAACTATGGCAAACCCAAGTTTCGTTAGTTTATTTTATTTTTATTATATTGAACTTGAATGAATTCAAGTGGCTCGTGCCGTGTTAAGTGCTGCACGTAGGCCGTAAGTAAACTTAACAAGAAGTTACCAATAAAACAAAGCAGCCTACTTTCCTCTACACGAATGTAAATAATTTTGACGAAATTCTTAAAAGCTTTGATAGGGTGGCAGATGGGAGGGGGGGGAGCCATGACGTCTTGTTGACAGGCACTTCGTTAGAGCTGGAACCAAATTCCAATACTAGTGAGAGAATTGCAAATACACACGTGCCTTACGCGGGACTCTAATCCAGAACTCCTCGTACCGTAAGCTGGCGGGCAACCAACTGCATTACGGAGGCAGAATTAGGGGCATAAACTTCGGTTGTAAATCAGTCTAATATTTTGGAAGACACTGTTTACAAACCTAAAATATTTACGTGGCCATCATTTTGAAAATAAGCATGTGAATCACAAAAATTATGTGAGTTGCGTGGCCTGCTGTAGCACTACTTGTGTGCAAAATTTGATGAGAATAAGTTGATTGGATCCAGACGGCGTGAATGTTCAAGTTTATCGCCTGGAATTATGTTATAAAATATGGGCAAACGAGGCTCTTATGAGTATATTTTAGTGCTTCTAGTGGATACTGACAGCATGCTAATTTGGTTAAATTATGATACATTATTTAGTAGATGTCACATACTCCACTAAATTATTTATATTGCGGCCATTTAAAAAATGCTTGAACCACTTAAAACGTGTAAGTTTACATGGCCTGCTGTGACACTACTAGTGTGAAAAATTTGTTGGGAATCGGTTTATTGAATATATGGCATAAAAGGTCAATTTCTTCATGCAATTTTCTCTTCATAAGAGGCGGACAAAATATTAACGTATAAGCACATTTAATGTTTTTCACAGATACTGCCATTGTACAGCGTGTTTCTAAAAATCACTGACAAACTCTGCGAGGTAATTCCTTATAAAAAATTAAGTAGAAAATATTGATAACACTTTGTATCTAAATGCAATATTAAGGGAGGAATAAGCCCTTGAAAATCAAATTTGAAAATTGTAATTCCCCAAAATATCGGAAACTAAGTGACATTAAATGATAATACTCCAAACATTGATTTATGTTATGAGGATACTCAACCTACAGCAAACCTTTGTTTATATCTTCCACGGTAATGAAAATAGCAGGGGTGTCCACCCTCTTATTGTATATAACTTTTGTCTTGTCGTGATATTGGAACGTTTGATGATGGTCTATTGAGCAGTATCACTTAAATAATAAAAATGGTCCTCTTGTTGCAAGTGCGTAGGGCTCGCCGTTTTCGTTCAAAACACACATTAAGCTTCTACCCAGCGTTACAATCCCTAGCGCGTAGGCCACACTAAGTACACGAGTCAATGGTTGGCTGCTGGGTTCACTGCACAAGCGATGGTGGAAGACATTGTAACACTTACTGTAAACCACATGTACCACACATTTATAAGCTTAAAGTATGTAAGTAGTATGGCTACTTTAAGAATAAAAGTCTACATGTATCAATATGCTACATCCTATGTTTCTCGAGAAATGAATGTATAATATTCGAAGCAGATAATGCGTTATGCCCGCGACATAGGCAACTCTCACCACCCATGATTTGGCGCAGAGGTAGCACCGGAGGGACACTAGTTACCAGTACTTCGAAAGTAACATACGACACAAGAATTGCAAGATTATAGGAACCGTTCGAACGTCATACCACCAGTTGCAATACAGGCATCGCGTCTCCAAAACATCGACTGATGCACATTTCTGAATACACTGTCCGTCGCTCGAATGTGGTCAGCAGCAGCGATTATTTTCTGAACGAGGTCCTCTTCTGATTTCACAAGTGTCGCATACACGCGCGATTTGCTGTATCCCCACACGAAAAAGTCCAGTGGTGTCAGATCCGGGGATCTTGCAGGCCAAGGCACAGGACCTCAGCGGCAACTCCAGTGACCTCCAAACTGTGTATTGAAGTACTCGCACTCAATGATTGTGATGTGTGCTGGCGCATCGACATGTTGTAGCCACCTACGTCGGCAAATGTCAAGTGGGACATCTTCCAGCAATTCACGTAATGTTTCCTACAGAAATAACACGTAAGTGTCTCCGGTCAGCCGCTGTGGTAGGAAGCACAACTTGTTTGCCATATCAATTAATCGTTTCTCGGGATACGAAAAGATAATTTTTTTACGTGGCGATGTCTTACGAAATGACGGACAAAGAATACTCCGTAGAAATTTTTGGTATTTGATATATATATATATCAAATATATATATATATATATATATATATATATATATACATATATATATAGCCAGCACACAATGTAAAGTTGAAATTGTTTACATAGTTTCGTAAATATAGCATTGTAAGTTAAAATGTTTTATGACCGCCATTTTGAAAATAAGAAGTGTCCGACCCACTCAAAACATATCAGTCTGGCTTGCTGTAATGCCAGTTGTGTGCCGAATCGAGTAAGAATCGTTTTTATTGTTTTCTGAGATATGACAAAATCATTATATTTTCATGTGACACTATTTTACAAAATGGCCGAAAAAATATATTTTGTAGACACGTTCTATGTTTGTAATAGATATTGCCAACAAACAAAGTCAAAATAAAATTTATTAATTGTTATGGTACATAGGTCGTACCTATAGCATACTGAGCTAAAATGTTTATATGGCATCCATTTTAAAAATGAGCGTCTGACTTACTTAAGACATTAATTTATATAGCCTGCCGTAATACTACATACTTATCAAATTTGTTAGGGATCTACGTTATTGTTTCCCGGGGTATAAAATAAAACATTATGTTTCATGTGACGCTATCTTTCAAAATTACGGACATTATAGGCATTTTAGTGGAACGTTTAGTACTTGTAATATACTTTTACAATACAAAGATTAATTGAAATTGCTGAAACGATGTGGTATATAATAACAAATAAGCATAANTGTAATATACTTTTACAATACAAAGATTAATTGAAATTGCTGAAACGATGTGGTATATAATAACAAATAAGCATAACATATTTACATGACCGACATTTTAAAAACAAGTGACTTATCCACTTCAATTGCATACATTTACATTACCTGCTATAGTTTTGCTTACATGCTAAATTTTGTAGGAATCATTTTACTATTTTCCAAGATATAACTTAAAAGCTTAATTTTTCATGACAGACCAATAAAACGTGCATCCCTAATTTCATTGCTTACACGGAGCACTGTGAACATACCAAATTTGGTTTAAATCGGTAAAATAGTGGCTGATATTGTAATAACCAAGTATAATATTCTGTTGCTGCCACCCTCAAATTCGATCACACAACTGTTTAGTAATAGCATTAGAAAATTCTGTTAGGTAATTCTTATTGTTGTGGGAAAATTCTAAATACTGTATTGTTGAAATTTGTTTTTTTGGAGGTACCATCTGTTTTGTAGTAGGAACGCAAGTGCTCTGCTGTAGCAACCACGTGTATAGTAGGAAATACAATCATGTATAGGAATACAACTTACAGTTCTGTTTGTATTACTATCTTTGTTAACAATATTTAGATGGTTCCAACAACCATAATTCTTCTCAGTGTATTCTTCAGGCTGACAACGATAGGGAGAACTTGTGGTAGCTTCGCGTGCCTGCCTTATTCCTGTTGCCACTTAAAGTCAAGGTTAAGTAAATTGTTAATAANTTCGCGTGCCTGCCTTATTCCTGTTGCCACTTAAAGTCAAGGTTAAGTAAATTGTTAATAAGATATAATCAAGCACATTGTATAGAAAAGAGCAGTAATCGAAGAATGCTTTCCTGCCTTATGAAAAAAAAATTTAGGCCTTGCATTCTAGGCTGTTTTTACTTCGTTATCGCTACATAAATAATACCAACAACTTCAAATTAAAGAAAATAATATAGAAGTGAATGTATGCGTCGAGTAAGAATAATAAGTAGGCGTATTGCATTTGCAATTTTAGTACCATGCTGAGAAACGGCGAGAGTAATAATAATAATGTCAATAACCTACTATGTGACAAGTGATCAAACACAATTTTAGTTACATATCAGTGGAGTAGCAGTTGAAGCGCCAACTTCCACTGGAATGGATTTNGAAGTGATCAAACACAATTTTAGTTACATATCAGTGGAGTAGCAGTTGAAGCGCCAACTTCCACTGGAATGGATTTTGGGTTTGGATCTTGTAATTGAGGATCGATTTAAGTTGTAAGTGAAGGTTAGTTTGCGAACCGCTCCTCATTTAGCATAACTTCCCAATGTGAGAACTTCAATAAGCAAAATTGCAATAAAACCTTAAGGTTGTTTAAACTTTGTATCAATTAATGCTTGCCTTTGTTTCTAAATGAATGATTCTACGTAGGAGTATTTTAAATCTTTACTGACTGCAGTGTTACTTACAATAGCAAACGCCGCATGATAATTTCTCTCCGTCCGTGTATCCAAAGCTATTTGTTGGGTGATTTGTAGGGAAGGGGGTGGAAAAAAGATAGTTAAGCAATTATTAAAAATAGCTTTGTTGACATTTCATCTCACTGGTATGCTAAAGTTATAAATAAAGAATCAACTTATTATTTTTGTTTTCAGAACAAACTCTACAGAGGTCATTCAAACATGTTTCNAAAGTTATAAATAAAGAATCAACTTATTATTTTTGTTTTCAGAACAAACTCTACAGAGGTCATTCAAACATGTTTCCGAGATTGAAGGAGTGGTGTGCAAACAGACAGTAAGTTTTCCGCTAAGTCCCTGGTGACAAGACTTCCGGTATTGAAGCGAAGTTAATGTTATCTTTCGCCCCCGTGGATAAATTAAAATCGTTAAGAAATCATTTAGTTCGAGTATTTTCTCTCCACACTCGGCAAACAACGATGCTGCTTTGTCTAGTGGATTTACGGTGATGTAGAGACTGTTCTTTGTAGTGTGCATTCTGAGGATTGCTGTTTACGTATTTTACAAAGCATCGGTTTGCTGCCGTAAAAGGGGGAAGCCAACGCCAGGTTTTTTTTTTTGTCGTGGCAAATTATTGATAAGCTACTGGCAACCACTCGAGCTAAGACNACGTTGTCGACCATGCGCAGAGACACTAACGCTCGTCTAGCTTGGAGTGGGGAGAGTCGGTAACCCGAAGATGCCAGAATTTGCTTGCCTTCGAAACGACTCCGTACTCTGAATACCAATTTCATGACGACTTGGTTTTCGTCGGCTGAGAGAGAGTGGGTTCGTGGTGACGTGGGCCGTTCCCGACGAAACTTAGAATAAGCCCCCTGGTCTCATTCGCGTGCCTGCCTTATTCCTGTTGCCACTTAAAGTCAAGGTTAAGTAAATTGTTAATAAGATATAATCAAGCACATTGTATAGAAAAGAGCAGTAATCGAAGAATGCTTTCCTGCCTTATAAAAAAAAATTTAGGCCTTGCATTCTAGGCTGTTTTTACTTCGTTATGGCTACATAAATAATACCAACAACTTCAAATTAAAGAAAATAATATAGAAGTGAATGTATGCGTCGAGTAAGAATAATAAGTAGGCGTATTGCATTTGCAATTTTAGTACCATGTTGAGAAACGGCGAGAGTAATAATAATAATGTCAATAACCTACTATGTGAGAAGTGATCAAACACAATTTTAGTTACATATCAGTGGAGTAGCAGTTGAAGCGCCAACTTCCACTGGAATGGATTTTGGGTTTGGATCTTGTAATTGAGGATCGATTTAAGTTGTAAGTGAAGGTTAGTTTGCGAACCGCTCCTCATTTAGCATAACTTCCCAATGTGAGAACTTCAATAAGCAAAATTGCAATAAAACCTTAAGGTTGTTTAAACTTTGTATCAATTAATGCTTGCCTTTGTTTCTAAATGAATGATTCTACGTAGGAGTATTTTAAATCTTTACTGACTGCAGTGTTACTTACAATAGCAAACGCCGCATGATAATTTCTCTCCGTCCGTGTATCCAAAGCTATTTGTTGGGTGATTTGTAGGGAAGGGGGTGGAAAAAAGATAGTTAAGCAATTATTAAAAATAGCTTTGTTGACATTTCATCTCACTGGTATGCTAAAGTTATAAATAAAGAATCAACTTATTATTTTTGTTTTCAGAACAAACTCTACAGAGGTCATTCAAACATGTTTCTGAGATTGAAGGAGTGGTGTGCAAACAGACAGTAAGTTTTCCGCTAAGTCCCTGGTGACTAGACTTCCGGTATTGAAGCGAAGTTAAGGTTATCTTTCGTCCCCGTGGAGAAATTAAAATCGTTAAGAAATCATTTAGTTCGAGTATTTTCTCTCCACACTCGGCAAACAACGATGCTGCTTCCTCTATTGGCTTTACGGTGATGTAGAGACTGTTCTTTGTAGTGTGCATTCTGAGGATTGCTGTGTACGTATTTTACAAAGCATCGGTTTGCTGCCGTAAAAGGGGGAAGCCAACGCCAGGTTTTTTTTTTGTCGTGGCAAATTATTGATAAGCTACTGGCAACCACTCGAGCTAAGACAAAGGGGGAACAGCAGAGGTTTATGTAACAACCGAGATAAGCGACGGGCTGAGCAGCTTACCTAATACACTGCTAAAGTGTTGCCTCGAGCAAGATAAATGCGTAGTGATGGTAGCGAAACCGGTGAACCCTGGGGGGGGATTTGGCGGAGCTAATGGACCGAAACGAAATCGAGGGTCGGGGGCGGAAGCGAAAGCCACGGAAGCAGAAAAGAAAATGAATCCAGCGGGGTCGAGTTGTGGAAATAAAACGGAGGCAACACGAACATGATGTGCGAAACAAGCGGGTTATGCCCGCACCCAGCGAGCATGGGAAGAGAGAGCGAGAGAGCGAGTTGGCGCTACGAAGTTAAACTTCGAGCCTTATTTCCTGGCCGGATTTGGAGCCGCTAACAATTGTTCGTTGCCAACCGCGCAGCGTGAACTCTAGCCCTTCATAATCAACCCACATTTTATTTATATTATGCGGTATCAAAGAAAAATCTTTGTTGAAAACGTTATAGGCTTATTCGGGTATGAAGTATATTTCTAAGATTATTACCATATTTTTAATTTTCCAAAAGAAAATTGCTTATTTTCCTGCATGATGAAATCGTTAGCTACATACATACGGCAGACTGATAAAAAATGTGTATATAATTGATACGTTGTGAAAAGTAAGAAATTACTGCTATGTTAGTGAAAGAAATATGGGCAGACAATTAATAAATCAGGAGTTTGTGAGAGTACTTATTAGGGGTAAGTAAAAAATGTTACACTTAGTTTGGGGTTACAATTCTCACAACGAAGCTCTCGAAACTTTACTACACGCGTATTTTTGTACATACATGTACATACCGTTTACTTGAAAAACGTGTATTCGTTGTTCAGTATAACGGCTTTGAAAGCAGTGCGAAGTAGCAATGTGCAAACTGTACAAAGCATGGAATGTAATAAAGACTGTTAACGGCCAAGTAAGTCCGAATAACAGGACTGCGACCAAAAACAGGTCGACTACAACGCCATGCTTCATAAACCGATAGTTGCTTACCATATTATTTTCTCGGCTATACTAACTTTCGTAAGGGGCACCATTATTACTGAAACAATAACATAAAAATATATTTTGCCAGAAAATTAATTCAAATTATAAACTATTGCAGTGATGTTACTCAAATATTGGTTTACACACAATCGTTAGTACTCAATTAGAAACCCTGTAGGCCCTAGCTAGTGTC
>NQII01000064.1:654135-777647 GCA_002778355.1 Clitarchus hookeri | reverse complement strand
CCGAATAACGCTCGTAAGTTATTATATAGTAGGTCAGGCTGCCTCGTCCCTTTACTTACACGTACCAGAGGTTACAAGGCGTGCTGCAGAGACGAATGAAGATAAAATGCACCCCAAGGAAATTTAGCTACAATAACTTTTAGTTAGGTCGTCTTGCATTTAGATAGGTAGTGTTACATTTAGTTTGACGTATGGAACATAGGCAAACATCCATTGTGACTTTGGTATGAGCAGTCCTAAAAGTACTAACCATTCGTTCTTTAGCGATGAAAAAGCTTCACGGTTGGTATTTCTGAAGCAGTCATTTAAGACCTCAGCACGAATATAAGAACACTGTAAATTAGAATCAGTGGAAAACAGTCAAATTCAACTACTCGAATCAATAAAAATGGCTCCACTTAGAACCGGTGGAAAACCAGTGGTTGTTTCAGTGAAACAATTTCACTGATTTAATTAAGTGACACAGTCAACTGCGTGTAGTGAATTATACTTTGTTTTTATTGAATATAGACAAATGGTTACTAGAAATAAACGAATTTCCGATAGCCACTGTTAATGTTCAATTTAACGCAAATTAAAAAAAAAAAAAGTGAAAAATTTCCATTACCCAGGATTTGAACCAACAGTTCTCCACTTATCAGTTGAGTTATTAAGCCAACGTTTACTTTTAAGAAGAAAATTTATTTGCTACGTAGTTTATCAAAAAAAAAGGTTAAACTAAATGTCATGCAATTTCTTTTCATTTTTTTAAACTGATAACATTATCTTTGTTGTTACAAATATTACGTATGAATGCACTCACTTCGCCACATTTTAAGCCGGTTAAACCACTTAACTGACCACTATAAACGAAATTATATTTATGTTACATGGTGAAGTGGTATTATAAAAGACGTAATTCACATTTAAAAAGGTATATTTTTTGGGTTATATTAGTTCATGTGTTGTAATTTAATTTGAAGTGCCATGTTTAACTGAGCCATTAGTCAAAAAGCAAGTCACTGAAAAATAGCCAATGAAATGGTTGATGAATCAATGGAAACAATCACTGAATCAATAAGTGAAGGATAGCTGGCATTTTTCTCAAATTTGTCAATTAAATTGACAGACGTGACTGTTGAACAATTCAGCTGCAGTTAACTGTTTTAAACAGTTAAATTCTCACTCATTAGTATTTAGAGTGTATTTTGTACAAAATACCTGCGTTGAGTAGGCGTTTATTTCAGATTATCCTGCTCACTTCAGTTTGAATGAGCCACTTCCTGGCACTGCACTCAACTTAAATGTGCAAACGGGCATCGTCGTGCCAGTAGCTAGAGGGAGGCAGCGATTCGCAGACGTCTAGCATCGAGGGTGAAATAAATGTCGGCTGACAGGATTTTGATAACTGCTACCCTACCGTCAAGAGACATTTTCTGGCCCAAGAACGCACGATGTGAATAACAAAAAAGGATGGAGGAGGATGAAAAATGGTAAGAAATCTGGATAACACGTGCCCTAAGCCCGCAATACAGCTACCTCCAGAATCCACTTCGGTTTAGTCTGACTGGCTCGACGTGGTCGGCAATATAAAAGCAGGTCGTCAGATGAGGATAACAAGTTGTTTCTTCTCTGAGTAAGAGATCAGAAGTATCACTGCGCATTACCTTAAAAACGCGATTTGTTAACCTTTAAGAGCACGTGTTTTACACAGTTATTTTTATGTTGGTCTGTTGCTTCACGATACTAGTTCCAAATACGGAATGGTTGGAAATATCCGCATTGTTACAAGATGCCTGAGGGGCGTATCTGAGTTCTTGAAGGATGGAGGTCTTAATAAAAATAAAATAACTAAATTTGATTTCTAATTAATCACACACCTACTATTAACAGTGCTAAATTATCTATCTCCACTATTATTAATTTTATTTCTCATTGAGTGCAAAATTTAATGTATATTTAAACTCTAATTAACGTCCTCATTAATGTCTCCGTTTGTAGTCAATTAACTCATTCTTATCATTAACACGCATTCAGTCTGTCTGTTTCCATAATTACTAATGTATTTCACTTACGCATCCAGTCCAATAGTCCAGCCTGCCAGTCGCACTACTTGCTGCGTCGATAGTCGCAGTCACAGATTTTCCTCCAGCTGGTCACTTCTCTCGCTGCTCGTTTCTCTTCACGCTCGTCGTCTATCGCTAAAACTCCAGCCTCTCATCAATTCCCGGTCTCGGAGGCCCGTCGCACTTTTATACTCGCTGGCTTTGACCTGGAAAGTTCGACGCACCCCAAGTCATGCTGACAGAAACTAGGGCTGTAAACCACTAGAAAAATCTTCAGATAAATGTGGAAATTCAATCAGCTGAAGGTCAGGAGCACGCGCCGCAAAAAGATTATCGTGGTGACATGTTTTTCGTAACAAGATGTGCGTGCCTTGGATTATCGCTCGACTGTCATTCAAACAACCCTTGCGACTCGGGGCCCGCTGTCTTGCTACAACTCTGTCCTCTTCCGCTCGCTCGCGAGGGACGGGCCAAGGTCTACGCAGACCAGCGACACTTACAGTATGAAGCTGTTCCGTTTCCTGGAGGACAGCAACTGCCTTGTTGTGGTACGATAGTAGTATTAGTCCGAAGATACAAATTCCTAATTATTAAAAACCAATGGTAGACTAACTTTACATTTGGTAAAAAATGTGAATTAATATATCTCAATGGTAATTAGATGGTTCAAACACAGGAATTCCCCAAGGACCGACGGAAATAGCGTGACTTTGTACCTTATTTCAGTCAGTCGGTTTTTATGTACAACTGCGCATTTTGAAAATCATTTTAACAAATAACTACCTGAAAAACTGTAAAGTATGGCCAATAGCGTATTGCAGGAGTCAAGTCCAAAGCCCCTACGCCCTTACTAACAAACCTGAAGATGTTATACTTGTTTTACTTCATAATCAATACAAATATATCTCCACACATTTATCTGCATTACCTGAACCCAACAATATCAAGTTATTCCTGACTAATGGAAAAATTATATGCACAACCCATGGTCTATCGCATATGTTAAGGCGGTAGACCGGCATCAAATGTAGGTGCAGAATTACGTATGTGGAAATTATGAAAAACACTTNTCGCATATGTTAAGGCGGTAGACCGGCATCAAATGTAGGTGCAGAATTACGTATGTGGAAATTATGAAAAACACTTGTGCTATTATAAAGAAATGCTTTGTCTTAATATAAAAAAATAACCATTATAACTCATATTATTTATTGTATTACACTGATAAAATTTCGTGATTTACAGATATTTTCACATAAATGCAGAGTAAATTTACGGAAATTCTGTCNAGTATTACACTGATAAAATTTCGTGATTTACAGATATTTTCACATAAATGCTGAGTAAATTTACGTAAATTCTGTCAGCAAAACGAAAAACTGGATTTTCTGTGTTTATAAAACGCAGAATTTCTACGATTTGTTTGTAGGTTTGGGTACTGGGAAAAACAATGCCGAGACTACAAGTAAAACTTTTGCCGCTGTAACCCGGAAATGATCGTTTATGTGACGACTAAGATATGTACGTGAGTTGGAACAATGCCTTAAAATTTAAAACGTTATATCTAACCACCTGTAAAAGATAGCAATTCTTCAAGCACCTCAGCAATTCGGGTATTGAAAATATTCATGCCTCACTTATTTGTAAAAAAAAAAATATNAGCAATTCTTCAAGCACCTCAGCAATTCGGGTATTGAAAATATTCATGCCTCACTTATTTGTAAAAAAAAAAATATATTTTTTCTCAGTTTAATTTACTTAAACCCGACAGGAAAATTGGCTGGGTAGTAAATTGTTGGGTTGTGTTCAAACTCTATTTCACAACAAAAAATATAATTTATGGCTTTGTTGTCATAAATTCAATATTTCAGCCCATATTAAAATAAAGTAAAACTTTTGTTAATAATGTTTCATAAAGAAATTACAAAATAATAATAGTATAAAATTATATGAAAAGTTATAAAAAATAACGAAAAATTTTNAGCAATTCTTCAAGCACCTCAGCAATTCGGGTATTGAAAATATTCATGCCTCACTTATTTGTAAAAAAAAAAATATTTTTTTTCTCAGTTTAACTTACTTAAACCCGACAGGAAAATTGGCTGGGTAGTAAATTGTTGGGTTGTGTTCAAACTCTATTTCACAACAAAAAATATAATTTATGGCTTTGTTGTCATAAATTCAATATTTCAGCCCATATTAAAATAAAGTAAAACTTTTGTTAATATTGTTTCATAAAGAAATTACAAAATAATAATAGTATAAAATTATATGAAAAGTTATAAAAAATAACGAAAAATTTTNTTGTTTCATAAAGAAATTACAAAATAATAATAGTATAAAATTATATGAAAAGTTATAAAAAATAACGAAAAATTTTTATTTCTGCGAAAAGTAAATGTCCGGAATTTCACAAAATGCCTGGATAATTTTTTTAATACTTTTCTGTAAATTCGCGAAAAGTTTTTCAATCTGTGTAATCACCCTCGGTCTCTTGAAGAAAAAAAACTAGAGTTCCTACTTGGCGAGTGAAAATTAGTCTAGGTGGTATCACTGTTTGATGAAAGTTTAAGAAACACGGAATCGACACTAACAGAAGGGCATCTAGATGTAAATATCTGACAGCCATCTTCTTCGAGATAATCAAGCATTTGTATGCGGGCAATTCTGGTTTGTGTTCCCTGATTAAGACATTCGAATTCCATCTACGCGGTTAAAAGATTCTGTTTGTTCTAATTGGTCCAGTTACAGCTCCGTGTCCCACAATCCGCTGAGCTGCTATTCGTTACGTTTCGAATGCCTTGCGCCTACACAGTTGTCGTTTCGGTGTGAGTTTATTCCATCAACAATCAGAGCGATATCGATTGGACAGTGAAAATACAGGCGTTACTACAGTTGTTTTCCATTCCCAGCTTAAAACCAGTTTTTAAAAGCAAGTGTTCGAAATGATAGCCCCAGAAAAGCTGTGTACCTTATTTATGCTACATTTTTGAGACATCCGATCATTTTAGGGGAACTTCTTTTCCGACTTAGANAAAAGCTGTGTACCTTATTTATGCTACATTTTTGAGACATCCGATCATTTTAGGGGAACTTCTTTTCCGACTTAGAAACCTTCCATAGATTCATAAGATGCGTCGTTCTTTTATCGAGTAGGCTTACAGTGGAGGTTAAAAAGTTGCACCTAAAAACCCTTTCTTCGTTGAAAGTCGACTCCACGTTTCATAATTTGTCATCAGNTTGGAGGTTAAAAAGTTGCACCTAAAAACCCTTTCTTCGTTGAAAGTCGACTCCACGTTTCATAATTTGTCATCAGACATTGATTCGATAATATGTGGTCTGCCGCATTTTAATTCAGGCAATCACGTGGAAACCCGATTTTTTTCTTGTTCTGAGGTTACCAGTTACTGAATTAGCAACGTAAATTTATTTTAATGTAACGCTAGTGATTTGGATAAATTACCACATTGGTTATTTTTTTATTTCTGCTCTCATTAACCCATGAACCACTCTTTATATTTGCGTTGGAACATGGGCTATGTTTATCATTCTAGTTNTGCTCTCATTAACCCATGAACCACTCTTTATATTTGCGTTGGAACATGGGCTATGTTTATCATTCTAGTTTCATGTTAGAAATAACGCGTTGAAGTTTGTACTTATGGTGTAGTTTAGTTATATGCGAATGAGTGAAGAGATTTGGGCCACCCTTAACAGCGAGGTCTTGAGAGCTGATGAAGGTTATTGAGGTGAGTGTGAAGAAGCGCTGGAATGAAAGGGCGTGGGAAACGGGAGATCCCCGAAAAAACCCGCCGACAAGCGGCATCTTCCTGCTCCATTCACACATGCGAAAATCCGGGAGTTATAGGCGAAGAAGACCTATGCGGCTATCACTACACTCTAAATTTCAATCAGTGGATAATCAATGATTCGCAGTTAAATGAAACTACTCGAATCAGTGAAAATGGCCCCACTTATAATAGGTGGAAAACCACTAGTTTTTTGTCTCTTGGAAACAATTTCGTTGATTGTCACAGCCAAATGCGTGCGACGAATTAAACTTTGATTTAATCGAATTTAGCCGAATCATTACGGGATGTAAATATATTTCCGGCAGTCACTATTGATGTACAATTTTAAGGTAATTAAAAAATGAAGTTTGCCTAGGATTCGAACCCCTACAGCATTTTGTTTTCAGGCTAACACCTTACCAACTGAGCTAGCAAGTCAACGTTGTCAGTTAGTAACAGGATTTTAATAAATATAGTACATATGTACTTACTTAATCACTTTCCATGCATCTTAGACCTCCAAACCGAGGGCTATGATAATTACATGAAAACGAAATGAATCACACAATGTTTGCGTTACCTCGTAAAATAGTATTAAAGACGAAACCACATTTTATAAAAAAAATATTTTATGGGTCTCATTAGTTAATGAATTGTGTTTTTTTTATATGCTTATGAAAATATTTACTTTCAAACGTATTACGTACGAATAATAACATAGCAGTCGAAAACTGTGTCACTGAGAGATCAGTAGCACAGTTGGTTAATACGTAAATGGAAAATTTCACGTATTCAGTAAGTAAAGTAAAACGGGCATATTTTCACTGAATTTGCATAAAAAGTGTTTCAAAGTAACTGTTTGATCAGTCAGACGGTGTTAATTTATTGAAGAAGAGATTACCTCACTGATTCAAGTTGAGAGTGTATAGTCGCATTTAAGAGTTCATTTATTTCATTTGATATCCTGGTTTAGTTGATACATCAGTCCATAAGCAAATCACTGAAAAATCGTGAATGAAATGGTTGATGAATCAGTGGGAATTGCCACAAAATCAATAAGTAAAGGAAAACGGGAATTTATGCCATTCAATCAGTTACATTCACTGTAGTTACTGGCGAATAAGTCAGGCTCTGCTGATTTATTTAAACAGTGAAATTCTCACAGGCTTATATTTGAAGTGAAACGTGGTATATTCGGTACATGATTGTATGTTCGTAAACCAGGCAAGCCACTTTCCAAAATATGTTATTTAAGGCTTTTTAGTTGCAAGGTACATCGTGCCTTAATTTGCGATTCTAATAATATAATTAAACTCGTGCCTTAATTTGCGATTCTAATAATATAATTAAACATGCCTGTTTCGGAATTAAAGTCGTAACTAACCTTCAATCATAAATCAAGGTAGCCACCTGAATTAAGGAGCTTTAGCGGTAGCTTTAACGTATAACACAATAGAAGACATTGTCTTGTGTCTTTATACCATTTAGTGTATGCTGAATTTGAATTTCTGTACCTATTAATCATCTTGCAAAGAAATCATGTATATATATTTCCTTTCCTAATGTATATATCTTGCCATTTGGTGATAAAACTGATAGTGGAATGAAAGGTTTCCCTCGTATGCAGATGCACCTTCAAAATTTTTTCGTGTATCTGTTTCATTTCTTAACCTCTTTTCATCATTTTTAAAATCGAGAATTTTCTTTATTTACTACAAAAACTTGAATATATTTTTAATTTTGGGGGCCACAGCAATTTTGTAATTCAGATTTTGAACCCAAAGTTTTGTTTCGGTTAATGTTTTTAATGTAGTCACGGAAATATATCATATGTAGCAATTTTGTTTTAAACCAGACGCTTGTTTCAACTGTGGCAAAGGTTTAACGTTTATAGGCTGTTCACAGTAAACTGAGCATTTCTGAAAGCCCTGCGTAGTAACTACTTCTCTTCTCATTTTCTATCCTTCCGATATACACAGTGAATCACGTTATTATGACCACGTGATAGTCTTCATAGTAACCGCCCTTCGCAGCACGGACAGCAGCTGCCTGAAGACGGGAGCAGATAGCAGTTCCCGAAACGTCGCATTCTGTCGGTTTTGGAGAAATTGCTGTGTTTGTGCGAGTTTCTCAGTTGTGTTTGCTTGCCAGTGTTGTCTTATTTGTATAAGTATATAACTAGCCTGTGTCGTCTTTGGTGTGTTGTCTGTTGATCGTATATAGTTTTCTGTATACTTAAATAGTATATTAGTTTTCCGCATTTAGCTTGCTGTCCTGTGTTATTTGACTCGTATCCTTCATGTAATGTTCTGTTTTTGTACATATATATTCTTGACTACAGCTTACCTGGCTTCTATTCCGTCGTGTCTGGTAAAACTGCTGTGTTTGACTGCGTTTTCTTTGCTGTGTTGTCCCATTTTGTTCCTACGTATTTTGCCAGTCCCGTCCTAATTTTTTCAAGCAGGTTTGTATTCTGTGTTGTTTTCTATATGTTATATGTTTTTTGTGTATACGTACACATATTTTTCGTGACTAGATGCTGTCCTGTTTTTTGACTCTATTCGCTCTTGGAATTTTCCAGTGTTGTATACATAAATTTCTTTTCTCGTCCATAGGTTACTTGTCTTTTTTTAAGTATTTTTTTTCGTTTTCAGTCTTGTTTTTCAATGACAGACATCTGTATCGCAATGGGGAATGTCCAAAAATCTCCATCAAGCATAATGTATTATTTTGAAAAATTATGAAATTAATGTGAAAACAGGCATACATTTAAAATTGCTACAAATAGTTTTTTTCTTTCGAAAAGTAATTTTCTTACACTGTCATATTTTTTCGGGACTATTATTTCATATCACAACAAAAAATTATATCAGCGATAAAAACGTAGAAAATAATTTTAACCTCGTGATGCCCTCAAGAGACAGAAGAACCACAAGAAAGTTTTTGTATAGGTTGTTCACGGTAAAGTGAGCTCTTTTGAAGCCCTTGTTATTATTTACTTTTAGCAATTTTTTATCCTTTAACGACCTTTTTAAGTAAATATTGCCATGTAAGTAATAAACACAGTGTTTACATTCCACCGCACTCGGAAGTTAACTCATAAGGATAAAATAAAATACTTTGATTGGCTATTATTCCAAATGAGAAGGCTTTCGAAAGTGCTCACTTTACCGTGAATAGCCTATACTTAAGTATATGCCGAGACTGTGCGCCACTGCCGTTGCCCACAACTGTACTTGTCTCCTGCTGGGATGAGAATGCTGTGTTGCTTTAATGAAGCCATTTAGCTGTGTTCATCCGGCACGGCGCCGAGATTCCCCTGTATCGGACATGGCCGTACCGAACCACTACACGGTGCTGTTTACGGCCCCAATAATATTACATCACGATCGTACAACTCTTTCTCCTACTAAACTACAGATACGCTGTGGGCAAACTATGGTGGAAGGAAACGCTACAAACTGCCTAGCAATAGCAATGAGACGGGCGGTTAAGCTTTATTCAAACCGTATTGGTAACACCCTCAGTTGGCAGATGAACCGATATTGATTAAAATTCATACGCACGTGCGGTGAACCAGAGCTAACAGTGTCGAAAGATAATAAATTTGAACACGAGCAAATAACTAGGGAGCGCGGATGCGAGAGATAGCTCACGGTTAGGTAACAATAAATAATAAGAGATCATTAACCCAATTGAAACGGGAATTTAAATAATTTGTATAATTAAAGCACATTAAATAAAAATTGCGGTATTATTACCTCGCTGATACAAACCCGTCCCGCGGTCGATGAGGCTTCCGTTTGTTCGGCGAGGAAGATACACACAGTGAGCATTCTTCAGAAACTGAACTGAAAGATTAGGAACTAGTTTTACTAGGTAAAGTGAAGAGATTTGGGCTGCTCCCAGCAGCGAGGTATTGAGAGCCGATGAGGGTGGTTGAGGTGAGTATAGAGCAGCACCGGAATGAAAGGGAGGAGGAAACGGGAGAACCCCAAGAAAAACCGCCGACCAGCGGCATCGTCCGGCACGATTCCCACATGCGAAAATACGGGATTGACCCGGTTAGAGATTGAACCCGGTTCGTCTTGGTGAGAGACGAGCAGGCTAACCGCTCAGCCACCGCGGTCCCAGCTTTACTAAGGTATGTCACCTTTACCCGAGCCTTTACTCCATCTGCATATAACCATGGGACTAAAATATCAATGTTATATCAATTCTGAGATATACTGTGCTATTTAAATGAAGTTTTTAATGGTTTATGAGTCAGAGAGCTTGGCGTATTTGGAAACGAAAATAGAATATTGCTTCATATTTTATTTCACGACTCAAGAAATATTTTTTTTGCAGAAAATGTTTTTGAAAATTTTGCAAATGTTACGGTTTTTCCTCATCTATTTGTATGCTATACGCGAGTCTTAATGGATACTGCGCTTTCGTCGCAATGTCTGGTCAGTACCGAGTGATACCGGTTTGGTCAACAGCAAAACATGTTCACAACAGTGGTTACAAACATTCAAGTGATAAGAGAAAAACCGTCAGAGTCTTAAATGTACCGATAAACTGTTTTCTGCATGCGTTTATCGTGCAACAAAAAGGGGTGTTTTGGATCACCTATGCATCATTCCCTGAATTTCCTCTCAAAATTTGACAAAATAACTTTCAAACTTGCACTTACCGTATGACTTAAAAAAACGCACGACAGGAACTCTGCGACTTTTATACAATTCACGTATGAGCTTTTTTTTTTTCTTGTTACGGAATTAGAACTCTTCCCTACTAAAACTGCGATAGCCACCAGTACATGAGACAAGTCTCCTCTAGCCACACCTGCAAACACAAACGCAAGAACCTGAGCGTAAACAGACAAGCAAACTGCACAAAGTACAAACAGTGTTGACTTGAAGACACGACATCTCGTGTGTCGGAGATGTGTATTGAAGTAGTAGACATTTTTCATATAGCGATATGTGCTTGAACTTTTTCTGCGTTGTCGGGAAGCAAAGCTTTACGGTGCGATTATTTTGTTTATTTACAGTTTCATTGGAAAACATAAACTCTACCTACANATCGGGAAGCAAAGCTTTACGGTGCGATTATTTTGTTTATTTACAGTTTCATTGGAAAACATAAACTCTACCTACAGTTTTACTTTCCATAGTTAAGCTATGTCACAGCGCCTGTAAATTAAATAAAAAGCTCTTCCATAAGTGAGTTCACAGTTCCCTTTCCTTCATCAATGATTTTATTTTGTTTAAACATTTTAATACCGTTAAAACAGAATCTACTTCGAAAGTATAAATTGCCCAGTATTTCTGAAAATCAGTGAGACTTAGGCAAAAAACTAAAATTGGCTTATTTCATGCACTCTTATCTTTGAAAACTGTTAAAATCGATACAATTTAGCGAATAACAGTATAACTCCTCTCTATCACCACTCAACTTTATATAACAGTAACACCATTTCTGTGTGATAATGCATTTTATCTTTCTGGCATGTGGACAAATGCAGGAAAAAGTTAAAACAATGATTTAGAAAAGTTACACGTTTGATTAGCGTATATGCATACCCAGTTTAAAGCTATGTTGAAATTAATTCAGAAATTTTTACAAGATGAACATATACACGCACATGAAGGCATGTACACTGAAGAGCCAAAAAAATAACTGGTATAGGCGTGCGTATGCAAATAACAGAGGTATGGAACCAATCAGAGTAACGCGATGCGGTCGGCAGCTAGATCGGTTACTGCTGCTACAATGGCAGGCTATCAAGATTTAAGGGAGTTTGAACGTGGTGTTAAAGTCAGCGCACGAGAGATGGGATATAGCATCTCCGAGGTAGCGATAACAATTGGATGTTTGCGTACGACCATTTCACGAGTGTACTGTGAATATCGGGAATCCGGTAAAACATCACATCTTCGACATCGCTGCGCCCGGAAAGAGATCGTGAAAGAACGGGACAAACGACGACTGACGAGAATCATTAAACGTGACAGACGTGCAACCCTTTCTCAAATTGGCGCAGATTGTATTTGTGGACTGGCCTGAAGGATTCATGGTGTGAATTGCCTCCTGCATACCTTCAGACATTGGTCGAGCCAGACATTAGTGAGTGCAAACAGAATGTACGAGAATAAATAAAGTAAACGGTGATTTCAAGCAGCCATGGTTGTCTTTGTTCCTTGCCGGACATTCCTGCATCCATACCCCATGTTGTGTCACATTTAAAACGTACTTGTCGTACACTTTCATATGTACATAGTACATTTCCTGTGTGGATCATTCGGGAGACAAACAATAGTTGTGACTTCTGAATCAGCCCTCGTATTTACCTCGAGGCTGATGTAAGGGGGCGACATTCTGACATCAGTACAGGCTTCCAAGTTGAACGTCGCATTTTCAGACTGAGAAGCATCCAGAAGTCCCATTACTATCGGATGTGCGGAAGAGAGGAGATACACCAGGAACATGTACGGGAGCGATTGATTTAAAGGTAATTAATTAAGTGCACCGAAGTGACAATCTTTTTGATCGTGGGCGAACTGAGTTCAATCAACGGCTGGTTCTCTCAGGATGTTTGCAAGTGGTAATCGTGCCGGACGATACCGCTGGTCGGTGGGTTTACTCGGGGTCTCCCGTTTTCCCAACCCTTTCATTCCGGCACTGCTCCATACTCACCTCACATCACCCTCATCGGCCCTCGAGACCTCGAGGTTAAGAGCCGCCCAAATCTCTTCACTCACTCACTCANTTCCTGTGTGGATCATTCGGGAGACAAACAATAGTTGTGACTTCTGAATCAGCCCTCGTATTTACCTCGAGGCTGATGTAAGGGGGCGACATTCTGACATCAGTACAGGCTTCCAAGTTGAACGTCGCATTTTCAGACTGAGAAGCATCCAGAAGTCCCATTACTATCGGATGTGCGGAAGAGAGGAGATACACCAGGAACATGTACGGGAGCGATTGATTTAAAGGTAATTAATTAAGTGCACCGAAGTGACAATCTTTTTGATCGTGGGCGAACTGAGTTCAATCAACGGCTGGTTCTCTCAGGATGTTTGCAAGTGGTAATCGTGCCGGACGATACCGCTGGTATCGTGCCGGACGATACCGATATATATGTGTGTGTGTGTGTGTGCGTGTGTGTGTCGCAGCCGATTTCAGTTCGAAAATTTGCCGTATGTGTCAATGGCAGTTTATGTCGTAGAAAGAGTCGTAGAACTGCTTGAATATTCGAGGCATGAAACCAACGGAATGTGGGCGTATCGTATTGGTACGAAATTATTCACTGTGCTTCCTTACGAACAGATGAGACTGCTCTCGACTAGAAAGGCAGTGCAAAGGTTTAAAAAATACAACGTGTGACCAATTGATAACACCGCTAATTAACGTGATGAAACAGGTCTTAGGTTGTATAATTCAGTCAGCGAAACCACATAATTACTGTAGTGATTAAAACGTTATAGTAACAGATTGTTATTCGTTCTTGGCCAAACAAAGAGGTATATTTTTATTATTTTTATTACGTAAATATGCAGCGGCGGCTGGATATTCTCTAGAAGTTCATCCGGAAGAGCCAGAGAATACTCCCACTCATCCCTGCATGCACATCCCAGCCAGCATACCAAACATGATATATAAAAAACGCTGAAATAGTAACTCTCCTGGCAAGCGACGTCAGTAGANATGCACATCCCAACCATCATACCAAACATGATATATAAAAAACGCTGAAATAGTAACTCTCCTGGCAAGCGACGTCAATAGCNCAGCATACCAAACATGATATATAAAAAACGCTGAAATAGTAACTCTCCTGGCAAGCGACGTCAGTAGAATGTCATAGTATAGGTCGCGAATCAAAAATCGTTTTAAAGTTTCTTCTTTTTTTGTGTTTTAGGGCAATCCAGCTATGGTTTTACAATGCCCTTTTTTAAAAATAATTTACACAATAAATCTTTAATACGAGTTACAAAAAATATATTAAAATTTTTAATTTCCCTTTTTAGCTAAAAATTTAATACCCGTATTGTTCCAATTTTCTCAAAGTCAGTTGGCTGAACCAGGTTCGTTAAGGTATAGAGTTCTTAATTAAATAAAAGAGTTAATTACGATTTCCTAATTTTATTTACAACAACTACAAACTTGGGCGGCTCTTAACATCGAGGTCTTGAGAGCCAATGAGTGTAAAGCGAAGAATCCGGTTGCTCTAGGTGGAAGGCGAGTAGTCTAACCAATACACCACACCGGTGGGCCGTTAAATTGAACATTTGCTTATTTTATGTTTATTAATCATAATATTTATTTTGTATTTGATATGACTAAAAACAGGAAGGAAAAAGATGTGTTCGGAATGCCCAGTAATAAATAGTTATTTTTGTAAAATATTATTAAAGCGATGTGCACGAATACTGTGCTCTGCCCTCTGGTGTAATTTTCTAGACTTAGTTAAGCTTTGTTTGCATGAGGAGGAGGGACATCCTAAAAGTGGAACTTGAGCAGGGCTTCAGAAAAGTTCGAAGTATCCGTAAATGGACTATACGCCACACGTGTACCGAGTAAGGTGGCGCAGTGGTTAAACTTAGGTCTCGTNGGACATCCTGAAAGTGGAACTTGAGCAGGGCTTCAGAAAAGTTCGAAGTATCCGTAAATGGACTATACGCCACACGTTTACCGAGTAAGGTGGCGCAGTGGTTAAACTTAGGTCTCGTATTTGGGAATACCTGGGTCCGACCATCCTGATGTCGGTTTATCCGTGGTTTCCCGAAATCACTCCAGACGAATGCTGGGATGGTTCTCTGACACTGGCCACGACCATGGCCCTCCCAGTTCCTGCTTCTCTAAGCAGGTTCCTCCGTCTCTAATGACCTCTCTGTCGACGAGAAGTCCTACCTACCTACGCCACATCTTGTAAGAGTACAAACGAAACGAATACTCTTTTTAACGTGTTCATTATAGCATACACCATTTGTGGTTAACTGCTAAACAGGACGTTGTAAAGAAATCGTTTTGGTTGTGTTGAGGCATACCTTGCAAGTAGTCTCCTCGGTATGAAAAAGCCGCCAGGAGAAACTCACCCCTAGTTCAGCGGGTTGGTACCGAACCCAAGTTCTCTCGAAATTCAAGTCTAAAACGTTAACCGATTGCGAAAATACGTATTAAAGGAACGATAACAAGTCACACTGAGAGCAGGAAGAAATAATTTGTTATCTATAACTGGGACTGTGGTGCAGTTTAGGCAAGAGTCCGGTTAACTAAACCTCTCTCACCGAACGTAATAAAAAAATTCAGCTAACCTATTATAGTTAAAACAGTTAAATACTTATTCCTTAAATACTGTAGGTTGGTTTAAACTGTAATAATACATGTTTATCTATCAGTAGGTTGGCTTAGGAAGACCTGTAAGGTTGATATACTACGTTGCAAAATGTTGGGTGGAAACGTGCATGTACAGTAAAGAAGGGCGCGCACTTGTTCCACTCGGATCTATTCGGCTCAGAACGAACCTGTCGGGAAAAGTAAAATAACATATTTTCATATGACACACCACGCACTACAGTGTGTCCGTCCGGCCGCCGGACCCAACCCGTTGTAGTGTGCGGGCTGCCAACATGTCGACATGCTTTTTTATTTTTGCCGAGAGGTCATTTCCGAGCCGAGCCGATCCGAGCGAAACATGCTGGCCGACCACAAACACTTGCACAGCAACCACGAACTCGGCGATCCACAGAATCTCGTGTTAGGTGAGTATGCTATTTTGAAACGCGATGACGGAACATAGCCTATTCACTGTATTTTTAACCTTTAGGAATCAAACCTTTGAAAAACCGCCCCATGTATGACGTGTTTGGTTGCTTTCTAAATACATCATGTACCACAAGCGTTTTATTCTTCTTGTTACGCGCCGAATGTCGCACTGGGCGCGGGCACTATAATGTGTTACCTTGTTATGCGCGTACCCGGTTCTTCTGGGGGTGATCCACCTCGACCCTCCTCTTCCGCCTGGCAGACCCGCTCTCTGCTCTATCGGCAGCGGGGGAATGATTGACAGCTGACGTGGCTGGCCTCACAGCCCCTCCTCCCCCTCCCTGCTGGAGTAGCCGATGACTTCGGAGGATATGCAACAATATTCTGGCAACTATGTATGTCCCTTAGCGCAGTGCGGCATTTTGAGAAATTTCTGGGCTTTCACCGTCGATACTAGAAACACCACTGTAGCTGGGGGGTCGGCAGTATTTGAGGAAGCCATCTGGCTTAAGGTTATAAAATCAGGCGAAGTATGGTGCAGCGAGGGACATCAGCGGAGAGGACGGACGACGGTGGATGATACGAGATGATGGCACGCGAGTGTTTCTGCGGTGTGGAAGGACGATAGGGCGCTGTTCCCGATGAGTTGAAGTCTACTGTGCATGAGGGTACTCTGTTGTCTCTAGAATATTGCGGACTGGTGAGATCTGGATTGAAATGAGACGGGACTGTATGAACATGTGATACGGACTTTATTGCAAATATTGGAACTGTCTAACGTAGACATATAAATTATAAAATAATTCAATAGGTTTTGATACATTGTTTATTAGGAATGATTTTAGTTATTTGATTACATCAATTTCTTTGAGATGATTGTAAATTGTATTCATTGAATTTATTAATCGTAAATAACAAGTGATAGCAATTTATTGTGAGCTATTAAGTCGATAGCAGTTTCTTTGTATTTATTGTAAATAAATAAGGAAAGCTTTTAATAAACTCTTGTATTTAATTAAGGCCTCCACTCCATCCCTTAAAGAATCTGGTTGAGTCCATTAACTTTTGAGAAATTGTAACATTTTGTTAAAACAAAAGTATTTAAAATTTTTATTTAAATTAAACTTTTACTTATTATTAATTATTAATTTAAATTATAATTAGTAGGAATTAAAATAGAGAGAAATAAGAGGTGTTGGTAATGACTAGTAAGAAAGAGTTCTCATAAAAATATTATTAAACAGAGTGCGTATGAATGCGGTGTGTTGGCCCTTAGGTGTAATTTTCTAGAGTGGAACTTTGTTCGGATGAGGCGGAGTAATAGCCTTAAATTAGAACTTTAGCGGGGCTTCAGAAAAGTGGGGCATTAACCAACATAAATGCATTCCACTGTACACGTGCATGCGCAGTAAATATGACCACGTCTGTCCACAACTAAAGAAAGATCCATCGACTGACGATTATTGTCTTCTGCACATGTACCCAACATTGACCTACACCACACTAATACAATTGTCAAGAGTCGCCTGGTCAACATTGATGAAGGTGCTCGTTTATATTGTAATTTTGAATAAAATACTTTAACCAATTAAAATTAAATCTAATTGCACCAAAAATTATTTAGAGGACGTATATAAACTTACTAAATATTTTGCTTACATGACAAGCGTTATAATCTCAAATCATGTCCATGTCGTTTATAATATTCGCATTAAATAATTCCAATGGCCACCTTCCGTCACTCACTTATTTCACTGGCCAGTAATTTCAGTAACGTAAGTTATGGTTCCAATACTGCTGACGAGCACTGAATGTCACTGGCAGTCGTCTTGGCGATCAGTTAGGAAGGGCCCTGTGCAGGGCTAGAACGATTACTGAAAAAACAGAAATCACTGGGACTCGGTGAATGCCAGTGAAGTGATTCATTGGCGCGCGATTCAAGATATTTGTTCATTAAACATATTGACAAACGTTCAGGCGGGTATAGAGTTGTTTTTAAAATAGTCCTTGCGGAAATTCTGTGAATTTACAATAAATAAATAACATTAAAATTTAATTAATTTTTTAATGAAAGAATATTATCGGGGAATTATGCGCGATTCAAACTATGTATATGAATTAACGTTTAAAGAATTTGCGAAAATAAATTGAAGAGAGAAATTCACTCTGAAGTCCCCCTTTTTTTTTTCCTTTTTAATTACAATTTACTGGCAAGTGTTCGGAAACTATTGATTGACCGACTGGTAATAATGTGGTTACTGATAAATGTTTTCTTATTGCTGACGAACACTGATGAAGTATCAGTGATCTCAGCGCTCATCAGTAGTAACGGGGTCGCGGTGGCTAAGAGGTTAGACTGTTCACCCCAGACCAGGTCACTCCCAGATTTTCGCAAGTGGGTATCGTGACGGACGGTGCCGCTGGTCAGCGAATTCCCTCGGGGATATCCCGCATCCCCGGCCCTTGCAATCCGGCGCTGCTCAATAAATCATCTCACTTCACCCTCGTCGGCTCTCAAGACCTCGTTGTTAAGATCCGCCCAAATCTCTCACGACAACCTCACCTCACCTCACCTCATCAGCACTAAGTGAAGGAGGCCAATGTTGGAACATGGAGTGACTGCTGCGCGCCTTGGGCGCGCACTCTCCCAGTACGAACACACACACAGTGGTTGCTGGGCTTGCACCCGCTACCCCCGCGTGTAGAAGAAGCCGGAGGAAAGCTACAAGAAGAATACGCGGAGCTGTTGAGAGATGACGCGTGGCTTCGAGTGAGACGACCCGCGGGCCGCATGTTGTGCTCGAGTTTAACGGAGCTGCGAGTGTAACCTTTACCGGCGCCGGGGTCAACGTCGTGAACACATCCCCCGCCGCGGCCCGTCTCACCAGGAGGTGGTGTTCGCGAAGCGCAGCGCCGGCAGCGAAGAGCGGTGGAGCGGAATGACGCTCTCCCGCGTCAGTTCGCGCAGACGGCGACGGCATTCCCACCCCCCGACCCAAGACGAGGCACCACAAAGCATCTCTTCCATGAAAGAGTGCCGTCTTATTTATCAACTACACGTCACACTCACGGTGGTGGCATCCTTGCCATATATTGTGTAGTTATATATCGTTATAACTGGGGATGTTGGATAAATATCGACGTATTGAAAGGGCAATATTATATCAACAATACATCTATATAAATCGTAAATATATTTCAACGATATTTTATCGAAATCAATATCTTTTCCCAGGTATCGGAAATAAATACTTTTAAAGTGCTATTTTAATAAGCACTGTTTTAAATACAAACATTTAATTTTAAAACGACTATGTTTACTTCAGTAACATGCAGCAAAAAAGGCGCTATAACTTCCTGCAATGCCTCGAGTCATAATATTCCAATAAATTTTACATTTTTCATGTCCTTTAATAGATAAAATACCGAATTACGATGTACCGGAAAGCTACATTTTGCTTTTATATGTATCGTATAGTATACTTTTATAAATAATCAATATAAATAATATCGATGTTTTTTTCCGATAGCAACATCCCTATGCCCTATGGCCTGGCAGCCTTCGTTTCCAAATATTTGATCTGAAACGTAGTCTACGATGAAACAGAAATAAATCGAAGATGGAAGGGATACAGAAACAAGGGTACAGTTGACAAATACCACCTGTGCATGTAAGCAATGAAAATCCACACGTGTTTCAGGTCTGTGGCAGGGACCAGGTTATGATTGAGAGGAGGCTGGCGCTAAATGGAGCCGGCTGCCCTACGCACCTGTCACCCCGGACAGGTTTTCAAGGCTCGAAGGCCAGCACACCCTCCATCCCCCCGCACAGCAACTGTACACTGATGAGTAAGGCAGTGCACGGCACTTTCTCCTCTTTGTCGCCCCGGACAGCCCGAAGAATGGATGAAGTAAGGCGAGATGGGGATGTAGAAGTAGCGGAATGAATACGGGCGAGGAAACGGGAGAGCTCCCGCCCCCCTCCCCCAATCTTCTGGTGACTGGAATCGGACCGCGGACCTCAGAGATGGGAGGCCAGTGACTAACTAGCTGAGCCAACCGCAGTTCCTACTTGGGAAATAAGCCTTCGAAAAGAAAGTCTTATTGCTAACGTGTATATTTAAGTATAACCATTTTCCTGGCCCGCTACCAGTAAAGTTAGCAGCAAATTACGAAACATAGTTTCTACGTCTTAAGTAAGAGTTCCTCCTGCATGCAGCTGTATTGCGCGTTCGAGAACTCTAGCTCTAAAGTCCATTCTTGCTCACCCACCACTTGTCTTATCGCTTCAACTGGCTAGCAATTCTTTTCCGTCAGAGACTCGCCTTAACATGACGGGAGCTATAAGGGTAACACTTGCACGCGCTACAAGCGCGCCATCGCCGCTACGCGCAGGGCTCTGAACAAGCGTGCAGTGTTCTCGTTGTGCTGCGTCTACCTATGGGACTTTCACAGGAGACCCTATTATTTTATTTATGAAAGTCTGAAGCAATGTTCAATACAGGCTTCTGTCATAGTTTGGCTCGTGTCCGGCTAGTATGTTTTAAGATACGGCAGTCTGAAAAAGCCGTTTTCAGCTCAATTTATTGGATGGCTCCAAAATAATATTTACTGCAATGCGTCGTAACTTTCCTCGTCGGTGGTACGATGTCTTTTCGTATGTTAACATACTGGGGGCACGTTTAATAGTTTCTTTAAAAAAACCGAGATTTCAAACACACTGGCACAGTTCAAGTGTCAGGCAGACGTAACCCTTAAGCGGTGACTTTATAATTGTATGACAAGCTATAAAAATAAACGTATGGTGTGTGCCATAAGACAACTCATATTCCTCGTGTAGAAAATGTAGCAGCTGAAACTGAGTCTGAATAAAACAATTTTAAACATTTTCATGCCCAAAAAAATTATACATGGAGTTTAAATTGCGATTTGAAATTTTTTTTTTGGGCACAAAACTTTTTTAAAATGCTTTTCGAGTTTGGACACCACTACAAAACATTCAACCATTTTTAAATCATGTGTTTTCTATAAAACCTCTGCAACGCGCTACATGTGCAAGACCAGCGGAAGCCTTATCTTCTTATTAAACGTGATATATTTAAACTAAAAGATCGATGTTATTAATTTGTGTTGATTGCAGCATGAATGCAAGTCATTAGCATAAAGAAAACGTCAATTACGAAACGGACAACAACAACAAGAAGGTTTGTATTGCTCCAGTCCCCGGCTGCAAAGCCATCACTGGAGTTGCGACGTTACACTATGACCTTGGAACTATACTTCAGGGTCATTGGTATAACGAATCCAGTTTAACTTTATATTATTGAACTAACACTAGTTCAACCAGCCTCATGGAGCTTCCATGGGTGCAAGCCTATCTGTATGCGGATGTCGTGGCTGGCCAATTTCCCGCCCCCGCACCCCTCGCGGTTTCCATCCCCTTCCGCCCCACTGGGCGTATGGCTGTGATCTTATCACCAACTCACCGATTGGTGTATTATTATAATGCCCCGCTCGTCTTTCTACGATTAGGGCATTTACGGACATATATAATAATAACCTCTTCACCCCTCTTAGTCCTAGGCCTTACTGGGGTGTGTTATTCTCAAATTCTGGTTCGCCTTTTGTGGTTTCCACAGACACAGGTCCCCTTGGACCAGCTATGAACAGCCCGGCCCTCGGGGACCAATGTCCGCTTCTACCACTAGGCTATTCTCCTTAGCCATCTGGGTTTGGCTGTTCTCCTTTTAGGGGAGATAATATCCACTACCATAGCGAATATTTAAACCACTGCCAGCACGAGTCCTTCCTCAATCTGACCTCCGGGCACCGGGTGAGTTGGTTGGATACTGACCCTAACCCATTCCTTCTGGACATTGCCCCCGATCCCACCGGCTGAGGGAACCTCTGAAATAGTGAGGTCAGTCCGTGCTACTCCTTCATTTTACTCTTGGGTTCTCCACATTGCGTGGGCTACCCGAATACCCCAAGCAATAATGGTCCATTACCATTACTTGAATTTCTTCACATTTAATCTCAGGCTTTGGGCCCCATGACCGTAAAGGAGTCTTACGGCCCGCCACCAAGCACTGCCATCATTATTGCCCATGATTCAAGCATAGCAAGGAAAGCAGATACCTCTTTTGGTAAACCAGGCATAGGGAATTCCTCTTATTTGCTCATACTGCTGAACATATTTCTTTGGCTCACAGCGGCGGCTGACAAATCTTCTTACAAGAGAGAATAGAGAAATTTGAGTGGCTCGATGTCTTGAGAAAACCGATGAGGGTGAAGTGAAGTGAGTGTGGAGTAGCGCCGGAACGTAAGGGCAGGGAAAACGGAAGATCCCCGAGAAAATCCGTCGACCAGTGCTGGCATCGTCCGGCACGATTCCCACATGCGGAAATCCGGGAGCGACCCCGTAGAGACTCGAACGTGGTTCACCTAGGTGGGAGGCGAGTAGTCTGACAACTACACCACCGCGTCTCCTTTTACAAGAGGTTGTAGTAAAATCAGCATCGCAGAGACATAAATACGTACAAAACAATTCTCCATGACAAGGGAGTTCAAAATGTCAGCATGCACAAAGTGCGTAAAATAAAATAAAAAATCAAGAAACGCGAAAATAATGTTACGTGCATAAAATTCAACATCTGCATATACACCATACCAATTTAAATATAAATTTATATCAGCATGCTGTATTTTCCTCTTCTTCCGAAGCAGATTGTTAACGTGGAGGCTAGCGTTAAATTAAGTCCAGTTACTCTATTTTAAAGTGGGAACTAGTTTCTCATTGCGGCCTTAGTAATGGTTGGCAAACGATCTAGAAGAACACATATCTAATTATGGGAGAGGAGGCATAAATATTACGAAAAAAACATTGACTCCGTGCACATAAAAATTAAGATCAAATTTTCTCGAAATAAATTAATCTTACAGACGAATTAGAATTTGGCTTTGAAAATGTGGTGAAAGAATAATTTGATATTTAAGTACTTTCTCGAGGCCAGCGGGACATGTTTCGACCTATGGAGGTAAATCACACGTAGGCCCAAAATTTGGTCTGAAGTAATGTGGAGTCAATATTTGGAAAATAATATTGACGTAATCATAAAATGACTCACGAGTCTACGTTAGTTAGTTCCTATCCAAGTTACATACTGTTATTTTCCAGTTGTAGTGGTATGGTGNAATGACTCACGAGTCTACGTTAGTTAGTTCCTATCCAAGTTACATACTGTTATTTTCCAGTTGTAGTGGTATGGTGACAATCAATGTATGATATATATAATAAATTAAACTGCGAAGGTATCAAAATCTTAGGTCAGGCAACGAGGTAGTTGTAGGTAGTTGGGCTTAACCTCTCGTCAACATAGAGGTAATTAGAGACGGTGTCATACAATGATATTGTAACAATAAATTTTAAGTACTAAAGGTAAACACTTTAAGTTCCAATTTTCGTTCTGAAAGTCGAATCTTACCGGGGGTTGGACGTGAAAAAGTGTTCCTTAATGGCGCATTCNGACGCATTCAGTTGTGTTAACCGTTTATTTTGCAGTGCTTCTGTTATAGTTGAAAGTAGTAATTTAAAAAAAAATCATAATATTGTATTAAATAAACAAATAAGTATTGTCGTACGGTAATAATACAGAGTGACTATGACAAAGTTTGCCTTATAATTTAAAAGCTAAATATTCTTAATAAATAAAAGTTAGTTAGTTAGTTCTCTTCAGTGTGGCAGAAATTGTGAGTTAATAAAATAATATGGATCGGACCGTATACTTTTATAATTAATAGTTAATTTAAATACGAAATTTCCCCGGTACAGAAATTGAATAAATATCGGGCCAAGTTCAAGGTCATTCAAAATGGCAACTCCTGACTCCACNAATTTCCCCGGTACAGAAATTGAATAAATATCGGGCCAAGTTCAAGGTCATTCAAAATGGCAACTCCTGACTCCACGACTCTTGGCTCGAATCGACCATACTCTGTGCAGTTAATGAGAATTTTTTTGTACTGAATCGTAAAAGGTAACAAAATAATTTGTTGCTTACGGGTAAGTTCAAAAGTAAACCGAAAACAGAAATTCTGTATTTTTTTTAAGTGTCTTCTCAGCACTTCGAGGTATAGTAAGTAACCCATAGGGACTTATTACAGCTATTTTTAACGTGAGCTTTGTCCTCCTTCGTAGCCATCTTAGATTTATATTCTCGAATGTCTCATATTACATTTTAATTCAGAAATCATTCCTTGTAGCATGGAAAGCGCTAGAACGCTGCTTAAATTGACGCCAAGTTGCTCCTCTGTTGGTGGCATATCGTCCATGGGACCGGTGCAGTGGCCATACATCTTCTCCTCCACTCCCCTGTCTCGCGACCTTCTATTTTTATTGTTGTTATTGGATTAACCTGTCCTTGTTTCTTCTGCCCTGTGATTTTTTACCGGGTTTTATTGTACTCGTTTGGTCCCGCCGCCCCGCCCCTGCTCCATCCGTCCCGCGCTCTCGCTCGCACGACCTCCGTTTGCCCTCTCTTCAACATTCTCCTCCGTGTCCTCTCTTCTTCCTCTCTGCCTCCCCCACGCCGAGGATGCTTCCTGTTGTTTTACGCGAGGTGCTCGGCCTTCTGGAATTTATTGTTCTCCCATGCTTGTGCCTCTTCCAGAAACGGAACACAGGGAATTCCGGAATATACTCCCCCGACTACAGCGCCGTAAGACGTCCGTCCGTGCGATGCGTCTTGTCACTCGTCCCTTTCTCTTTCCGAAGCCCGCGCCGTTTAAACACCTCCACGTGCGTGCCCAGGCGAAACGTGTAGACCTGTATCACGGATGGATTTATACTCGATATAGTCGTGAAGTTCAGGAATTGTTGACCTGGCTCGCGGCCAGCTGATCTGGGAGATACGCCGGACCGAGTGTCAGGGAAAATGGACTGTACACAGCGCAAAACACGCCACCCTGACTTGGAACACGAGAAAGAGATCCGCTTGGCCCGAAACTAATTTTCGGAACTATAATGTTGGTGTTGACACCTTCTTCTTGACGCCTCGNGAAAGAGATCCGCTTGGCCCGAAACTAATTTTCGGAACTATAATGTTGGTGTTGACACCTTCTTCTTGACGCCTCGGCAATTCTAGAAGAGGATACACCAACATAATTTAGGTGCAAACCCGTCCAGGGAACAAGTGAAGAACGTCCCTGCTTTGGCCGGGAAACGAAACCACGTAAACTGTTTACTTTTTCGGGAACCCAAGCCTGCTTCACTACCAGGTAGGAATACAAAATGTAAAGAAGAGAGATTCAGCAGCACAGGATAGTCATTCAAATAAATGTCACTGTGTCTGTAAATTTGATGTAAAACATTTTACAGGATGGGTACGGCACCAAGCATATCCCTATGCTCTAAGTAGAGGGAAATATTTATGTATTTTGTACTTTTATAAAATACTGTTATTCTACATGAGAAAAACTGTAGGAATTTGAGCCACGGTCGCCGTGGTGGCGAGAGCGCTGCCTCCCACCAAGGCGAACGGGGTCCGATTCCCGGCGAGATCACTCCCGGACTTTCGCATGTGGGAACCGTGTTGGACGATGCCTCTGGTCAGTGGGTTTTCTCGACGATCTCCTGTTGGTCCCAACCTTGTATTCCAATGGTGCTCGATACTCAACTCGCTTCACCCTCATTGGCTCTTGTGAGCTCGTTTTCCTAAACCTCTCCACTCCACTGTAAGAATTTTTTATTTTATTAAAAATTATTTCTGTTCTTCCATGTGCCTAATGGATCGTAGGCAAGCCACTCTACAAGCTTGTAAATTCGTCAAGTATGTATTACAGGTCACAAATTAAGCAACAGTTCAAAATCTTTTGAAAGGGCAATATATTTTGCACTTCAAGCTGAGGAAAAAAATCTGAAATCACTGAAATGACGTGCAACAGATCAGAGAGACCCGATAAATTCACGATATTAAAATGTGCTTCATTTCATGGCTTTACGTTCTACTGTGTTCAGATCATTAGAGAATATTCAGTAGAACTGTTAAAAAAAAGTGTAAAATACATATGTAAATAATTTTTTTACTAATACACCAGTCCTCCATATTTCCTTGTAAGTGTGCATACATAAATTAATTATGACATAACACATGTACTCATTGACATAAATTGTATTCACAGATAAACTATAAGAGGCAGTTTTGGATTAACATTGGCGGGTGATGAGGCAGATAGAGAAATATTAGTACTTTAACTTCTTCGAGTCAAATGCCAATCGTGAATGCACAACCAAGTTATCATACTCTAGTCATACCATTAAAAAGGTGGTATACTATTTAAAAATTTTTACAAAGAAATTAGTAGGAAAATTCAAGTAACAATCTTTATCCAAGAAATGAAAGGAAAACTCTGGGTAGTTTATGAATTATGGATATGTCTACATATTGGGCACTTAAATTTTAGGTAGAATTACGATTGCAGGATGTAAAGTTTTCGATTTATTGATCCTCCATTCTTCCCACTGAGAATTGTGGGTGGATTTCGGCGAATTTTGTAATGCTTAATTTTTTTCTATATAAAATTTTAAGACTTGTTCTCAATTTATCAACTTATAGGCATAATTCGTTAGATTTTTAGAATGCTGTCCTTCAACAATTATGTATTTAATATTTTACAGTCACTGAGGTATCAAACTTACTTGTCGTTCCTGATGCCTCTTAGTCAAATGGGTCTTTCTGTAAGCAGTTGTGTCAACTCCAATTTAAAAAAAAACTATAAAATATTTAAATGTAAAACCAGTAAAATATCATGCAAAAACTTTGCTTTGCATAATGCGGCTGACACAAAATACACGGAACCTATCCGTTGTTCTTATAACTCTGGGTTCTCGGAGGCAAATACTGCCGAGGCAAGACGAAGTATTCTTCTTCGGTGTTAAAGGCACTGCCTACCGGCTGGCTGCTGCGAAATTTAAATAGGAAATTCCATGTTAGTGCGTTAATTCTAAAGATGGGCGTTCGAAACAAAATGTGTTCTTCACGAATTTTCCAGGAGAAGATCCCTACGAGCGTACATTTTTAATATAGATAGGTAGGGACAGGTGTTTTACGCGAAAATATTTATGGACATGCTAGACTTCAATATCCTACGCCCACAACCACAACATCCTTTGCTTATTGGCCGCGTGTCTACGGGAGAAGGCATGTTCCTATTTGACTGAGCCAACCGTTATAAAGAACTCTGATACTGAACGTACATGATTCGTGGACAGACACTTGAGTCACGTGACATTTAAAAGCATCCTACCACGAAAGTGCACATGAACAAAAGTATTTTGGAGTACAGCTGGTCTTGAAAACTTTTCCCGAAAAACACCTGTCCCCTACAGATAGGCAGTATGTTCTTATTAGTAAATCATAGATTTTAAAAAATTCCTTGCAAACAGGTTATGGAAACATCTCCGCTGTATGGAACTTCTCCAAAAAATCGTGAAGAATACGTTTTGTTTGAAACGCTTGTCATTCAAATTAACGCACTGAGGCGAGATTTCCTTAACATGGGATTTCCTATTTAAATTTCGCAGTTACCGGCAGGTATGCAGTGCCAGACTCCCGCCTACCTGGGGCTCTTATCCACGTTCGAGGCAGAGAAGCGCGGGAGCGATAAGGGCGACACCGTCACCCGCATCAAGCTCGCCATCGCCACTAAGAGCAACGTTCTCAACAGACGTGCAGTGTTCTAGTCGCACTGCGTATACCTATGGGATTTTTCAGTGATGGCCGTGTTATTCTATTGATGGAAATTCCCCAGGAAAGTTCAATGCAGGGCCCTTGAGTAATTTTGTATTTATCTGGCGCGCACAGAGATACATCGCTTTTAAGAAGTGCTACGGAATGGTGTTTCTAATGTGCGTGACGCCTTGAAAGCACTCGACAGCCCTCGCCTAAGTGTGTGTTCTTTTCGTATATGAGCACATTGAACGCACGTTTAATTGTTTCGTTGAAAAACGTGTATTTCAAACACACTTCAACGCAGTTCCACGCACCGGGTAGCCGGGGCCCTTGACTCCAAAATAATATTTTGCGCCAAGAAGTGATTTTATTACTCTCTCCCGTACGGCTGATATCTCTGCCAGACCGCTTCGCGTTAACTGGCAATCTTCCTGTAATAGAGGATATTCACTTTGTGTTTTACAGGGTCGATTGGTAATGGAAAAGGATGTTGGAAAAATTATATTTTACTCTTTTTGAAATCCTGGCTAAAACGTTATTGTTTACAAACACAAAAGTAGGCTACAGCTTATTAATTTGCCCCTCAATTCAAATATGGGCGGAACGCAATGGTAAAAAGAAATAATACGTTTAATACAAACCCGTTTACTGAAAATTCTTTTCAATTATGATATTTGCTGCATTATCATTTTATCATGCGAGTCTTCTTTCTCAAGGATGACTATCAAATAATACGAACATGGTCGCATACAAACATAAACNTCATTTTATCATGCGAGTCTTCTTTCTCAAGGATGACTATCAAATAATACGAACATGGTCGCATACAAACATAAACCGGTATCAAAAGAGAAATATCGGAATATTCGTCGGAGTTGACAAAAGTAAAAATAAAGTAACAAACCAGTTAAAAACCAACAAATAATAGAAATAACAAAAATCGGAAACCCTTTTCTGTCCAGCTCAGAACATCATCATCAGTATCCTTGAAAAACGAGACTAATTAACAATTAAAAAACACTACCACATACGACCGAACACTCTAGTTTTACTTCGTAGTTAAGNTCATTTTATCATGCGAGTCTTCTTTCTCAAGGATGACTATCAAATAATACGAACATGGTCGCATACAAACATAAACAGGTATCAAAAGAGAAATATCGGAATATTCGTCGGAGTTGACAAAAGTAAAAATAAAGTAACAAACCAGTTAAAAACCAACAAATAATAGAAATAACAAAAATCGGAAACCCTTTTCTGTCCAGCTCAGAACATCATCATCAGTATCCTTTAAAAACGAGACTAATTAACAATTAAAAAACACTACCACATACGACCGAACACTCTAGTTTTACTTCGTAGTTAAGNTAAAAACGAGACTAATTAACAATTAAAAAACACTACCACATACGACCGAACACTCTAGTTTTACTTCGTAGTTAAGGAGTGAAGACCATCATGTTCAACTCTGAACGTAATTAAGTTAAATCATTGCTGTCAGACTTAAAAAAAACCAACAGATACTTTCGTGATTACTTAATGTAAACAGATAAATATTCAGTGTAGTGGGTTCACGCTTAACTGTGCACTTTTGAGAGCTCTAATTAGTTTCTTCTTACTACCAGCTCACAGTGTATTATTGTACTTCATGTAAATGTGCCTAGTTACTACTACTTATTCATAGGTTGATTTAGTGGGTACAACTTGCCTTAAAACCGTTTCAAAATATTCACTTGGCCTAAAATTATTTGTCTTAAATAGCCTAAATTATTTTGCCCAAAGCCACTTGGCCTTCATATATTTGACCGGAAGTCACTTGGCCGAATCACTTGGGCTAAAAATATTTTGCCCAATTTTAGACCAATTGGCGGGTACCCGATAAAGTGACTATGCTGAGAGAACAGCCAACAAAATATGTGTACAGGATGCAAAAATTATTTAGTTGCCGCAACAATATATTTTGTTGAGTAAACAAAACTTTAAAAGCAACCAAATTAATTTTTGTTCATCAAGGAAAATACACGCTTTATTTACAAAACCTCTGTTTTAGGCCAAATTAATTTAGACTCTCGACAAAATATTTGCTGGAATCAACTGCATGTAGGCCTATTTGTTTGGCCACTCGTTTCATTGACTTAGTTAGAAAATACAGCTTGAGAGTTTGTTTGTTATTTTTATGACAATTAGAATAGTAACAGTGTTTGTTGGTACATATAATGGTGCTTAATAATTGTATAAACAACCCAATAAAACAAGTTCAACTGGAAACTAAAACGTAAACTGTAAATCTTGCAATATTTAACTGTGCACGTTGTCCAATATTTTAACTAATATATATATATATAACATTCAGCTTCACTCAGTAGTCAATAAAATAAGATTGGCGAGGCGTAGCGCTCAGACGCAGCTGAGCTTCGATTTCTTTTATGTTAACCGAAACTGTTTAATGTTCATAGAGCCAAAATAGTTGCACCAACCAAATCTTTGTTTGCGGCAGTCAAATAATAACAACAAAATTATTTATCTTTGGCAAAAAAATATTGTATTACTCGTATACAAACAATTAATTTTGTTGCGCCAAACAAACTTTGTTTGATTGAGCAAAACCTTTTTCTCATTATAGGATTCTTGGTAAAATAGATGTGTTTCTGTCACACAAATTCTCTCTCTGAAGATCATAAAAAAAAGGATATATATATATATATATCAAATGCCATCGATTTAAAGTAATAAACATTTTAAAAAACTTTTGACACATAAAACTACTTTATGTACAATCCCTGCTAGTGTATCTGCTTTATGAAAATGTATGTATTATTCAGTTTCATACGTAAATATTACGCAGCCGACTTCGAACAGTGACACTGTGATTTTTATTAACAACATGCAATGTGACTTGTGTGAAAACAAACGAAACACAGACTCTAGTTGCCAATATTAAAGCACTATTCCAATAATATTTTTATACCCGAGTTATTTGCTATAATGCGTTTCTGTCATTACCGATAGCATTCCAGCCATGCTTACGTTAAATTATAAACAGTTGGTGAGAGGGAATTTTTGACAGTTGGTGCCGTTAGTTCTGGATTAATCTTGATCTAGCCAAAACAAACCTATATGTCTGTTTCCCGGGGCTTATAATCATAGTAAGGAAAATGCCCCGATTTCAGGGGCCTGCAGGCTGTGCACGGAAGCACATATCAACTGCTCATTGGCTGCATGCCACCATAAGAGGAGGTCGTGATTGAGCCTGCCCTGCGCTTAGTTGAAATTGTGTTATTGGCTCATACTCATCCACGGCGCGTCAATTAAATAATTCTCGGGAGCTAATTGCGGAAGACCCACAAGCACAAACATTATTTGAAGCATAGCTTGTCGCCGATGAAAACGCGAATTTTTTTCAAGTCCTCGCTCTAGAACACGTGCGAATACAGAAGTTAAAACGGTGTGGTGGTTTCTCTGATATGGGCGCACCTTTTCGTCGACTGGCCGCGCGAGGCTCGGGCCTTGTGTCTGATTGGCTACTGCCTGTAGCGCAAGATTCCGCACTGGCTTGGCTGCCGCCTGGCACGCAAGTTACCAGGCGTTGGTTGGCGAACGGCGTCGCGACAAGTTGCTGCCTGGTGACGCCGCATTTTGTTGGCGTGAGCGAGTTATGTTTCGCGGTATTAGGAGGTATTTCACTTTTGTCTGTTATTCCAAAAAAATACTTTTAACAAAAAAAAATACGAGTGCACGCGTTAACACGTCACCCACATACAAAAAACACTGTTCCTCTCCAAGAATTCACTCGTGGGAAAACCATAGACCGAAGATGAGGTAGACAGACCTCGTTGGCTGCGCACAACCCAACCCTCCCGGAATGCCCGGGAGACTCCGGGAATAATGTTCAACCTCCCGAGCTCCCAGGATGCAATAATTTCTCCGGATTTTCTAAAATAATATTGTCATTAACAAAATATATTAATCTAACCGAAATCGAAACACATCGAATTCATAAGCGCTGCCGTGCCGCCGCCGCCGTCACGTTTGACGTGTCGCATCGCGCGCGGCCTCCCACCTCGTGCCTACNCCTTTCCGATCTGTTAAAATCTCCCGGGTTGGTTCCTTCGAGAGTTGGCAACCCTGTCCGTGTCCCAGTATTGAACTGCGTTTCTGCCGACACGTCTAGCGAAAACGGCGTGGTTTGGATGTTAGGTTAGAAAACTGATTTGTAAACAAGTGCTTAGAGATTTTTTTATACTACCTTTATCAAATTTGTAATGCAGTTTGACTTAATTTAAATTGGTGAAAGTATTTTATTCATATAAAAGTGCTTGTCTTTTGAAAATTAAGATATAAACAAACACGTTCGTTACTGATGACCATGTGACTTTGACAGTTGTGTATGATTGGGGTAGATCAATGTTATGTCTATGTGAAAAACTATAAACTGGAACCGAGAACCGAGAACAGAAGTTAAGGAACCGGAACGGAGAATTGGAACCGGTAAAAATTAGAACCGTCCCAACACTATGAAACTATCGTAACTTAGAAACACCCAACACAGAACCACAAATCTTAGGAACTACCATTATCTAAAAATACGCAACTCAGGAAAGTTTTACAGTAGAAACACACAACTCATAACTGTAATTAATTCGAAACACACAAGTTAGGACCACGTGACTTATTAACTGGCACAACTTTGAAAATTCTATCGTGCATGTTCATAAGTAGGCTACTTTCTAAGTTAACCGCCGCTCGTGTCGCTAACCCGACCCCCTGCCCTAACCCCATAGTAGATAAGTACATAGAGAAGAAACGGCGAGGCAGTTACTTCGATGTGGGCGAACCCGTTATCTGATTAGCTGCGCGAGGCTCCGGGAACGGGCCTCCTATCTAATTGGCTAGTGCACGCTGCAAAAGAGTCCTTATTTGCTGGGACGCCGGTTAGCAAGCAGGCAACCAGGCGCTGATTGGCGAACTGCGTTCCAACATTTCGCGTGCATGTCTGGCTGAAGTTGGTCGAATAAGCGGCTGTTTCACCCATATAAGCCGAGTATGGGGAGATGAGGGTGATGGCCCCTGCCTGCCGTCTTTAGCCAGCAGGGGAGTAGCCCCTCTGAGTTTATAAACAGTGGATGGTCATTGCTTCAATGCGTAATAAGTATTCATAACTTATTGAAAACTGCTTGTCTCATTATTTAAAAATAATATATATCGTTTAAAGGATTTTACATAACAAACACCACAATTTATCACTATAAAATATTTAATTTAATTATTTAAAACCTTGTCCCACATGAAACTAGAGTAACAAAGTGCATAACTAGGGCCACCCGATTTTCGCGAAAAGAATTCCACGGAAGCTGGATTTCAACATCCTGCTTGCACACCTGCAGTATTCCAATTATTGGCCGCGTGCCTTCGTCAAAGACAGCGTGGTATTTGACTGGGCCAATGAGAGAGGTTCTTCCGGTACTGAACGGCCGTGATTCGTGGGTGGGCACATTAGACGCGTAGCAGTTGAAGCCAACCAATCGCGCAATTGGTTCGCAGTCAACGTGTTTTGAAATATAACTTGACGAGAAATATTTTCGCGAAAATCGGATGCCCGTACGCAAAACTCTGTTGCACGCTAACGAAACGCGCAGTATGAGAGAGAGAGAGGGGGTGATGGGAGAAAGATAAGATTTTCATGAACACTGATAGTGTCACAGAAAGTTTGAGGCCGTGTTTGAATTGACCGTTTAGTATATTAGTATTTCAGTATTTCGTAGCGTTCAATCCGGACGCCATCGATTGTCAGTTGTTCAAAGATGGCTGTATTTCGGTAATTTAGTATCTTAGCAGTTTACATACACGCTAAAAATAGAAATACTAAAACACCAAATACGTATAGATAATGGTTTATCGCGGGAAAAGTTGACTGCTTGCTAAGATTCATCGTGCTGTATGCACGTCCGACAGATTCCTTTACTTATTGGCTGCCATACATGTATGAAGATACTAACATGTTTTACTGGTCCAACGAGGATTCTGATACTATAAGGCAGAACTTTCTTGATTGGTATGCAAACGACTAAGCCGAGTCAAAACCTTGTACATCCAATCACAAAAGAATTAACTAGCTAGAGTGTTATCGAAAATATGTTGGCTCAAAAAATTGTTTCGCCATTTTCCAACATCTCTAGGAATACATCATCATTTTAGTCGACTAATTGTGGTCACGTGAACCTTAAGTAAACTAACAATTCCAATTCGAACACGGCCTGAGACTTGCCGCTCCGTGGTTTTTTTTTTTTTGGAGCCAACAAGTCGGCGCTTATGGTTTCAGGGACCGCGGTGGCTAAGCGGTTAGCCTGCACGCCTCCCACCAAGGCGAACAGGGGTTCGTTCCCAGGCCGGGTCACCGGATTCTAGCATGTGGGAATCGTGCCAGGCGATGCCGCTGGTCAGCGGGCTTTCTCAGGGATCTCCTGTTTCCCCGGCCCTTTCACTCCCGAACCGCTCCACACCCACCTCAATCACCCTCGTCGGCTCTCGAGACGTCTCTGTTGAGAGCCCCGTCCCCCTCTCCAAATATCTTCACTCACTCACGCCTGTGGTTTCACCTCTGTACTCCGGAGTACTGTGCGGTCGCAGCTTATCCGGTCGGCAGCTCTTCCCACTGCAACTGTGCCTGGGGGGGGGGGTCGCTAACCCCCAACCCCTTGGCGCAGTGGAAGGACCGCGAACATGATGGCCGGCGTCACGAGCCACGTAGCCGCGGTTCTTGTGGAAGAGAGCTCGCCGGGCCCGGCGCGCTTGGGCGAGTCGCCGAGGCGAGCCCCCCACAAAGGGCGCCGTAATGCGTCGCCCACGACCGTCACGCGTTGCTGGGCCTCGGGCCCCGCTACGTCCACTCTGGCCCGGGGGAGAACCAGTCCCGACAGTGCCCTGGGTACGCAGTAAAGTTGGCAACGACGCGACGGAAAGTAGTTCCATGCCATAACATTAAATTCGATGTGTTAAGTAAACATTTGTGAATACCAATTTTTTTCTGTTTTCTGTTTTTTTAATACGTATAAGTGTAAGAATAAGAAAAAAATATATAACGTATTGGTTTTTGTAATAACTTCACAGTTACCCTTGATTGACGCACTAATAAAGCTATGAGGCCCATGGCGATGCTAATTTTCCATATAATGGAAGAATACACAATATGCGTACAAGTATATTTTAATCAGGACATTCAAAAGTGCTCAGTTTACCGAGAACTGCCTACACCAGCCTTCGCTCTCACTGCTATAAGTGCTATAGTCCATTCACGGTTACTTCACACTTTTATGAAGCCTATCTAAAGTTTTACTTCCAGGCTTTTCCTCCGTCTTTTGTAAACGAAGCTTAACCAAGTTAAGGTTACTGTTACCCAGGTTGGGAAAATCAATGTTAAAAGTTTGGCAACCGAAAACCTTCACCACTAGGTAAGCGCTAGAGTCGCATGAGTATCATATTTTTTTCTAAATTTTGTATGTGGAAAAAAAAAGGATAATTGCAATAATCATAAATCAAATATACAATGACTTAGTGGCTAAGTAAAAGTCTTTCTCTTTTATCATTCACATAGATTGAAATTGTAATTATTAGTTACCTTTTGGAACACTGCGCACCTAGTGGCAGAAATTTTCCCTACGACAAACTCTCCCAAGAGAAATCTTGTTTTATTCCTAACCTGAGCAGAATTTGCCTTAACCAAGTCTGAATTTCACCAAAAGCGCACTATATTCGTGCGCACTCAGTGCAATGCAATTTTGCATAAGAACTACTGTATTTCTTACTAGGTATTAACAACACTCCTATTTTCTCCCTGTTTTTATTCATTTTAATTATAAATTAAATATTACAATGTATAGATAAAATAAAATTATAAGTTCAATTTAACCAAACATAAGGTACTTTTATGTTGACACGTGTATGAAACGCTTGTGGTGCATTACTTTATGAAACAACAAAACACGTCATAGTTGGGGTGATTTTTCAAATGTTTGATTAAAACATTGTGAGAAACAACGATTAGATTATATTATAAATATTACCTGTAAATACAAACAAGGGGCGTATCTCGCAGTTTTACTTTATTACGAAATTTATTTAGGGTTATATTAAACACTTTCGAAAACACCGCTTAAAATTTACATGCATGCGCATTTTGTATCCTTTAGCCGTATGTAAAATTAACATTGCCACTAATAAGGTTTATCCTACTCGTGCTGAGAAGCTCAATGCTATTAGTTTGTCAACTAAACATTTTCGCCGCCAGGTAGCGCTGTTGCAGACCCGTATAAATATTTTGTTGAATCAAACAAAACTTACATGTTTATGGCAACGAAATATGATCAACGAAATAATTTGGTTTCAGAAACAAAAATTGTAATTGCCCTCCTGCAAACAATTAATTTTCTGACGCCTAATAAAGTTTGGTTTTATTCCACAAAACCTTTGTCTCAGTGTTAAGTCTACATTTTAATCCCATATAAATAGCGTGGAATACAGTGACTTCAAAATTTTTTGAAGCTGAAAACAAAGAGCCTGGCTGAACTGAAGTTCTATGTCACCCATCTCCTGACGAGCGTTTTCCAAGGAATAATTCTTGACACTCATTGACCCAGATCATGTAGAAAAGTGCAGGAAGGCTAGAGGAGGATGTATTGACTACTGACATGTTAATTGTAATTGGGAAAATGATTGTAAAACAATTTCGTAAAAATCTTTTGAATTTACTTTTTTTTAATTTTCAGTGATGTCCCTAAACTTACTGCAAGTACTGTAGCTACTCAATGACCTATCTCCTTATATTAGTATTCACTACACCAGTGTGACGTCATCACATATATTTTGGCTAGCCTCCCTTTGTGTGAAAGGAAGACAAANAACTGAAGTTCTATGTCACCCATCTCCTGACGAGCGTTTTCCAAGGAATAATTCTTGACACTCATTGACCCAGATCGTGTAGAAAAGTGCAGGAAGGCTAGAGGAGGATGTATTGACTACTGACATGTTAATTGTAATTGGGAAAATGATTGTAAAACAATTTCGTAAAAATCTTTTGAATTTACTTTTTTTTAATTTTTAGTGATGTCCCTAAACTTACTCCAAGTACTGTAGCTACTCAATGACCTATCTCCTTATGTTAGTATTCACTACACCAGTGTGACGTCATCACATATATTTTGGCTTCGGAGGGAAACACACTTTCCTTCTGTTTTCTAAGAAACTTGAGTGTGAGAAGTGTGTGTGTGTGTGTGTGTGTGTGGCGGCTCTTAACATCGAGGTCTTGAGAGCTGACGAGGGTGAGGGTGAAGTGANTGTGTGTGTGTGTGTGTGTGTGTGGCGGCTCTTAACATCGAGGTCTTGAGAGCTGACGAGGGTGAGGGTGAAGTGATGTGAGTATGGATCAGCGCCGGTGTGAAAGTGCGGAGGAAACGGGAGATCACGGAGAAAGCTAGCCGACCAGCGGCATCGTACGGCACTATTCCCACATGCGAAAATCCTGGAGTTACCCTGCCTGGAATCGAACCAGGTTCGCCTAAGTGGGAGGCGAGAAGTCTTACCACTACACCATCGCAGCCCCATCTAAGAAGCTTATTTAAACCTTAAACTAAATGCTGTTCACGGTAAATTNTCTTACCACTACACCATCGCAGCCCCATCTAAGAAGCTTATTTAAACCTTAAACTAAATGCTGTTCACGGTAAATTGGCACTTACGAATACGCCTTCGGAAAATATTACTACCTGCATTCATACATCCTACATTACACAAGGGAATGCAAGCTCCCAGTGAATTTGGTAGCAAAAAAATAAGAGNTCTTACCACTACACCATCGCAGCCCCATCTAAGAAGCTTATTTAAACCTTAAACTAAATGCTGTTCACGGTAAATTAGCACTTACGAATACGCCTTCGGAAAATATTAATACCTGCATTCATACATCCTACATTACACAAGGGAATGCAAGCTCCCAGTGAATTTGGTAGCAAAAAAATAAGAGNATACCTGCATTCATACATCCTACATTACACAAGGGAATGCAAGCTCCCAGTGAATTTGGTAGCAAAAAAATAAGAGTAGTTCTTAAGACTTGCCATTGTTGTGCGAGTGTAGTACTTCAATTTATGGCCACTGAAGTTCGTATTTCTTGTTTCATACGCTTTAGAATAAGAATTTGCATATTCGTTACACAATTACTTTACAAACAATTCCACTTTCTCACTCTCATGATGCATGAATAAAGTGATCAGTCCAATGGCAATGTTAATTTTACATATGGTGAAAAGATACAAAAATAGAGGTAAGGTAGATCAACACACACGCATATATATATATATATATATATATATATATATATATATGCGAGAAGCACAATGCAGCGCATTCTCATGACAGATCTCCGCCTGTATCCGTACAAGGTCCAAGTGACGCAAATCTTACAGCCGACAGAGAGCATGTGCAGTGGCGTAACGTTGCAGGCTGGGTGTTAGAAAACCAAGGTGTGGACGCCAATTTCGCAAGCAGAATTATTTCCACTGATGAGGCGCACTTCCTCCTCTCGCGGTGCGTGACTGGAATAAAAATTTCCATGATATGGACGCCGATAATCCCTGCGTGTCTAATGAAAGACGGGTGTCTGCACAACGAGCCACTGTGTGGCGCGGACTGTGGACTGAGGGAGTGATCGGGCAATACTTCGTTGAACCCGAGGCCGGACTTGCACTAACCGTGATTGGCGTACTTTATATCGCAACATGATAGCCGAGTTATTGTGGCCTCAGTTGGTGCACATCATGGGCATGCACACACACCGTGCTTAGACGTGTAACACAATGTCAGGCAAATGACAATCACGTCTTTGCTGACACTCACGCATGCACACTCTTCAGAAAATTGACGATGACATTTCTGCATATGAATGGATTAATTTCGCAAATGACACGGGGAACGTTCTCCTTGAGCGTATCAATTGTGTTTGGGTTGTTGACGTATACACAAGATTTCAAAAAGCCCCACTGAAAGAAGTCGCGTGGTGTCAAGTCGCTGGTACAGGGGGCAATTCTAGTCGCCATTACGGGAGTGAGAATTCTCGGCCAGGAAACGTCTTTGGCAACAATGCCGCTGTTTCACGATATCATATCGGTCTAGAAGACATGCGATTCCAACACCTGTCACGCTGCCCGTGAAACAGCGGGTTTGTTGCAAAAGACACCTGGCTGAGCATGTTCACTCCCGTAATGGCGACCAGAATTTCCCCCCCGTACCAGCGACTTGACCTCTTTCAGTGGGGATTTTTTTAAATCTTGTGTATACGTCAACAACCCAAACACAATTGATACGCTCAAGGAGAACGTTCGTCGTGTCATTGGCGACATTAATCCACTCACATGCAGAAATGCCATCGTTTGTGTAATGGCAAGTGTACGTGAGTGCCAGCAAAGACATTGTGCTCATTTTCCTGACATTGTGTTCCACGTTTAAGCATGGCGAATGTACGTTCTCCTGATGTGTACCTATTGTCACTTTTCTAATTAATGAATCATACGTCAGTCATATTAAATGTTGCGTTCTTTTTGGGCACCCTAGTTCACTTCAAATAAAAATTCAACTTGAATATTAACTTTTTCGAAAAAAAAAAATTGTATTCAAAATATTTACACAATTTTTATCTGTTCGTGGTTTATTCTCGAAAAATGTAGTATTTTAAATTAAATGTGTACTTCAAACTTGAATGCAACACGGAGAAAATTATTTTTAGAGAGGTCACACTTCCAAGTTATTTTTGTAGGTTCTACAAAATAATTTTGTATTGGCGAAAAAAATTTAATAGTGACAAGTATATAATTTAGTAGCCGCCACAAAATTTGTTTGGCAAGGCGAGTACTAACAGAACATTTTGTGGTTGCCGGAAAATGTTTTTTTTTTTTTTCAGTGAAGTCAACTATGTGTATTCCCCTTAGTATAAAGAAGAAACGACTCTCGGGTGAAATATGACTTCTCTTTATGATCATCGCACTCGGTAGCGCAAATGACTGCGGAGTCATACATTTTACGATGCAGCAGTAAATCTGAAACGTGTGGTAAATGATAGCCACTTAATTACTTCCTTAATATCGTAAAATCATGTTAAATCGTATATTACTTGAGACGAAGTTAAAAGCCATGTCAGGGATTTAGACGCAAACTCTTCATGCACCGCTTTTTCTTTATTTTCTTATCTTTTTTTACCTTTTTTTTTTTTTTTTTTTGCCTTGTTCAGATGCTCCGAATTCCGTGAATTTACGCGGCAGTGTTTGTTCCGTTCCCTGGTTAGTTTTCGTGAGTGCCTTGAACAGAGTGTTTTGTGTGGCAGTTCGTAACCCCAAATATAAAAGACATTGATTTACGTAACAAATAAAACATCTAGTCTTATTTATCTGTTATCAGTGAAGTGGTGCTTTATATTATTGCTTTTTGCTGTGTTTCTGCGTTTCTGGTTGAGGTAAATTTCTTTAACATCGTCACGTAATATGCCGACTTGGCTAGTGTGGTTAAGTAAAGTTGGTTATAATTATTTAAAACTTGCATAAACTTAGGCCGAATGCATTGAATTATATTTGCGATATTATTTAGCAATTCTAGAGCTTCAATGTTTGTGTTATATATAATTGACGTGACCGTCCTAGAATGCTTTACGAGTCAATAGCTTGGTACTTACTTTTTTTTTTAAAATCAAATAACGCTCCGAAATTGGTTTTTATTTCATTTGTACATTCTTCCTCTACTTTTGGTATGTTTACACAGTTCCTTGACGTTTTGTTGAACCTTTTGATATGTCCGGGTTTACATAAACAGTGAGCATTCCGAGCCACCGCGAATAACCTCAGTTTACGTAATGAAATACGTTGTCATAAGTTAGGAATTGTTTTGTTAGTATTCCAGCGAAATTACGTTCACATCGCAGTAGTCATTCTAACTGTATAAGCTGAAAGTGATATTCTTGAAAAAAAAATGTTGGCCCAACTTTTCATGTAAAAAATTCATTCATCTGGACGGATTTCCATGAAACTTGCATTTGGGTGTAAATATCACCGTGAAAATGTGCTGTGAAATTTTTTTGGATCAATTTGGTTTAGCCACCGTTTAATTATGACAACTATTTTCGTCATTCGTAACATCATCATTGTAAAACCGGCCATTACCATACAAATTGTCTGTGTTTACTATTATTCATTTGAGAGGTATCTGTGCCGTAAGTCGCACACTGTTATAAATAGGAATTCTGATACTTCGGCAGATATTGCCGCGATTATAATGTACCGTATGTGGGGTCCACTGTGACAGGCTGGGTTACATTGTGACACTAATGTTTTCGACTATTGTTCACATTTTTCCTTTATTATGTAAAGGTTGTTTCAAATGTTCAGTCGTTAAATTTGCACCACTGAATATCTGGAACATCCAACTTAAATAGTGGGGTGTTTAAACACTATTATATGTGCCACAAAGACACCCCACTTTGGCACAAAGTGATCCCCGCTTACGGTATGCAATGGGAGAATAATAATCCTATTTTGTAATATTCTACTTAAATAAACTAAGATATAAATTGAAAGTTTTTAAGCACGCTATTTTCCGTAGTTCTGCTCGTAAATTTTAAAGTAACTGTCATATCATCTAACAACAATTTAACACTTGTGTGCCGAATGCGATGGAATAAATACTCATTATAATGTCGGAGAGTTTGATTCGTACGATACTTAGCGACGGGCGAATATTCGAACATTGCACTTATTCAACGAGAAATGTTCTAAATAGCGTGGCGCTGATGTAATAACGAGGAGAAATGAGAAAAATGTTCGACTATTCTGTGGCTCTCAAGACAGCGCAAAGAAAATTTTTTCAAAGACTAGACCACTTATTTCTAAATTGTAAAAATCACAAACATCAATGTTCACAAAGAGATGTTATTTTCTGAAATTAACGTGTACGTATTTACAGTGTACACTTCAATAGATAGCCACATGTTTTATTGTTTTGTAAACAAATACAGTGGACTTCTGAACAATAGTTTGAACAAACGTCACATCGCAATGTTTAAATTTAGATTCGGCGGAAGGATACACAACGGGCTGAAAGCATAACATTAGCAATAAGAGCACAAAAAATTACAGTGTAGCTTGCTTATGTTTTATAAAAATATAAATCCCGAAAGTACTCCCATACCAAACTAGCTATTGACCTTACACAACAGTACAGACAAGACAAGGTAATTACCAACACATAATTATGTTACAATTATAATTTTGCCAGGATTTAGAAAAATTAATATTGCGACATCAATACGAGTTGTAGTTCAGTCGTGTTGTCTGTGCTGCAGAGTAAGGTCAATAGCTTTATAGTGGGATCTTAGGATACTTTCAATTTTTTTTTTTAAATCCTAAACTAGCAAGATAAAACCAAAATCAGATATAGCGGGGGAGACTTCCCTTAAGTAGTCCTTTTTGCCATACTAAAATTTGTTTACGAAGACATAAAAAAATATTCAATATGTATGGGATCCCTCCACTATTAACGAGAAAAATAATACAGTGCAAAAGAGGGCATTTAACGCCAACTATAAAGAATTTATAGATAAATAAACGCGTAAAGTGATCGGCTACAGTTTGTAAATCATTGTCAACTGGGAAAGGAGTGAAAGGGACTAAGTTTCCGAGGAAGGCTGTAGGCGGCCTGCCTTGTTTACGCGCCCTTCCACTTCNGGGGGGGGGGGTGTGGCGCGGAGAGGGCAGCATCAGCGCGCCATTAGCGCACTGCGCCCTTGCCCAGTGCTGCCATCTGTAGGGAAATTGTCTCCCCGTCTCTCGCGCGCAACCATACATCACGGTGCGCTCGACACTTCCCATCGCGACGGGAACGAATGAAGCTCTAAAATTGATTCACTTAGCTCGTTTTCAATTAACGGCTGGTCGGAAAAAATCTCAAAGGTAAACACATTTTTCCATTAGGTTTATTTCATAAAAAAAAAACGCATAATCAAGTTGTCATGTCATAATTCCACGATGCTTTCAACTGAGCAGACGAGCTACAGCAATTATAAAAATAAATATTGGGAGTACCGAAACGCTGAAAATAGTGCGTGACCTATTTCCGTTAAGTCGCAAAACCAAAAGTTGAAATCAGTTATTTAAAAATACCAATTTCGCAAAAAAAAAAATATAAAAAAATGAAAGTGTTTAAAAAATACTGTAGCATTGAATGTCAGTGCTTTCTCATGGCCATATTACCGTAAAGTACTCGTACGGAGATTTCCTTCTCATAAACTAGAAACAAAATGGAACTAGAGGATTTTAAGCCTTAGGTATGTGATTCCAAAATTTTCCGTATTAAGTAGACACAAGCACAATTGTAAATAAATTAAAGGCGTACATTTTTCGATTGCGAAGCAAAATTAATTCAGTTACACCTGAATTACTAATATATACCGAAAAGGAACATTTAGTACTTTACAAATAGTCTCTATAATAAATGGATCTCTTAAAGATGGACTCACAACCACTCGTCGAATCAGTCAGTCAGTCAGTCAGTCAGTCGAAAGCGATCTTTCTGTACGGCAAAATTTTAGTGTGACTACTTAACATCGTGATCTATGTTTAGTTGGATGTATATTTTGGTTGGAAATACATTTTCAAGAGAGAAAAATTTTGGGGAAATAATTTATTTACGTGATAAGAATTTACACCGAATTATTGTTTACGTTTTAAACTCATGAATTTGCCACCAAAGATAAATAGACACACATCCACCGCCTTGCATTATATTTCCCAGTGCATATTCGCGTCTACGGAATGCCGTCAGAAAGTTAAAGATTGGAAAATATTTGACGGATTAACGGATAGAAAAAAAAGTTGCCTTGCGATCGGTTGAAGATCACGTGACCGCCGTCTGACGGAAGCGACGGCTGGTTGTCAGTCCACCTCAACAGTGCATCGTAGTGGACGCCTCATTTTTGGTTCGCATCCTAATTCTTATAAGGGATGATGAGCCATTCCTCACTGAAGCGGCCTTTCTAGACTGTGAAATAACAACTGCGTTTAAGCAATACCATTATGAAAACGAGTAACGTATGTACTGGTAAATAATTACGCAATGCACATTTCTATGGTCAACAAGTGAACAAATTTTGCAGCACACGTTGACTATATTTCCACTATAATTCCCCTTCACAGCAGGTAGAAATAAAGGTCTCGTACCGTGTGTCAATTTCTCTTTTTCGATACTTCGGGCTCTGAAAAAAGCTTTGAAGCCACACATTAATTAGATTTAGCTTCACTCAGTTTCACCGAAGATGCAATTATTCTTCATTTCCCTTAGTGCGTTAGTTTATATAAAACTGTCACTATCATTACTATAACGTGAAACAAACAGTTATCATGTTACCGTTGGTATCACACCGCCACACGAAGAGGTTAACCTTTAAACTTATGCACTCGGTACGCTACGTAGTCTATTCGCAAATCTTCACACTTTTTCAATCAAACCTTTGTAAAATGATGTTTTTGGTTGCTTCCTAAATATATCGTGTATCGCAGGCATTTTATACTTCGTTCAACTTAAAGGTATAGTATTTCTCGGGAACATGTGCTTTTATTACATATATTAATTACAGGCTAATGTTTAATTTATAATTAACGTGAATAAAACCAGAGAGAAAATAGTTGTGTTGGTAATGCCTAGTAAGACATAGTTCACATACGAAATATTATTAAACTGAGTGTGCACAATTGCGGTGTGTTGTTCCTTTGGTGTAATTTTCTACACTTTATCAAACATTGCTTGCTTGAGGCGGAGGAATAGCCTGGAAGTAGAACCTTAGCAGGGGTTCAGAGAAGTTCGAAGTAACCATGCATGTACTGTAACTTGGAAAAAGTACACTGGCGTAAGTTGTGCACTATGTGCATTGTTGAGCGATTCCGAGGGAAGCGAATAACCTGAATAGTGTAGGAAACATAATAAGTCTTGAATGATAAGAAAAGTAACTCTGATGTCGTCAGAGTCACCAAATTCTCAGAACGCAAAGAATACAACAGTTTTATATACCAACACCAAGGGCGAGGCGTAACGTTTGACCAGTTTCCTGCGAAGCTGCTAATATTTTTGCTACTGTTCTTTACCAGAAACATATACAGTAAATAAATACGAAAAAATGTATATACGATTTATTATTTTTAATAATGATGATACCTGCCCAATGCTGTGGTTTATAAGTAGGTATTGAATCTGCTCTCGGCGTGAGGCGATAGCGATTGATGCTGGCCCTCCGTGTTAGGGCGTAGGAATATTTCGACATATTGTCCCTAGTGCTAATTTACCAAATCAATACACTTCCTTTGCGAGTTCACATAATCGAGTTTTATTGTTGCTTAACAAGTTAACTGGTACATGAACTCACGAGACAACTCTCCCCTCCGCTCTTCCTATGTGGGCTACGCATGGCTTGACGCGACGATTTTGCGTCGTGGGGGGCAAGATTCTTCACACTTGGTGTAGAACTCTACTTATCTGACTTGCGGCGGTGGTCTTCTCCCAGCCGGCGATCTCGGGACTGCTTCATCTCTCGGTAGGTAGACTGGAACGTCTAGACTGCGACACTTTCTCTCGATCGGCGTTGGCGTCTCGACGCCCTCTTGAACTCCCGGCTCTCACCGCACTGCTCGCTCGACGACGTCTGACTGACTGATCCATCCTCGCACTGGCTTCGTCTGGCTCCGACCCGGACGCCTCGCTTCACTGACTGCTCGATCCTCCTCCTCGTGGTTTTGTAGGCTCGATCGCCATATTCAACTTGCACCATCTCTGCACGTGTCCGGGGCGGCCGCCGCATCCCCCTGAGTCGTAAAACACGTGGGCGGCGTTGTCCCTCTGTTCTGGTCTAGAAATTTTAGTGCTTCGCCCTGCATGTGCTACTTGGTGGGTCCCCTGGTCGTAAACACATGTTCGGTGTACTAGCTATCCGCACTTGGGTCCGGCGTCGCCCCTCAACTCTGGTATGGAAGTTTATTGTTCCGTTCTGCACGTGCAGGAACTCTTGGGTGGCCTCTTTGGTTCGGCACACGTGTTGTTCTTATGCCTCCGGATATCGTGTCGTTATTATCCCAGCACGCCCGCCAAAAGCTCTCAATGTTTATGGCGGTAGCTAGCCTGGGACAGGCGCCGCCACTGGTGTGGGCTCCGCGTCCCCGGCAGCTGCGAGATGCAGCTGCATCCGCCTTCCTCCGCATGTGGTCGTTTCGCCGGGCCGTCCTGGCACCATTGTCCCATCACGTCCGCCAAACCCTTAATCCTTATTGCTGTCGTCCGCCTGCGAGCTTCGCCATTTTATAGGGATAATAATTTTGATTAACTTAATTACTACTTACAGTAGGTCAGAAGAAGTGTACAAAAGTTTCAAAGCACTTAATTACACTAAAAGTGTTCTAACCTGAAATGTCATCCAGATATGTTCTGATAGTGTGTTCGCGCTATATGGTGTTAAAGCCTGTTCACGGTAAAGTGAGCTCTTTTGAAATGAACCTGTGAAAAATGTCACTGTCCTTACCCGTGTATATAATTTAAAGGGCACACTGACTGATACGCATCCAGTAAAGTTGCCAACGATGGAGGGAAAGTAGTTTCATATGTAAACGTTAAATTACAAGTGTTAAGTGTACGTTTGTAAATGCTGATATATTTTATTATACTTTTGGTTTTTAAATGGATATAAGTGTAACAACAAAAAATTGTATGATGTTAACTTTTCTAAAAATGTTGTACATTATGGTGGAAGAATATGCAATGTGTATACAAGTCGATATTACGAAGGGCTTTCAAAAGTGCTCATTTTATCGTGAATATCCTATAGATATGTTTAATGTAAGGCAGGGGACGTAACTGATAATGATCATTTCAAGTGCTTGTTGTTTGGTATCATTTTTACCATTATTATTATTAAAATTGCATTATAAAATTATGTCCTGTGTAGAGAAACTCGTATCTCTGAAAGGAGTAGCGAACCACTTCCAGCGGCAGACATGGTGTCCAGGCAGTCAGATTTTGTTGCACCTCCTACCCTTCTTCGATTTTTGCTCCCAGCCATCTAATGTGGAGGGAGGGATTTTACAAAAGAGTTCTCCGAGTAATTTACAACAAATACATTATATAAGTGCAATCAGTATGGTTTAATGGGCTTTTCACAATTTTTTTAAATTGTTAATGCAACTAGTTGGTGAACTGAGTATTAGAGCAGGTCCATGCAACTGTCCCACAACACAGAACAAGCAAGTGACGTATGAAGGGGAGCATCGCCACGCCCAGGGAAAGTAAGGCGATCTTCCCACGCCTCGAAGAAGGGGGGAGGGGGGCAGAGGTTTTTCTTCAGCAGCATAAAGCTGGACTTACAATAGTCCAACGCATCTGTCAGTCGTCCGTGCGTCTAGCAGTCTCAACCGTCTGCTTTTCCTCCGTCAGTTGAAAACGATTCACAATAATTCGTCGCCTGTCTATCCTTCTGTACGGCAAAATTTCAGTGTGACAACTTAACATTGCGATATTTCTTTAGTTGGAGACATATTTTCATGAAATAAATATTTTTTGGAAAAAAAATTTTTACTTGATAAGAATTTGTACCGATTTTTTTTACATTTAAAATTCCCAAATTTACCATTAAAGATAAATAAACCCAGATCCACCGCGTTGCATTTTATTTCAAGTGCGTATTCACGTCTAAGGAATGTCGTAAGAAGGCGGTGCCTCATCCGTATGTCCGTCGAAAGGGGAAGTTTGGTAAATATTTTACGGATGGATGGATAGAAAAAAAAGTTGCCCCTCGATTGGTTGAAGATCACGTGACCGCCGGACGGACTGACGACTGACGGATACGACGGTTTACTGTGAGTCCAGTCTAAGGTGCACTTGCGCAACAGGCACGGTAAACGGCGATGTAGACCTCCCAGAGGAGCGAGGGAGATTACTGTTATCACGACCGGTGTTACGCCTTAAGTCAATTAAATACTTATCACAACGATACGAAGGACAGCGGCTCGGTATGTCGCCTAGAACGAGTGGTCATCGAGGGCCGCGGCAGCGGACAATTAGCATATTATTATTTAAGATTTAATAAACAAGCATATTCGGTAGTGTTGCGTGGGTTCGTTATTACGATCCCAGTAAAGGAATCATGGAGACTTGGGTACATCAGGACCTGGGACCGAGGCGACAGAGCTTTTTGTGCCCCTGTCATTCCGGTCGACCGGCGGCTATCTTGGATTCATGCGACCTTGACGTTTGCCCTTTGATCCCAAGAGGTAAAATTATGTTAGGTACGTCTTATTGCTCAACAATCAAGCATGAAACGTATAAAATGCCTGTCGGTAAAAAGGTTGCCTGCAGTAAGAGGGTGGCCACCCCTTTATTATTCAAGTGGGAGTAACTTACGAGAGTTTGCTCTTAGGCTGAAGATCCCGATAATATAAGAGAGTTGAAATTTAATTTCACATCATTTCCAATATTCCGCAAAAATGTAGTTTACAAACTCGATTTTCAAGGGCTCATACCTCCCTTAATGTTTAGTTTAGGTAGAAAATGTATCATGTATTTCCTACTTTATTTTGCATAAGGAGTCACCTCAACAAGTTTATCGGTAGAATTTTGCCACGTTCTGTATACTAGATTGATAAGAGTGGTCGAAGAATTGCTTTTCTTCTACTGTCGTGGCGGAAGTTAGCTTGTTATCATCATCTCCCGCCATGTGGCTGTAGTGACTAAAGTTAAACAGTAAAGACGCGAGAGCAACATGTACATCACTAAAACTCGGAAACATCATCTTTTTGGAAGAGTTACAAGAGCCGTGGAATACGCGAAATGGGAGTAGAGGGAGAAAAGATGTGCCGAAATTAAAATTCGCCCCTGCTTTAATATATTTTTTTTTATTGCTGTCCGCCCTAAGCGACAGAGAAGTTCTCGCTTCTCCTTGAATATTGACCAACGCATAATATGAGTGTTTTATGCTCCAGCTTTTGGTCGGCAGATATTCAGAAATCAGAGGCACTGAAATTAAAATACGTCGCTACTGAAACGGTTTGTGTAGGCAAAATGAGCTTATATGATAGCTACGTTTTTTTCAAATAAACTTACTTATGAAAATCCTTGTATCCGGGAGTGGGGTGTACCATTCATGCGAAGTTTTTCATTCATGTGTTTTTGCCATTTCTGTCAATCTTGACCTTATTTAAGTTTTGAGTGTTTAACTTAAAATGGCATACCACCTTTAATGATTATTTTAAAAACAACCCTATGTCTAGTATTAAAATCCTTCCACATTATTTCTTTACGTAAATGTTTTAGTTGCGCGGGAAGGTTTGAATGTTACGAAAATTACTGAGCGACAACGCAGAAAGCAATTCGCGCTATACTGTGCTTTCCATTTAATGTTTCTGTGTTTTACATAAGTGGGCCTAGCAGACTACTGGAATACAGCGAGGTAATTTTTAAGTACAATCACAGATAGCCTGTATGAAAGTTTATTCTAGTTGTAAACCTTTTATATATATCCTTTGTACTAGGCCGTGTCCGATTCCTTCATAATGACGAACTACCATGTACTCGTACATGTGACCGAAAATTGACATCATGAGAAATATAACTACCTGTCTGTCCGAACTGCAAGTGACATGTGCAACTGTGGAATGGCACGTAGTATGTTTGTAATTCACTCGCTCTCTTGTGAGACACAAGTCGCGATATTGAAAAGCGAATTGACATCTATATTTGGCATTCAGCATTATTATTCTATTTGCACTATGGTAGCACAGCATTTTTAATAAGCGCGTAACCACAATACGATACCGGCAACAAATGAATACCCACATACATCATAACGTTCCATTAAATAAATCCGCATGCACGTTCATAACATACTAAAGCCAAGTCGATATCAAAAGCAGACTATCACCATACCAACGGTACGATAATTACGGAGATGTTATTACACTAGGCGATACAATATTGCCAATTATTTAAGAGGCAGACGTTAATAGAACATATTTGCGAAAATATTCTGTGTAAATATTTGGCAACATATAAGATGGTTAAATTTCATTGATCAGGTCTATAAATTTTCTCTTGCTTCGTGAGTTTTCATCATGATTGGTTACTAATTTAATTTACTTCATTCAGAAACACAGTAGTTAGCCTGCTAATACCGGCTTATTGTTGGCCAGTTATTAAAAACCGCACTCTTTTATTTGCTTGCCGATTGAAACTGCAACACTTTGCGAATTGAAAATGTAATATTTATACTACTAAATTTTAGTTGATGTTCAGTATGGTTTATTGAGACGTGTGTTTACCATCCTGTCTGGTGGCTAGTAGCTACTTGAAAAGCAAACTAAACGGAGTTGCCTGAATTTGTAGAGAACCGATGCAAGGGCAGGTTATGTATTGTCTATTCACGGTAACTTCAAACTTTTCTGAAACCCTGCTTAAGTTCTGCTTCCAGGATATTCCTCCGCCTCGTGCCAACAAAGCTTAACCCAGTTTAGACAATCGCGCACATGTACGGACAATACCTGTACATTGCGTGCTTTCTCACGAAAAAAATTCCAAATACAAATTTATTATAGTGTACAATTTTATGATCTAGTTAATCTGGTCATTTGAATGTGTAGTTATCTATAATTTTGGTCTTTTAAGTCTACCTAAGCAAAGAGATATTTTGCCACATTTATAAAACAGTATTATTGACGACTGCTTCAGTGGTTGAAAAAGATATTTGCAAAAAAAATGTTTTTCTGTCTGCAGCAGTAAAATGGGAGGGATGTAAGCTACCTACTATTTGATATCAACCATACAGGGAACATGCGGAAGGGCAAATATGCTAACTCTACGAAATTATTCTAGAATTTACTATATGATTGTATACGTAGAGTGAGAAAGCGCGAATGGTAAATTAATGTCCCATTAATTAATTCCAGCGTTCGTACATTTAGCTTAGGAAACAATANTTCCAGCGTTCGTACATTTAGCTTAGGAAACAATAAAATTGTCAAAACCACGTGGATTCCGCTAATATAAAGTTTATTGTACTCAGGTTGGAAACAAAATGAGATTCGCTACGGGAGAGTTCAGCATGGGGAAAATTTCCGCCGCAAGATGCACTGCTGTTCCAAAGAGGTTACTCTTATGCTGGCGGTATACGGACANGGCATGGGGAAAATTTCCGCCGCAAGATGCACTGCTGTTCCAAAGAGGTTACTCTTATGCTGGCGGTATACGGACAAATTCTATGTTTTTGTGTGTAAAAGTTCTTTCTTTTTATCGCTCGAATTGTGACGTTCTTGGCCGTGGCTAAATATATTAAGTGTTAGCTTTATTTTATAACTTTTGTTCGCGCTCTCTAATGCTATTTACAATGGTAAACAGTAAAAATACGACTGTGCTTGACAGTGAGCTTTCGTAAAAACGCTTATTTTAATTTTAGAAAATACGAATTTAAAAACGAAATAAACGTAACTGTCATTAAAAAAAATTTTTTAATTTATTTTTCATATTTAAATTACGTAATTGTGTGTTACGGTGTTTTGCTAAATCCAGTTTCACGAACCAAACCTCAAACAACGTGTGGATATATTCGTTGTTTCCATCTTTAGTACGAAGAACAAAAATAATTCTCTAAGTGAGTTCTAACACGATAAAATGGTGGCGAAAATTGTCAGTTGCCAAGATATTAGCATTGAGCTTCCCGACGTGAGTAGAATAAGCTTAAATGAGGATAGCACATTGTTGACTAAAGTAAGTGTTTTTATACGCTAGTACACTTATTTTGACTAAGTTCTAACGCAAATACTATATAATCAAGTTCGCGTTTCATGGCGGATTAAGGGCGTTGGCTACAGAAAAATTTGTAATTTCATATTTGTACCATATATTGTACAACTCGTAGATATAATCTGTCACTGCCTTTGCCTAAGATAAAAAAAAATTTATATTGCATGGTCTCTTCAAAATAACATATCAAAGTCCAAATTTTATGATTTTTGTAATGTACAAATAATATGAACCGAACTATTTGCAAAAATTTTAAAAAGGGCATCAGAAAGATCTTGTTTTAATTCATTTTAAGGTATGTTTAGTAAATGATATTTTCCTCTAAATTTAGGGACAGTCACAAATAAAAAAATATGCAAGAATTTCCTGGTTTTCAGCAATTTCTTTAAATATCAAAAGTGTTTGCTTTTGCAATTTCATAAATGTTTAGAAGTGGCTCTTGGCGTATTCTGACAGTGTGAATTATATAATTTATGTACGTAAGATGTTTTACATTATTTGTACATTTCTAAAACAGTAAAATTGTAATTTTTGTGATTGCATTTATGTGGAAACTATGGGCTCGAAAAAAATATTTTTTGCGAGGAAACTCGCTGATAATGTATAAAAGTTGAACAACGTGTTATAGAAATATAAAAGAACGCATTTTACCGTGGCCAACCCCTTTAAATAATCGGAGAGTGTTTACGTCGTGTGGGGGAGAAGCACGCGAGAATCCGTCGTAGTCTTCGTCGTTATTCTCTGCGTGACTTGGCGGGTGTTGCCAGAACACCCCGCGGATCGGGAGTGAAGGGAAGTACCGCGAAAATCACACCCGTTCCTTCGGAGATCGAACTCCTCGCACCCGTCTCTACTACGGGAAAGGACGGTGATGTGTTGGTTTTTTTGGCAGGGGGGAGGGGGGTGGCAACGACCACAGGCTTTACTCCACCCCCTGCCTGCCCCGTTACAGTCAGCAAATGGCGATGAGCTGCGGTAAAGACTACGTGTCTGGAATGAGCTGCAGCCCCCAGCATTTTTATACGGCCAAGTTTTGTAGGTACAGTCCGAGCACAAGATAAATGTGACCGCTTGGGAAAAAAATTTGACGGCGATGGCGCTTGATTGCCCAGTGGCCTCGCACTCAAACATTAAAAAAAATCGTATGCAAAGAAGACTGACTCTCACTCAATAGGCCGTGTGTTTGACTACGGATCACAACACAAACAATGAATATTTTTTGTGTAATCTTTCCTCTCCTCTCCATATTGATGATGGTACAATTTTACTAACCTGAGGCGCACTCACTTGCATTTTGCGTTCACACTGTCAACACCTGACATTAACACCGCGTGATTTATTCGTTGGCAGACGCTAATACAAGGAAGGGGGTGGCTAAGAGGAGTTTTGAGGGCGGTGGGAAGGGTGTCATATGTAGGTAGGGTTAAATGTCCAGTCGACAGTGAGGTCATTAGAGAGTTGTTCAGAGACAAAGTAATTGGAATGGAATCGACCAATTGACCATGGCCTGTAGTAACGAACCGTCCCACCATTCGCCTTGAGTGATTTTGGGAAACCATGGAAAACAAATCAGGATGGCCGCACCGGGAATCGAGTCGGTGTCCTCCCGAATGCAAGTCCAGTGATAAACCACTGCGCCACCTCGCTCGGTATCTTGAGGGGAAGAGGGGGGCACTTCTATAGCTGCGGTTTAGACTGATTAAAATAAGGTTAGTTTGAAACATAGCACATTGTTAATAATGTAAATATCAATACATACACTTAACTTAGCATAGTCCGTTCGATGTTTATTCACACTTTTTGAAACCAACCTTTGAAAAATCACCCCATGTTTGACGTGTTTGGTTGTTTTCTCAATGTGTCATTTATCATAGGCGTTTTATACTTGTGTTAACATAAAATTAGCTTATTTTTGGCCAATGCGAAATTTAACTTATATAATATTTATAAAATATAATATTATATTTATTATTATCTGAATATAAACAGGGAGAAAATAGATGTGTTGGTAATGCCAAGTAAGAAATGGTTCTTATCCAAATATGATTACACTAAGGGCGCAAGAATGCGGTGCGTTGTCCTTCTGGTGTAATTTTCTAGAGTTAGTTAAGCTTTGCTTGCATGAGGCGGAGAAATATCCTGGAAGTAGAACTTCGGCAGGGATTCAGAAAAACTGGAAGTAACCATGAATGTACTATAACAGGATATTTTAAAAAAAAAGTTCGCAATTATATTTATTCGCTAGATACAGACTTTCATACGCATGTGCTCTTGTAGGCATGGGAGCTAAACGTATTCGATAAAGCCAGGTTGTTACACCCGTACACACTACAGAATGAACCAGTTCGCTCAACGGCGACGCTAGTCTGCATTCATTATGCACCCGTGCCTGCGTGTGTGTTTTCTAACACTTCGAGCCGTGCGCGGGCTTGCAGACATTCGAGACAAGCTGTAGAAGCGAGTCGCCGACGTTCAACGCAGCGTGATCGTCAGTTCTGTTGGCCTCCGTACTCCTACTTGCCATCGTCCTGCCGGTTCGCAATACACCGTACGCTACACTGTGCTGAGCAACGTTCATTACTGGCCCGGCCGTCGACCAGTATGGTGGCGATTTGCCCATGGCCCAATGAAATGTTCTTTCCTATGGAAAATAGTTATACAACCTATTGTGTTCACTTCAGTAACGTGCACTTTAAGTGCTGCCGACTTATATTACATCGCAGTGAACGTCATGAGATCTGTTGGTGAAACAATATTACAACGCCGATGTCTTCAAGGAATTTGGACGTCGTACCTTATAGCAAGCTCCTGTAACTTAGTATAATTCAAACTACTTAATATTATATCGCCAGAACTAAAAAGCTAAGTGAATAAAAATTCTAAAATGTGTTTAATTAATACGTTTAAAAAAAACTCCATAAACGCGAAAATATTTGCTTATGATTATTTTACTGGAGCTACTATAAAAATTTAATTCGAAACAAAATTTTACTGTGAATAAATTAATTTTCGAACAACGACAGCAAACATATTTTGCGTGCTCCAGTCACCAGCTGTGAGCCATTACTGGAGTTGCGACATCTTACGGAATAATTATTCCAGCGACTATACTTGCATTTAATGATGTTCCACTCCTTACGATGTGGTTTATATGACGAAATAATGATTGGACTAAACATAGTCCAAAGTTATCTACCCTCCCCACTGGGCAAATCAACTAACCAACAAAACAATTGGCCAAAGTCAGATAAAACAATCTCCTACGATGGTAGTCCTCGCTCCCGTTTTTTTAAATAGGTTACTAGATCCGCCATTGTTGGCGGATGTAGCAAAAGAACGGAAGGGATGTTCCAAATTACCATATGAGATATGCCCGGATGAGGAATGTAACTTAATTAAATGTAAATTACGTTGGGTTTGTGTATTTACCTCCCCTTAAAAACAATTCCGGCAATAAATGGATTACGTAATATAAAGACTGGATTTAATAGAGTTTTACTGGCACAGAAAATTATCACTAAAAAAATTGCATTACAACACATCAGTTCATGTGTATCTTCACATATGTTGAAAAATACTGAGCATGTCCATAGAAAATATAATCCGAACAAATGCAGTGACTATCAAAAAAGGAAACGTCAATTCTCCACATTTGGAATTTACTTGTCAATCAGCAGAGGTAGAATGAAATTATACTGTAAATTAAAGAAAAATAAAAGGAGCAAATTGTGGAGACCGCCAGAGAAATATCAGCAGGCAAGTTGAAAGCGCCGTTCGCAGTCCTCTGCTTAACAAATGCGGAAGCTTCAAAACGATCTGTTGGTTAAATATCAAAATAAATATTTTGACAAAATTATGTTATAGCTTGTGTGTGATTTTAATTTTATATGGTAGTATTTTATGCTCGGATTCTCTTCTTAAGTAATATTTCTTCGTTTTCGTATCATAATTTATTTATCATCGTAATCTTTCAGAATTTCTGTCTACAGGAAATTTACATTTTACAAGTTGTTTAGTATATTCTGTACTGAATTTTACTACGTATTATTTAGTAGTTGAAAAGTGCAGAATCGTGTTGATATTCTAAAGGTTATGTTATGCTATTTGTGACAAACGTTTACGTCGATAGTTAGGATTTCATGTCTATATTGCAGAGTATGGCAAATAGCTAAACTTCTACAAAATATTTTTTTTTTTTAATTTTAATTCATGTAAACTTAAATTATAAAAGAATCCGATATAGAAGGTGGCATCGATCATTAAGAAGAAACAATCCCAAAGTACAGCGCTTTACCTTCGTTCACTTCCTGTCAGTGGAAATAAAACTGTGGCTTACAATAAGGTATACATTATCAAAAGTAAATTAGTCAATTTAGTATGCAATTATGGAAACTGCACATAAAAATAGCAACTGATCGTGACCACGTAGGTGTTAACAGTACCCCAAGGTTCGATGCACACACAATTTTTATGTGAAGTGATTGTACCCTGTTAACTTGACAGGGAAATCTCCCTCGCGACTCCATAGAGGCAAGACGACAAGAAAGCCAACTTTTTATTCTGCAGGATACATTCTCCCGTATGAATACAATTTAAAAGGAATAAAAGCTCAAGGAAAACTGTACAATACCGCCGTTCGCTCTTTTTCCCAGGCATATTTCCAACCTGTCGTCTGCATTATGCATTATTGTAAGTCTGAAAAATAACGTTTCATATAAGTTATAATTTGATTCAGAAATGAGACGCGATTATAACCCGTTATCTGCGTCGCGAAGTTATCCTTGAACTAATAATTGTGAAAAAAAATTATTTCTTCCAGAAAAAGTCATTTATAAAATCAATTTTTTCCTATTATTTACGAGGAAGTAATTTCAAAAATAAACAAATTAAAAGAGTCTGAGAATATGCAGAGAGTTCTAGATAGAAGTATTGAAATTTACAGTCATCGCAAATTAAACAGAATTATTTTCGTAACAATTATTTGTTTTCTTATCTGAGCTCGCGACAACGTCGCTAGTCATATGTGACTTATGCACGGAAAAGATCACCGTTGCAAGAAGGTAATGTCGAATTTACAAGTGGAACTTAAATTTTTTTAAATCTCATATTACAAAATATGTTCCGAAAACACTGATTCTATTTCATTGTCGTTGCAAAAACAAGTGAAACCAGTCCCGCATTGGGACACATATTTGCTTGCTAATTTAATAACATCCCATATTTTAACTGACATTAATTTTAATTTTTTCTAGTACATTTTCTTTGCATGTTGAATATCTACGATGGCAGTTGACTTCTGTATGTTGAACTTGGATGGACCCATTATTTCACTTCACATATGGACAGCAAAATAAGCGTCATCGACATGATTTTCATCAACATTTTTTGTTTCTATTGACAACTTTCTTAAAATGCACTCGGAATAACAAAGTTAAAAAATGATTTCCTGCTCAAGGAAAACTGGGTGGAATTTTCTTGATGCAGTTTTTATCATATTTATACATTCAGTTGGAAAACATTTTCACTCAGTTTTTTTTTAGTTTTTATATTGCTGCAAAATATTTATCACATGGGATATAACTATATTCAGGCTTAGGAAGCATGTGCACTATTTTTCGGAACCGCTCTAGCTTAACTTGTGTGAAAAATACGGAAACAAGGTATATATTTTTTTTCTGGGCGCCACAGTTATCGGGAAACAGGCACTGTTATGTATATAAGCAACTAAGTGTATCTGTCGGTTCCTTTTTATCAACAGTTTCTTCAGACAGGTAAATGTGAGCATCTCTGTTTTTACCCGAATGAATGCAAAAGTCAAACAACCAGATGAAAGGCATCTCATGAAAGTACTTTAGGCAAAGGGAGATTAGGTTGGCAGTCTAACGTAAGTACGTCAACGTCTGAATCATTTTTACACAGAAAAAAAATTTGTTAGTGGCTACAAAAACTGTGCAAAAAAAAAGATTGTGGTGTCCAATAACACGTAGATTGACTAGTACGAAAGCGATTTAGTGTTCACTAACATATTTATTTATAGAAGAAACGTTTATTGGCTGCCACGAAATATTTAGTTGACAGCAACAGCATTCATGTTATCCACAGTCAAACATTTTTTATGGGACTGCAAAACTACATCCGTTATATTTTGCGCATGCGCTTTGGCATATTCTAAGTGGCCACGTCTGGCCACAAGGCCATACCTGCCTGTGTTCGGTTCTTTGCATGATGTTACGAACTAATTCGTGAGGGATATTCTTAAGTACTTATGAACGGATTATATAATTCCTTCGTTCCAATTAATAAAATGTTACACGTAAATTATTCCAGAAAATTGACTTTCCTTGAAGTGAAGTGTGCAAGCGTTGTTGAGTGTGCCACACGTTAGATGTCTGTTGCTGAAGACGACACTGGAACGTCGAGCAAAGTAGCATAGTGCTAACAAGCTGAGCTCCCAGTTGAGAAGTCCAAGGTTCAAATCTTACTCGTGACGACTTTGAATTAAGTGTTTGATTGTAGTTGGACCATATCTACCTCCAAAAGTACACAACCCGCTAAACACCTTTGTGAACCTCGCTAACCAGTATTGCTGCTACCATAGTAGCATTTTCGCTGCTACTAACGAACACATTATTGCCTACTAACACACTGAATTTATTGATGACCACAAACGTCATTTTGCAGTTTCCTCTAAATGCTGAAATGATAAAAAAAAAATTTCGTTCGCACCACAAAATCTTTTGCCATGTCTATATTAACAAAAGAATTTTGCGGTTGCCAACATAATTTTTTTGGGCACCACAAAACTGTTTTTCCAGTGTAGGCAAATCAGTCTTTATTCTCAAATCACAATAGAGCATTCCCAACTTTTCAAGAGGTGCCATTTTTTTCTTGTTTAAAACCTTGAATCACGTCAATGCTTTTCCCAATAATTTTCATTTTAGTTTCCACCTTGTCAAACTTTATGCAGGTATCAATCTTTGGACTGCCAAATACATAGTGAAAACAATGCCACCAAGTATATGAAATAAAAAANTCAAATCACAATAGAGCATTCCCAACTTTTCAAGAGGTGCCATTTTTTTCTTGTTTAAAACCTTGAATCACGTCAATACTTTTCCCAATAATTTTCATTTTAGTTTCCACCTTGTCAAATTTTATGCAGGTATCAATCTTTGGACTGCCAAATACATAGTGAAAACAATGCCACCAAGTATATGAAATAAAAGTCCCTGGAAACAACAGGCTGGTAGTCACACTTAGCTCCAGATATCAATAATACTTCGTGGCAATGCTTTCGCAATTTTTTNATGAAATAAAAGTCCCTGGAAACAACAGGCTGGTAGTCACACTTAGCTCCAGATATCAATAATACTTCGTGGCAATGTTTTCGCAATTTACCATATTGTGCAATTCACTTAGTGCTCATATCGAAGTTTCAAGCTTACTGTCATAATAAAATATGGTTTCTTCTTCGATATTTTTGTTAACGAATTTTGTGCGTGCGTTTGCAATTGAAGCAGCTATTTTGAAGATGATTATTCTTGAAGTATATGTAAGCACTTACAAATAACTGAACGCTACTAGGATACAACAAAAGCAGCTAAACTTCGAGACTTCAATTTGTATACACTTTTTGTAGATAAGCCGCCATTTATCAGAGAAATTGTTTTACTCTCTGCAGTGTCGCTTTCTGTCACTTGAATAAAAAGTAGTGTCAGAATTATATCGTTAAGCTAGTCTTCTCTCTACATGGCCAAGAATCTGCAAACTGCCAGTAGTATCAGTTAATATTCTATAAATCCATATTTCATCACCAAGCTCAAGCTTTATCTTCTTATAAAAGAACAAAAGAGGTGATGAATAATAAGTAAATATTACAGCAGTCTGATTTATAACCCCTTGCGTGTACTGGCACTGTCTTCCAACAAATAATGTCCCGGAGATTCAATTCAGACCTACTGGCAAACGTCAGGTTACGTTAATTATGACGTTTACGAAAAAAGAACACTATTTCAAAAGTTTACTTTAAGCTTTAGCAGTTATACCTTGCATACCAAATCTATATAAATAACTCAAAAGAACATAACTCTCTTCTACATTAACTACTTTACGACACCACGTGTCATCATCTTTATCTACGTCGTAATTTACACTTAGGATATTTCGATATACTTTCCGTAGATAATATAACGTCTTCGTACTACGTTATACGTTGTCCTAAGAACGTTCACCCACGATCACGACACTTTTTCTAAGACTGTGTGCAAGGCGAATAAGTGGGGGGCCTGTGTACGTCTCTTTCATGCAAAGGTGCATGAGAAAATGGTTAAGCTCGTACAAACTTGCAACTGAGAAGCTATTTTGGCTCCAATAAAGAGCAGCCTCGAAGCACAAAGGACATTTGATTAATGTAGCAAGTAAAATGGCTTAGGCATAGAGAAACCGAAAATAATCCACAAGTTAATTTCAGTATTTCCCAACATTTTAATTAGGATAATGTAATTAACTTAGTTTATAAGGTCGTTCGTTTACAACTCNTAATTTCAGTATTTCCCAACATTTTAATTAGGATAATGTAATTAACTTAGTTTATAAGGTCGTTCGTTTACAACTCTTTTGGAATTTCTGTGGATAAGAGCAAACAGTGCTAAAAAAATCCAGTTTTCATCTCCCTGCGCAGATTTTATCATGGTGATTATTTTCCCCTGTGACGGGTAAGATTAAAAGGGAATACACTTAAAAAACCATTGGGTCGATGGTGTTGAATACATTACAGTGAACGTCGAGGACATAACCTTAATTTAAATANTAATTTCAGTATTTCCCAACATTTTAATTAGGATAATGTAATTAACTTAGTTTATAAGGTCGTTCGTTTACAACTCGTTTGGAATTTCTGTGGATAAGAGCAAACAGTGCTAAAAAAATCCAGTTTTCATCTCCCTGCGCAGATTTTATCATGGTGATTATTTTCCCCTGTGACGGGTAAGATTAAAAGGGAATGCACTTAAAAAACCATTGGGTCGATGGTGTTGAATACATTACAGTGAACGTCGAGGACATAACCTTAATTTAAATAATTAATTCAAATTTTTTTTGGTTTATAGAGTATTCACTCATGAGAATTTTCTCCGCCGTGAACAGAGAATGGGTTTTTGCAGATTTTCTCAAAAAATCTACGTCGTACTGAAAAATATAAAAGTTGACTGTATTACGGCTTTGCTTAAAAGAGTTAAAAGTGATTTTTACGTAACCTCAATAGAGTAAATAATACAATCTGAATACACAAAAAATAACTCAATTTTCATGAGTTGTGGCTTGGTTTAAATGGAAAATNGTAAATAATACAATCTGAATACACAAAAAATAACTCAATTTTCATGAGTTGTGGCTTGGTTTAAATGGAAAATATCCCAAATAATTCAGCTAGGTTCCGCCGTGGAAAATGTTGCAGTACTTATTTTCTGAAACAAGATGTATTAAAGTAAAAATATTTTTTTTTTTTGGTGCGTCCTGTAGAAGCTTATGTACTGTATTTTTTGCATTTGTTTGCAAATGTGTGAATATTTTGTTCCCATTTAATGGTTTTATATAAATTGTAGCAACTGTCTAAAAACTTTGAATCAGTCTCTTTGTAAAAATATTTAGTAAACAAAACCAAGGTGTTTCCAGAAAGTCCCGGAACAAATTCTCGTCGAAAGATGCGGCGAGACGTTTGGACAAATCAACGTGCTGAACTGAGAGAAAGGTTCGTTTCAGCCAAGAAAATACTTGCGTTTACGTGACCAAACCCACATGTGAGGTTTATCTGCATCAGGCAGATCTCGTTATCCCAACAAATATGTTTTATTCACTCAATATAGATTTCTGTCATACGAAAAAAGCAAAAAATTGTAACTTTTTTTTTTTTGGCTGTATAGAAACATTTTGTTGGCAGAACAAATCTCAGTGTATATATGGTATCACACCACACGTTAAGATTAAACCACACTCATGTAAATGGCAAACAACGTTGGTATAAATTACTCTTCTAACGAGCAAGAGTGTCTGACAACAAACGATTTCTTATTACCTTCAACAAGGGAATTAGAAGAGGTCTGTTTTGATATGCGATTTTCGATTCATCACAAACATTTTTGATATAACATAAGCCTTACATATCATATAGTAATGTTTTTTTTTTTTNTTTTGATATTACATAAGCCTTAGATATCATATAGTAATGTTTTTTTTTTAAATATTGACGCAGTAACAACTCACAAAGAAAAATATATTACCCGCCGTTAATATGTGTAATTTGATAGGGCCTGTGTAACATTTACCAGTGGAACGTAAGTAACTAAGCAAATTCCATGTGAACTACATAATAATAAATACATATTACTTTCTCGAATCAAAGTCTAAAGTATTGTCTGTTACTCACACGTACGCTTAATTTCCAGTTTTTACACCATTTTATATCTTTATGCGTAAATATGTTAATTAATAGTTGTCATGTGAACATTGAATTCACGATGGCCAAGCGACTTTTGCTATAATAAATTAAAAACATTTTCTGCCACTCTTTCCTGTAAAGCGAAACTTCTCAGTAAAATTTTAAAAGTGGTTCCCATGCTTTAATTGTTGTTTCACTTGGTCTAGTAATAAGTGCTGTGATGATTGCATCTCACATCTTTCGTCGTCCAACTTCACGAGGAGACACGTCTGAAGCTTGCTGATTTGAACGAGTGAGTGAAGAGATTTGGGCGGCTCCGAACAGCGATGTCTTTGAGAGCCGACGAGGGTGAAGCGAGGTGAGCTTGGAGAAGCGCCGGAATGTAAGGAAGAGGGAAACGAGAGACCCCCGAGGAAACCCGCCGACCAGCGGCAGCGTGCAGGGACGTCGGAGGGCGGAATTCGATACTGCACCTCCGTCACCTGTAATAATGACACGATTACGTGACAATTTTTAGAGGGACGAAACTGCGCGTGGTTGTGAAGAGAACGACAGCGGAGAATGAGAGTCCGAGGGGGGTGGGGGGCTGCGTTGCACACGTTCACACACTCCGTCGGGAAGTCGAAGACCAAAACAGCAAGTTTCGCGTGAGTCAGGTGTCAGTAAATCATGTGCCATTGCATTTTAGAGCAAGTAAAGAGGGTTCCCTACAATACCATGACACTTCACACTATCAATGAAAATGCCGCAGATAGGAATGTCGAGCTTTGTGATTTGTTTGTGAATATGGGCAACGACAACGAACATTTTACTGGCGTAATTGTTTGGTGTGATGGTGCAACCTTTAGATTGAACGNGTGAATATGGGCAACGACAACGAACATTTTACTGGCGTAATTGTTTGGTGTGATGGTGCAACCTTTAGATTGAACGGGAGTATCAATTTCGCAACGGTTGTGTACTGGGCCGATGAAAATCCACGCATTATGGTAAATCTTCCTGAGTTTACAGTGTGGTACGGTTTGTCTGCCAGAGGACTTATGGGGCCATGCTTCTTCAACGGAGTGGTGACAGGTGAATGTTACCATAACAAGTTGCAGGAAAACAATCGTACCAGGTGTTCACCAACTCTACCCAGACTACGATTGCTTTTTTTTTTCAGTGGGACGGTGCACCCACCACCACATTACTATCGAGTCGTACTATCTCTCCTGGATTAAATATTTNTTTTTTTTTCAGTGGGACGGTGCACCCACCACCACATTACTATCGAGTCGTACTATCTCTCCTGGATTAAATATTTATTTGGTGATGGATAGGCTGACGAGGAAGTGTTGAGTATCCGCCCAGATCTCCAGCTTAACCGCCGTTAGATTTTTATCTGTGGGGAACGCTGGAGAACAATTTGTACGCCACAAAGCCACGGACATTTGGTAACATGAGACGCGATTGTGACCGCCTGTGAATCCACTCCCACAGAAACTGTAGCTACTCCGGGTCGTTTTCTTCTACAGCGTTACAGACGATGCCTTGGTGCAGATTGCGGACATTTTGACAGTTTGTAACTGATATTAGCATTCGTACCGACTCGACGTTGTTCTTATAGCGCCCAATACAAGGCAGTCCCATAATATTGTCTTCACTAGTTTCTCTGTTATTTTCTGTTCGAAGAGTGTGTATATTAATTTGGGACACATGGTACTTCCTGGCGGATTTTCATGAAACTTGTTAATGATAAAAAATTCCCTGGAAGATAATTTAATATATTATGGCGAACGGGTATGGGAATTAAGTTTTATGACACGCATTTTCCTCGTTCGGTGCCAACCATTTACTTGTACGCAGTTTGTGCGTTACAGTAACATTTTGTAAGTTCTTTGTGTATTAACAGATAAAATATTTATTTGGAAACTTCGACACGCCCGAAAATATTATTACTATCATAATTAATGCTGTGAACAAATGAAATGTACCATTATACTACAATTACACAAAAATAAATAAAACAAGAAAGCACGTCATATGGAGACACTTAAATATGCCAAAAGTTTTCCTTGGCACTGTTCGTAAATATTATTAAAAATAAGTGTCCTCCTATTCGACAATGATTTATGGTAAGTTTTCTGATGTATGGAGGGCACAGTACTCCTTCTCTTATTATCACAGAACAGGTAAGCGTGCAGAAGTAAAATTGTGTGGCAGTTCCTTGGCTGTACGAGGCTCTCGGAACGTGTCTTGTGTCTGACTGGCTAATGCGTGCTGCGGAAGATCCCCTATTGGCTGGGCTGCCAGCTGGCGAGTATGTTAAGGGTGTTGGACCACCAAAAACCAATCATTTTATATTTGTACCAAACATTTTTCACCTTGTACGCATTGTATGTGATGACGTTTTCCTAGAATTAAAAAATTTAACACTTTATATTTTTTGAATAATTTGATGTAAATTACTAACTATGTTGTACAGATGGAAAACATTTACAAAGTAAATGGATCCTATGAGCTACCGCGTGACGCATATGTAAATCACCAAATAGTAAACCATATATATGAAACAAATGTTAAATATAAACATATGTTTGAATTTTNGACGCATATGTAAATCACCAAATAGTAAACCATATATATGAAACAAATGTTAAATATAAACATATGTTTGAATTTTAAATGTTTTTTCTAATGTATGAAATATTAGTTGGTGATTAAATATATGCCAAATCATAGCCCACGGTATTAGTTAATATGGCAAATTATTTCGTATGTGCAACTTAGTTGGTATTTGTTATTATGGCTGCAACAAAACAGAAGAATTTTTTATTTGACATCAAATGAAAAAAAAGATAAAGTGTAAAAAAATTTTATTTGAGGAAAATGTTGTGACATAAAATGCNTTATTTGACATCAAATGAAAAAAAAGATAAAGTGTAAAAAAATTTTATTTGAGGAAAATGTTGTGACATAAAATGCTTACGAGATGAACAATGTTTGGTACAATTAAAAAACAATGATTTTTTTGTGGTCCGACACGCGCTGATTAGCGGCGTTCCTACACTTTGCCGACAAGTAACGCTATCTGGCTGGCGTATGCGTGCTGCTGCTGGAACTTATTAGAAATATCTCAACTGTCAGAAAAATCACAAACAATATTTCCTTTCGAGTACGGAATTGTAGAACAGAGTGCGTAGGGCGGAAGAGTGCGCATGCGGCTGAAAGAAGAAATTACGCACGACTTAGAAAAGCGTGTAGCTATCAGCGAACTGCCTATAACTATTCAAGTAAGTATGGGATGTACGTAGTAAACTGAGCACTTTTGAAAGCCCTGCTTAAGATATTTTCTGTTTGCATAGTTTGTATTCATCCGCCATATGCAAAATTAACATTGGCCTGGGCCTGATCACTTTATTCATTCGTCGGTCAAGTGAATTAGTGGAATTATTAGAAATCAAAATGTTTTACTATTTTTTTAATAACTGCCCTTACATGCATTAAAAAAAGCAAAACAAATCATTTAAATATTTATAACTATTAACCTAACCCTTTTAAATAAACTTTAAGAAATGGAGCTACTTTCCCTCCGGCGTTACCAACTTTATTGGGTGCGTGCCAGCCAGTATGCCCATTAAAATATATGCAAGTAGAAACAGNTTCCCTCCGGCGTTACCAACTTTATTGGGTGCGTGCCAGCCAGTATGCCCATTAAAATATATGCAAGTAGAAACAGCGAAATTTTTCAAAGGTTGAATTCAAAAGTGATCTGTTTACCATAAACAGCCTTTGCGTATGTTTCCTGATATTCAAATCGCAACTTCAGAGTATGCCGGTATCATTAAGCAAGTATCACAAGCTGTCAAATATTTCGTCGAAGGGCTGAGCTGTGCCAGGGTGACTACTGCGAGCGAATAGCGTAGTAAGTGGCTGTACGTCTTAATGTTAATATCAAGAAACATTTGTAGCCATTTATTTTTTTACGGAACTAAGCTTGAGTGCACAGAAAATAACGTTCCGGTAAAAACGGACTCAGAATTTTGTAATTTAAGTGAGCGGTAATTGTGTACATAAATTAAATTTTCACGGATTTATTTCGTGTGAAAATATGTCAAAACTGCTAAAGCGAGACGAGTTTCCTCAGCTGGGTTGGTTGTATCAGTCACTAGAAAATTCCGTGTTAGAATTTAGGATATGTTTCGATCCTGAAGTCTCAATGCGGTTATTTCTCGTAATAGAATATTGGTCCGTAGATCTCTAAAGCGCCTGCTTTACGTTGCGAGTTTTTATAGCAGTGTGCTGGAGGAATGTTAGCTCGATCAGTGGCGAAGTAAAGAACTCCAATTTGCGCTGCCAGACGTCTATCTCTTTGCAGCATTAACGTCGTTTTATAATTTGAAGTGGTTATACCTGAATCCCGAGAAATTGAGATCATGCGTTCCCACGTAGGTGTAGTGGAAAATTCTATTAATTTTTTAATAAAACATATTTTGTAAAGCGACTAGGACCGTGCCCCTTCCGAGACGCACAATGAAAGCTCCGAGCCAGCTTTACTGAGAAAGACTCGGGGGCAAATCAGCTTACAAAACTTCAAAGGGAATTTTTATCAAAGCACATTTCTCATCGACCTTCTGAAAGCGGCAACGAGAAGCTTTACCTCGGTCTTGAAATCGAAGAAAGAGGAATATGATTCATGAATTCGTAGCAGATGTTTTAATTTTACTAAGAGCACGAATCACACGAAATATTAAGTAGTTTAGGACACGTTAGTTTCATACACACTATTCCGACTGCTGTATTTTCGCCTGCTCTAGATAAACATAAATGTGTGTGTGTTTTATTTGTAACAACAGTTTAAAGCTGACATTCACATCGTCGCATTCTATCAAATACTTATTGAAACTGAAATTTAAAACCATACATTAAACTTAACTTCAGGCATCTCCAAGAATTATTGTTTCATAATTATGTAAGCAATTGTATTTAATACGTACTCGCTCCTTTACGTTGTTAGTTAATTGCTAAATGCTTTGCAAAATGAAATCGTTTGGAAATATGAAGAGAGTTCTGTAAACGATAACACTTTCTTCTTAGCTGTGTTCATATTCGCTGCACTCGGCTACTCGCCTGTGAGACCTCAGTATCCACAACAGCAAGAATCTAGAAAGGTTGCAGCCGGAGTCGGAATGAAAACAGTTCGCCTCCGACGTAGGCGTGCCGCAGATAGAATCGTACGTAGGCAGTTCACGGTTGAGCACTTTTTAAACCCCCTAGTTTCATCTTTCAATCCTTTTCGTGTCCCTTCCAGAAAGTAAACATCAACACTTGTGTGCACTGTAAAAATAATTGTGTAATTTTACACAAATGAATGTGGCAGGAGTTACTCCACCGAAGTCGGTGTATTTTTACACTTACAAATGTCAATGTGTTTTTTTTTTCGTTCTGCGTTCAAGTAAGTTCATCCTAAAAGTTATTTATATAATATTTACACTGTGCTACTAATTTTATACAGCATTGTGTCAAATGACTATTACTATTTAGCATAAAATAAATTATTACGGAGGGGGCTACTTGAAGGTTGAGACACTCTGCATTACGATTAAACCAATTGCTCACCATATTCAGTGATGCTACATATCAACATAGGCTGTTTGTGATAGTCAGCCTGTTGGTCGCGTACATTTCCACGTACCTATCAAAATAAACACTGCCGCGTGACTTCCAGCTTGAGTTTACATCAGCTGGCTCATATGTCCACTTCATACTCATTAAATAAACAACAAACAGTAACAAATATTGCAATGAACACTATAAACACGCACGCATTAGGTTTGGNTCATACTCATTAAATAAACAACAAACAGTAACAAATATTGCAATGAACACTATAAACACGCACGCATTAGGTTTGGGAAATAATAGGCCTACTGGTTTGCGAATATTGATTGTTGTTCACAACTATTTTCCTGTTTAGACTTAAATTAATGACTTAAACCGTGGTCAACACTTTCAAAGAAATAAGAAAATATGTTTTTTATTTAGGTTGTCAACAGAACAGAAAAATAATTAAAGGTATTTATTTTTCCCGTTATAAAAAAAACAATGCCAAGACGTTTCGAACGTTCACCTTTAATAAATATTACTGCTGGAACGCTAGCTCGTTAAAGAAAGGCATGCTTTTAGATAAAACGGCGTGTTTATTACTACATACAGAAGACGACGTGCTGCAATCAATCGTTAAATGACCTTAGAATTATGTTTCCATTGTTTACTAGTAGAATTATATTGCATAAATACCTCGCAAAACAACATTTTAATGCAATGACTACGCAAAAGTAATAAAAATTACGAGTAAAGAAAAAAAACTGTAATGAACCTCAATGACTGAACATAATTGATCCTAATTTTTACAGCATAATTCCACTGTAATATTTGTCACTCGATGCACGTATAGTAAAAATACGTCCAGCCTCGCAGTTTTTCAAGCACACAACACTTAAGTTCCTAAAGGCGTACCACTTTGCTTACAAAAAAATCACTTTTTGGTTACAAAATTTAAATGTCTTCGCGGATATGAACCTAACTTCGCAGCAAACTAGAAACACAACACCTAGACAGTGACAACGTATGTATTCCATGAAACTGCATTCGTACATTTAATGCAGAATCTAATTTTGCCCCAAATTACTTACCTTGAAGGAAGTAGTGGAAGTTAGTACTTCCTGTTTGACATATCGGCTTATACAAATGAAAGTGTTAGGCCAGATGTAATAATACTGTTTTATCATTTTCCTCGCTCTAAAGAAATGTTTCATGTGCAGTATAAAAAATTTTCATTGCGTTATTATTTCAAAACGAGTGACATACGTACTCCGGTATAAACTCTATGGTCATAAGTTCAGAATCGCCTGAATACAAAATAACACACAAATTTATTTAAGTTTTGAGTATTGCAACTCATCGCAAATACAGTATAACCAAACACACAATGAGATTTATATAACAACTTTGGAGGTCACTTAATCACACTATGTGTGTTTCTGCACTCCAGATAGCACCGCTCACAGAAATTCTATCGTGCTTGCCAGTGTTAGTGGCCTGTCGACATACCGGTAAACAGTTTTACGGAGCTGACGAATACAGTCCTTGTGAACGGCGAAGCACATAGAAATGCTAGTAAAGCTTGCATGCTTAACCTGACATGGTATCCCAACAGAATACATCCACCACATGCAATGTATCTACGACTGTAACGGAGACCGCGGGAACGAGGCGCCTTTGGGGTGAGGAAGTTCGATGCTGGGGGCCAGACGAGTTCTCTGACCCATGTTCAAAGGGGCAGTGCTTGAGCGCGTACAAGCGAACCACGGAACTAGTACGCAGGCCACTGCACGCGAGAAGGGGGTTGGACGCATGTCCTTTCTACATGAGTAAGCACTCCACCTATACAGCTTACTTCAGGTGGAAACTCTGGAGTTCTGCAACTACAGGTTCCGGGAGTGTGTTGGGGATGACAATTTCGTAGTAGCACGGATCGTCTTTACAGATGAAGCCACTTTCACGAGGGAAGAGTTCAACAACTGTATCAGTCATACATGTGCTGTCGAAAACCCAAGTACAAATTACACTTGAAAGTATTCACAGGGAAACTCATTCCCTGTGCATTTCTCGACTGGAGTTGTATGTTAACGCATAATTGATTTTTTCTTTGTTAGTCTCAATGGATTACTTATCTCCGTTCTCTGCAGAAGTTGTACCGCTGTAATTCGAGCATGTGCTTTCAGACGCATGTTAAGCGACATGATTCTAGAAGTAAGCGGCCCCGTATCATTTTGCTATGATGGACAGGTAGAGTCGGAACCATTGCATGGCCACCTGGATCGCCCGATCTCGATCAACTTGACTTCTCCCCTTGGGCCCTAATTAACAAACTTGTAAGTGCGAGACATATTGGCACTATCATGGAGCTGAATGCTTGATACGCCGGCTATCTTCGCACGTGCTTGTTGCAACAAGCAGCAACGCTGCACAACCTGTGTCCAGTGGTGTATAGCATTCACTCTGAACAGACGCAGTAAGTATGCTGCCTTCTGACAACGTGTGTACAATGATACAGCAATAAACAGTCAGGTACTTGCCCCGTGAATCGTATAAATACCATGTGTACTTACCTGCTCCTGCTCATTGCCGTTGTCATAAATGACTAGACGGGATATCGTTAGGTGTTTATTGTCATTTGGCAACACACACTAAGTTGATGGTCAAATGGGAATCTGTAACGGCATCATACGATGAAAAATTTTTATGTTCAAATCTTGGATAAGGAATACACGTGTGTCCCATTGTTAGATTTATGGTTAGCTTTAGTTTCTAAGCACATTCGCTAAGACTCCCGATAGTCAGATGGGCATTAATACAAAAATTACATAAATAAAACATATTTTCATAAAACTTTTGATGTTCCAGGTTGTTCGGAAATAAAAGAAAATTTTCGTGCATCACACAAATGTTGAGTTTTGGGGTGGAGTGTACACATACGCGTCATTCAAAACAGTCTCTGTTTTCAGCAGCACGTCTTTTCCTTGGATTAATAAGGCTTTCGATCGCGTCGCTGAAGAAATGTGGCTCCCTTGAGGCAGGGCAATTACTGATAGCACTTTCTGCACTGTCCCACTTTCTGAACATCCTGTACTTCAGGAAATTATGTGCTTAAAAATTTAGTATTTTTATGTTGCCAAGTCTGGGGATTATGGAGGATGCGGGATCACTTCGTTTCTCAGGTCACTTAAAATTTTGTTTTGTAACTTTTGAATCATGGGGTTTTTTGGGTTTGCCAGCCATGACCAGAGGACCCTTCTGTTACGAACTAACTTTTCAGCTAGCTCATAATTGAAGTATTTAGGGACGTAGCTCAATGATGACTCATGATTCGGTAAAGCACAACAGTATCTGGTAAGGTTTTATTACATGAAGATTATACAGTTGCTATTTAAATGACTATTGATCGGGGGAGCTTTACATTGAATTTAAGATGATTATTATTTAAATAATTATTATGATTCACGTCATTTTAATTAAACCTAACTGGAAAGTCATCACCTTGTTGTAGCCGGAGGCTGATTCTGCGAGACGGTTAACGCCGGCCGGACACACCCACCTTCCTGGTCTGCTTCGCTGGTCGGGTCGTCCAAAGGACTAAAGACGAAAGACGAAAAGACGCTCGCTCCGGGTTTCTAACGTCGGCCTATATCAAGCGCGTGGTTCTGCGGCCCCGCTCAGTGACCGGTGGTGGGGATATCTGCAACTGTCTTCTTTCGCAAGGATCGACGACGAAATGGTGGCGTTGCAATCCCGCTCGTTTCCAGGTTTAATGTTTGAAGGTGTAATCAGGCAAGCCGTTCAGCTAAGGCCTGATCACACCATTACACTTCCTATTGACTAAGAGTGACTCCTTTTTACACAACTGCTGGTGCATTTCGTCAGTTTCTACGCAGTACCTGACAACGGCGATTGTTTCACCAGTAGGAAACAACTTCTTTAGGCTTACACACAGTACTGTCCACCACACTAACAATATACCTTGTGTGGTGACGTCAACCTTGATTTTAGAAAGAGTTTGAGGTTTTATCAACGTCCAATGTCTCGCTTCGTTTGCGAGTATAGATATAGGATCCACTTATATTTACACGATCAGATAGTCCAAGTAAGGGCTGATTGCAATGAAGAACCGAAATATTATTGCATATGTCCATTCACTACTGTCTGTGTTGTCCGTCAATATATGCTGTACCCATCTTTGCATTTTTTTTTCTCTTTCCCCATTTGTTGTAGATGATTGGGAATGGTTGAACTGGAAGCAAATATTGTCGTACAGGTTCCCTGACAATTTTGCGTATATTTTATTATACACATGCCGTAAATGCGTCATTATCCGCCTTTGACTTTTGTCTATTTTTCTCTTTTTGGAGAGACTTCACCAGCACAAAGTTTTGACGTGAAAGGGCCGCGGTGGCTGAGCAGTTAGCTTGCTCGCCTCGTAACAAGGCGAATCGGGTTCAATCCCAAGCCGGGTCAATCCCGAATTTTCGCAAGTGGGACGATGCCACTGGCCAGCGGGTTTTCTCGGATACCTCCCGTTTCCCCCACCTTTTCATTCTGGCGCTGCTCCGTACTCACCTAAATCACTCTCATCGGCTTGTAAGACTTCGCTATTAAGAGCCGCCCAAACCTCTTCATTCGTTCTTTACTCACTCACTATAACGTGAATACCTCTTCAAAATCAGACCGACACATGAGGTACCAGGACGGAAACGGCAATGTAATGTTTGCAGGGTGATCCATTTAGACACTCTTACTTCGTGACAGCTGACACGATTGAAATATATGTGGTCTCGTTCGATCGAATATACGACTACGATGCGATCATGGCCTTGAGCTGGCGCTGCGCATGCGCGAGGGGCGGGTGGAGACCCGCGGCAATTTTGGGCGTGGGCGAACATTTCCGGGCAATATAGGTCGCGACTCCGATGCGCAAGCGCACTGATTTTGGTGCCAAACGAGGTATATAGCGTGTATATATATCGATTTAAGTCGTAAAAACCAAGTATCAATATCGTTACATTTATTTCCTTCCCATGTTGTACGAACAATTAGTCACTAATGAAGACGTGTTCACGTAAAACCAACTCTGTTTCCCCAACACAACCACGCCCCGATTTTCTTTTTAAACCAGCAACGCACTGTCCGTTGTGATGTTGCATCTACGCCCTGTGTGCTCTCCACATCATTATATATTTCTGCCGCCTTATCAGTTTGAACGCATGAAACAAAGTGATTTGTGTAACACTTCGTATGCCACTTTCAGTTACAATACAAATGGTGTGAAAACAATTTATTTTACTGTGACCTTTAACGGGCTTTATTCACGGTTCCATCGTCCCATACATTAGGAAGCAAAGATATAGTCTAGTCACGGTTACTTCAAACTTTTCTGAAGCCCTGCTATAGTTATACTTCCAGGATATTCATCTGCCTCATGCCGACAAAGCTTAAGTCTAGAAAAATACACCAAAGGGACAACGCGCCGCTTTCGTACGCACTCGCTCTAATAATACTTTGCATAAGAACTATTTATTACTAGGCATTACAAACACACCTATTTTATCACTGTTTTTATTCATTTGAATTATATATGAAATATAGTCATTTATAACTAAAACAAAAATAATAAAGAATTCAACACGTCCTACGTGGGGTGATTTTTCAAAGGTTTGATTCAAAACGTGTGAAGACACCGCGAAAAGACTTCAGTTGAATGCTGACAGTGTGCATTTCGGCACCTTTTCCAAAATGAAAACTCGTATTATAATGGAGACAGTGTGATTTAGCTTGACACACTTGTTTCCCTTTGCATTCATGTCCCGTCGTCTTATGGTTGCTTAAGTGGTTACAGACTAGCCCCTACTTCTTTTATTCCATCTTTTTTTTCCTTCTGTGGCTAACGATTCTACTTCAAGCTCTGAGAACCGGAGAATTTTTCAGAAAGGACACTTCCACGAAGAGAAGAGTTTTTAGGTCGTTTCGTTTCCTATCGTTTCTCAACACCTCTCGACTCCCTTCTATCATCTCATTTCTGCGTGTTCACAGGTGACCGAGAACTGCAGAACTGTCCCACAGATAGGCAAAATAAACAAGCAGATTTTTCCTTACTCATTCATGCCTTACACGTGCTTTCGACGCTATTCGCAGGTGTTGCGTTTACAATCGATGATCGGCTGAATAACCTTAACGCTGAACCACACCTGTGGCAGGATTCTGAAACTCATTATCTTCGTAAACCGGTCCCGCCTATAGGATTATGACATTCAGAAATATATATAGCTATTGCCGTTTACCTATAAACGGATTCTGCAGTTCGTTAATTGCAGGGGACCTTCCGAGTTAATGACTACTGGAATTCCATATTGTCCGTTTAATTGAAAACGTCGGGTGTATGTGCTGCGGTTTACCGATAAAACCTCATGCCCTCACAATTGAAGTTAAATAGGACTCCGCTACAGAAGCCGTCCTTCAAATAAATCGAAACTACCAGGTTTACAGCGGATAAGCACCCTTAGGATGAGATCTATTTGTATTTATACAGAAATGATTTTGCGGAAACAGGTGCAGAGTCTATTAGGAAATAAACCTCTGCATACATTTATAAATTGATTTTACGTAGCTGACGTTGCTGTAGTTACATATCTAAAACGATATATGTAAAAAAAAAATATATATATCTTTATTGTGGTAGTAAAAAGTTAAAATTCAATCAGAACCAAATCCACAAAGTTTATAAGCAGTGCATGATGCTATATAACGTGTTTTGATTTTTATTATTATATCAGAATTTTTTTTTAGAATGATACAAAAATATCGGATGAAATGGAGGGGGTTTGCTTACCTAAAGTTCTACCGGGAATTAGTCTAGGAGGTTCTGCGGTTATCTCGCCGGACTCCCGCCTCTGCAGTCCGGGCTCGATTCCCAGCGGAGTCACACCTGCAGTTAAGTATGTGAGGAACGTAGTAGACGTTTCCGATTTTTTCGGAGTGCATCTTTCTTCCACTGCTGTCATTTTGGCATGTTCTTCCCACGCCATAGGATGCTTCTCCTTTGTATTTGCGATTTTTTTGTCCTAGTCGATCCGGATTGAAGTAAAAATGGTTTTATGATTTGAACTTCATAATGATCAGCTATCAATGCAGAAACAAACTCTTAAAAATTGAATAGAATGAAATTTTTAGCGGCTCTAATAAAATTTTTTTGGAACCTCGGTTACGACAGTAGTTCAAAATGACAACGTTCCAGTGCTAAAATCTCGCCTGGTAAAACGAATTTTTTAATGTTGTGTGATGCGTGATAAAATATGTTTTACTCATTTTTTACAGTTATCTCTAAAATAAATGGTTGACATTTAAAATCTAACAGAACTACTGGAGAGCATTATTCGTTTTATATTGTAACAATTAAAATCATTTTTTAAATTAAGCGGTGAGTTCCAACACTCGATAAGTGCCGAAATTAAAAATAATGGGTTTTCTATTTGATTGGTTTCAGATGGTGCATCCCTGCAGCATATTGCACAAATAATTTGTATATAAACTGTTTATTTCATACATTTTTTAAGGTTTAAAATTAGTATTTTTTTTTGAAATTTTATTGTTATGTCATCATTTTGTTCTATTACTTCATACATGAAAAAACGCCATTTTTAGTTAAACCTTTATACGTTGTTTTGCCGATAAGTGAAAAAATTCTCAGTCTATTCTTAAGCTTAATACACTACGACTGCCTCATTCTTATTTGATTTTCAGACTGTAACAGAACTTCATATTTGCACATCGTTTTGATCGTTTTGGCTCAAAACTTTAAACATCGGTCCTTTTGCAGAAAAACTTGATACGTGCAAATTTTAGTGTGTTATAAATTCGGAGAGTATTATAAAATCGTGGATCTTTTGTTTAAACTTGCTTCTATTGACTCGCGTTTAGATTTTATGGTAACAAGTTCAACATATTCAGTCTTAATTAAGAGATACTTTTTTTTTTTTTTGTGTTTTTTGAAACATAATGTCACATGTATTTATCAAGTTTTGGAACTCACCGCCACAAAAAAAGATCGCTACTCGCATGAAAAGAAACTTAAAATAGCGTGTGTATAAAAATAATTACATAATTGTGTCCATCTACCAAAAGACGTATTCAAATCATTTGCAGGAGTTTAGTAATGCAGCCGTTAGTTTAGAGCTGTATAGTAGTTTTTGATAGGGTAATTATGTTACCGGGTGTTTTACGAGATATAATTTATCAGTTATAATATTTCATTTATAATAAATATGAATTGAAACAGTGATAAAATAGGTGTTTTGGCAGTGCCTAGTAAGAAATAGTTCTTAAGCAAAATATTATTACACTGACTGCGCACGAATGCGGTGCTTTGTCCATTTGGTGTAGGTTTGAAGACTCGGATAAGCTTTATTTGTATGGGGTGGAGTAATATTCTGGAAGTAGAACTTTAGCAGGGCTTCAGAAAAGTCAAAGAAACCATGAATGGACAATAGTTGCCTGATGTCTTTCATTTTAAATGCACCGCCACAGCAGGTGTTTTTATTCCCGAACTTATTAATGCTCAACTACACATGATACTGTTTTATGAAAATATGGTATTTGTTTATGTCACCTCTATGATTACAGGCGTCCTCAAGTAACATCTGCAGTTCTTCTTGCAAAAATTGCAGGTACACTACACCAGTCAAGCGTCCCGGGGTAATGAATGGCTCAATCAGCTGATCGTGTAGGACACCACACCACACATTGATGCTGAAACGGCGTTGAAAACTCCTTTCCACTTTAGAGGGGGGGGGGATGCTGGTTTTCAAATTACTCTGTAAATATTGGAAAGAAGATCCACATTTATATGACGTATTTTGCTCCGAATGATGTAAGGAATACGCCCTGTGAGTGGCGGTAACTCCTCGTGAACCAACTTGTATATATATATATAAAATTTCAATTTAAGAAAAAATAAGGTACTTCAATGTTAACACAAGTATAAAACACTTGTGATACATAACATAATAAGAAAACATTCGAACACGTTTGTGATTTTCCAGAGTCTCATTCAATAAATGTGAAGAAACCGCGAATAGACTGTAGCAGGTATTTGCGCTTGGCTCAGATTAATGGGGGCAGTTGGAAGGCCATTTCCAACAATCCTGCAGCGTGCGGAATGTCATGCACCAGCCAGCAGGTCCTGCCAATCAGTGGCTCGTACGCGAGCTGCTCCAGGGCACGCAGCTGTAAATTAAAGATTCGGGACTCCTTCAGAACCAATCACCTATTTGCACATCCACGGCCCGGGGAAGCACATTTAGGTTTTTGTAGACTGCAATGCGAATAAACCAGTTCAGACCTTGTGTGCGTTATTGAGCGCATTACGTAGAAGTAAGTTATTTCTGGCAAGTGCTCTACACTGCAACACCCAATGCCCACTGATCTTCCCTGCGGTTTCTGATTCGTTAACACTGCTACTACCCTAGATCATGAATGGTCCATATTACTATAGTCGAACACTAAACATACAGTTTATTGGTTATGACGGAGAAACCAGTGTTGTGCTAACTTAAATGCAGCACGCATCATAAAAAATCTTGCTTGCAGCGTCTGAGACCGAAAATTAAAGCAAGTTTGAAATGTTTCAAGGGGCAAAAAAGTTTTCGAAGGTTTAAATGTTTACTTAAAAAATAGGCATGGTTGTAGGAATAAAATATTTTGTTCTTAGTATGCTCCGAGTATAGTGACATAATATCAGCAATTCGATATAGTGTAAGTAAATATTGATAATCGTCTATAGCAGGACCATTAAATCTCAATATGTGCTATTTGTACCTGTATTTTCCACTATAAACTAAATTCCTTCTGCAAAGTACTCTGTTGCTCTTCAAATGAGTTTATTCCTTTGGAAGAACAGGAATTGTTAATAACCCGCAGACATTGCCCCGAATTGCCAACATTTTGCATGGCATGACTAATATAGAGAAGAGGCCTAGTCGGTACCTCGTGATATCTGAACGAAATGTCTCACTTACTAGTTGCGAGACGACAGTAAAAGAAGAGTTAAGAAGAATTAAAAGTTATACATCACTCTTAATTTTTCTTAACTCTTCTGTTTACTGTCGTCTCGCAACCAGTAAGTGTGTGTATATATATAAATATATATATATATATATATATATATATATATATATATATATGACGCTATTCCCCACCTGTGAAATATAGATGGTTTATAGGGTCGTAGTTAATTCCTCCAGGCATAGACTATAAGGTGCCTAGAAGGTTAAAGGTTTTTCAATAAGGTAGTCTTTTGACGTTTCACTTAACTCGATAATTATATTGTCTCGAGTTTGAACAAAAGCAACATACAGCAACACTTCCGAGGTGTGGTACTCTAATTTGGCTACTCGTATTAACTGGGGCGACTTCGTGGTGGAGGGGGGGCTTCTCTGGGCGGCGACTTGATACTTAACTACTCTGCTGTTGGTGCTGGTATGCGTTCAGCTGGGGATGAGCTCCGGTGAAGTGGGCGGCCTTCGGAAAAGGCCCGCATTTGGTGTCGTCTCACTGGACTGCTGTTCTGGGCTCGTGCTCACGTCCTCTCACGATTCCTTGATGCAACTCTTCCCTCGGCGCGGTGATAATGAACTGATGCCGCTCTTCTCGCGTAAATTCGCTTATATGCTCTCCAGCTTCCCTCCCTAAGTCTCGGCACGTGTCTCTCTTATTGGGGGAAGGGGCGAGGTGGTTGCCTTCAGTACAAAGCCATTCAGCCACGTGCCATGGTTCGTGAAGGTTCGGGGGCGGGAGAAGTGGTGATCTGCCCCTTGAATTTACCATCTCAGCTTATTTTTCCGCGGTTTGGCTACAAGGGTGGTAGGGGTGAGGAGTATTCGTGGCCCCCACTTTCAATTGGTCAGCCGTTTTCTCAGGCGTGAAGCTAGAGGTGCTCTTGCTTGGCTCTGCAATTTCTCCCGCTTTCCTACGTATTTACGTAGCACTTTCCGGGTGCTCCGGCGATATGCCAGCTCTTACTCGGCACAACCTTGACACGTGTAACTGCGATCCGTTCTGGCTGTCCACGTGCCTCGTGACACGTGTCAACTGGTAGGCGCTCGCGAAGGGGGTCAAGAGACTTCTACTCAAAAGGCGTTACACGACAATATATATATATACACACATATGTATAGACAGGATGATTCACAGCACCAGTATCTCCCCTATTTTTCTCGGAAACAACACACGACACTGGAGGTTCGCGAAAATAGTGTAATAACTATACTCTGCATGAAGCATCGATTGGTAGTAATCCCATTACCCGAACATATCAGAGGTAGGGGTGTGAAGGGTGACCTTTGAAATTGCACATGGGAATTCGGGTCGTATAAGGTATCGTTGGATAGATCGTCTGAAAGTAAACAACATTTACTACGTTACTTTTTTTCTGACGTGCATAGTTAACGCACAATGAAAATTTATCGCAAACATGGTTTATTTACTACAATCAAGAGGAAATCCACGAAACATGTTGTTTTTTCTGGCGTGCATACTTATTGTACGTACAATTAAAAGGACGTCGGGTGTACTGTAAATATCTGTATGTTGTGAGAGAACTACCGTTAACTGAGAACTGGGAACACTCATTCGCACACAGCACTCTTCATAAGAGTTCTAAATGTCGACTATTCTGTATCAGACACGACTCTGCTCTCCGTCTTACATTCGCTGTTGCTCGGCGGACCGCAGCACTGATGAGAGATCCACATGCTGCTCTGATTCTGTCTTTCATGTCTTCCCTCGTTGTTGGACGCACGCAGTTAACGATGTATTTAATGTATATATGTATGTGTATGTATAGGCGTGTGTGTATTCGTAGTAACATTATCGAGCTACTGCACTGAGTCACGCTGAAGTAAATGGTTACGGTAAAGTTGCTAACTAACTGCAGTCCAAAAATCTTAAAACCGTAGTCGTAGTCGTAAATGTTATGGGTGATACAAAGTTTTTTTTATTTGGTTCAATTAATATTATGGCAGCAGGAGTCCGCTGTGTGGCACTACTCAACAATTTGTAAAGTTCGCTTAACTTAAAGGCCGAAATAAATATGCTTTTAGATTCAGCTAAGGCTTTATACTAGTCTGTTCACGGTTAACTGAGCACTTTTGAAATCGAACTTTGAAAAATATCTGCTCCTAGGTTGAGAATTGGGGGGGGGNAATGACTGGAAGGGGCAAGAATTAAACATTTTTCCTCAGTTCAAATGAATTATATACTTGATATATAATCTGTATTTTTTTGGTCATATTCACAAAGCTTGTAACTAGAAACAGGCATGTTTAAAAACCAGCACATTTTGATTTGTTTACACATTTTGTCACTCATTTCTCCAAATGTATCTGTACTTGCGACAAGCGGAGTGGCACATTCTACTGAAATCGTCGTTGAAATGCATATAAACGATACGCCTTGCCTTGATCGCTGAAAGCATCTGTAGCCTCTTATATCTTTTCCTTACACCACTCTCTACCAGTGCAGTGGTGTAGTGGTCAGACTGCTCGCCTCCCACCTAGGCGAACTGGGTTCGATTCCGGACGGGATCGCTTAAGGATTTTCACAGTTGTGAATAGTGCCGGACGATGCCACCGGTCTACTGTTTTTTTAATTTTTTTTTAGAACTTCTGTTTTACCCGCCTTCTCATTACGGCGCAGCCCTATACTCAACTCACTTCACCCTTATCGGCTCTCTAGACCTCTATGTTAAGAGCCGCCCAAATATCTCCACTCCACTCTCTCGCTATTTATACAATCGATAATCCCTAATGCTTTATATGGGGAGTGCTGAGTAGTTATGATTTTGTTAGCAAGTATTTCAGGTACAATGAAGAGCGAAGACGAGTATTGTTTCTCGTGTGCATAAATATGCGGCTCGTAACTGACCACAAAAAACCTTATAAATTCGCTGTAAACAGTGCCAAGAAACATAGCGATGAAAAGATAAACAAACACATTCTTCATTATTAGTTTATATTAATTGGTTTAATCATTAAAGTAGACATTTGTGTTGGTCACTTTATTTGAACTCTTTAAGGGGAACGATCAACATGTTCGTTTGGAACTGTACTAGTATCAATTTAACGTTCTGTCATATGCCGGAACAAATTAAAATGCTTTTGTATTTGGTGTTATTTGAAGCAGCGACGCAACGTTTAAGTTGGTCGAATGTATTTACAGGTTCGGTTAACACATCTAGTGTAAAAATATTAATAAGTGTCAATTACTTTTTCAACGAACTAAGCTCAATTACACATCTGACGTCATTGGCTGTCGTCTTTGAGTGAAAGTGTTTCCCCATTTTCATGAACCAGTGAGAATTCTGATACTCTAATTCTGAAAGCTTGTAATTCGTCCTGCAGACGGGGGAAAAAATGCATCATCTCGTCCTAGCGAGAGACAGCCTCTGTAGAGTTTCGTAACGTACTCACCCTCCTCAAAGCAGTATATCACTAAATCCACTTCCTTGCCAGTTATCAGGATTATCCAGCTAAGAGGTTTATCCCAAATATCTTCCAAACTGCTGAAGGTATAGGAATTTTGATTTCGAATTCGTAAATGGCACTACTGGGCTCATAAGACACCGTCTATGTCTGTTCCGAGATGCAATTGATTACTGAGATAACGATATCAACTTTGGTTTTTTTAAATAGAAAAACATTAATTCATCCCCAAAGCATAACATGTTATTAAGCGGCGAGTTCAGTGACGTGATTATTTTGAAAATCCAATGAGCACGTTTTGAGATATAAGAATGTGTTCATAGGTGTATGCATTTGACTGTAGCTGAGGCCGGGTAGGTCGCATTATCCGTAAGATACGTCCAGCGGAGTCTTCCTATACAGATGACTCACGCGCTATTGATACAGTAACACAGGTATCGGACGCACGTGAAAGGTTGTTTGTTGGTGGTGTTGTTGATGTTACAGACAAATAAAACGTGTGTTTAAATTGATGTTCATAGCTTGATCACAATTAATTCACCCAGCAATTGTGTCTGTTTCGCAGTCCACACCAATGAAAAATCCAGCGGATGACATTACCTACCCCGCCACAATTACAGTCAAATGCATACACCTATGAACACCCCCTTATAACTCACAAAGTACTCGTAGGATTTTGAGAATAATCATGTCGCTGAACACGCCGCTTAAAAACATGTTATGCTATTGCGAGAAATGAGTATATTCCCATTTAAAAAACCAAAGCTGATATCTATATCTCAGAAATTAATTTTATCTCGGAACAGATACAGATGCGGTCTTATGAGTCCCGTAGTGTCATTTACGAATTCGAAATCAAATTTTCGATATCTTCAGCGGTTTGGAGATATTTGAGGTGATCATGTTAGTTGAATATAGTCTATTTACGGGTTCTTCGCACTTTTTAAATCAAGTCTGTGAAAAATAGCACTCATCAATTACGTGTTTGGTTTATTCCAAGTATGGCATGTATCAAAAACGTTGTAAACTTTTGATAACGCAAAAACTACTTATTATTTTATTAAATCAAACTTTTAATTATTTTTATCTATAAATTATATTATTTCATTTATAATTTATATGAATAAATAAAGGGAGAAAATAGGTGTGGTGGTAATGCCTAGTAAAATATAGTTCTTACTCAAATTATTATTAGACCGAGTGCGCGCTGTCCCTTTGGTGTAATTTTCTAGACTCGGTTAAGCTTTGTTTGCGTGATGCGGAGATATATGCCGCAGTAGCAGGACTTCAGAAAAGTTGCAAGTGACTGTGTGTAGACTTATGATTCTGTATACACCACTATGACTGAAAGGGTTGAGGAACCTATGCCGCAGAAACCAATTACCGTCCTCGTCTGAAGTTGGAGCGGGTCGACACCCTCGGTGACGCTCCAGGTACAACCCGANTGCCCCATGGAGGCCAGGGACTCGTAAGCGTGTTCGATCGAGCGCAGTTTGCTTTGCCCCAGAGCAAACACGAGGCCGCGGGGTGGCCGGACCCGACCCAAGTCAAACACAAGAAGGGTGAGGGAGAGGCCCGGAAGAGCGGCGCACAAACTCCGGCCGGTTGTGTGGTCAGAGCTCGCAGTCCGTCTTCTCCTCGTGGCCAAGATACCCCGGGTTACACTTGCCGCGCGCGCAAACTTTGCCGCGAGGATGTGGCTGCCTTAATCCGGCACACACAGCACGACTCATTACTAGAGTCCTGAAATACAGGTTGTCAGGTAATTCTCGGATACGGACTGCACCACACGAATATGCAATCAAAACTAAGTAGGAAATACTCTTTGGTAAAAATGCATAAGACACTTCGTTTACGAGAATAACGGCATGAAAGGTCCAAAAACCATTGTAGCAAACATGACGTAGTCCAGTTAGTTAAAGGTGAGGTAATGTGGCAATGCTGCAACTAATGTGTCGGTCGTAAGGCACACGGCAAGGGAACGAGCCGAGCAGCTCAGTAGTGCCAGAGAGGCCACGGAGTTAACATGCAGTGAGTACTGGGACATGGCAATGGCCATGGGTGCATCCGACGGTCAAGCTCCGTGCATGCTGCATGCACCCAACGTGCGGAAAGTTGCATTGCTAAGGGAAGAGCAAACTTTGAACACCTGTTATGGCATTTTTACGTTNATGCACCCAACGTGCGGAAAGTTGCATTGCTAAGGGAAGAGCAAACTTTGAACACCTGTTATGGCATTTTTACGTTTTGTATGCTGATGCTGTATGCTGTGCTTGACGTGAATTAAAGTCATTTTGTCTATTTTAATGCCGTTTTTTTTCGTAAACTAAGGGCCTTAAGTTTTTTTACCAAATAATATTATCTACTTGGTTTTGATCACAGATTCATGTGGTGCAGTCCGTATCCGCGAATTATCTGACATCCTGTACGGTAAGTTCGGGTTTTGTGGACCCCCTCCCCTTTTTGTTTTTTAAATAATTTTCAGGAACTATATTATAAATTTTACATTTGTCTATGGTATATTACAACTTGATATGTCGGTATACGGTAATANATTTTCAGGAACTATATTATAAATTTTACATTTGTCTATGGTATATTACAACTTGATATGTCGGTATACGGTAATAATATTACTTACACATTTAATTAAATATTATGTAATCATATCGTGATATTCATAAGAGTCTGCAAAGGTCTACTTTACGCGCAGTGTTCGGGTAAAGTAGAACCACTGGTCCACTTTTCCCATCCTAAATTAATAAAAAGTTTCAATACCAATTGTAGCATATAGTATGCAAGTGTACAGTTGGTACATATGATAATTACAATGATGACATGTGGTACATGTGGCATACTAAGCAATATGACTTACATGGCTTTTATTTTGGTAATATATGACCAACCCCTTAAATCATTTAAATTTAAATGGACTAAAAAAGTATACCACCCCACATGAATTTGATAGGANTATATGACCAACCCCTTAAATCATTTAAATTTAAATGGACTAAAAAAGTATACCACCCCACATGAATTTGATAGGAATGATATAAGTGTTCTTCTACATAGGAGATAAAAGCTAAACTTTGTATGTGGCGCTATCTTTTAAAATGTTGGATAAAAGAGTTTATATATTAACACATTTGGTGCTTGCATAGATACTGCCAGTGTACATAGTTAATTTGTAATTATTTACATAGCTTCGTAGATGTGACACACTTAGCGAAAATGTATACATAGCCGCCATTCTGAAAATAAGTGTATGGCACACTTAAAACAATTCAGTTAATATTGTCTACCATAGTACAACTTCTTCGCCAAATTTGGTAGGAATCCGTTGATTGTTTCCCGAGATATGACATAAAACCTTTATTTACTCATGTAGAGCTATCTTATTATCTTACAAAATGGCGAAGAAATGAGGCTAGTGAATGTAAATACGTATTTGATGACTGCAACACATACTGCCAGCATACAAAGTTAAGTTAAGTTTCGCAGTTTCGTAGATATAGTATTCTAAGCTAAAATATTCATACGGCCGCCATTTTGAAAATAAGAGTCTGACCTACTCGAAACGTATCNGATATAGTATTCTAAGCTAAAATATTCATACGGCCGCCATTTTGAAAATAAGAGTCTGACCTACTCGAAACGTATCGGTTTACATGACCTGCCGTAGTGCTACTTGTCTGCTCAATTTCATAGGAATCTGTTGGTCTTTTCCAACGATATGACATAAATACAATTGTGATAATAAACATAAAGAAAATGAACATAGTCTATTATTAAAATANATTTTCCAACGATATGACATAAATACAATTGTGATAATAAACATAAAGAAAATGAACATAGTCTATTATTAAAATAATTCAGAACGTGTTGTTGGTACTCACGAAAATATTCTACTAATATAAGATTATGGGGCCTCAAACACATTATCTATAAATATGCGTAAAGTAAAAACTGATTAGGATTTGCAAATATCACATACAAAGTCCAAAGTTTCATTATCAGCACATTCTTCGTGACACCAGTCTATACACTCTAAACACTGAACCCATTTTGCTCCATATTTTACATCCGAACATTTTCCACAGCATCAGTTTCATAAAGCCTGCGATTTTCAACACGTCGCTTTGTGTTCGCAGTCTTCTCAGGTGCTTCAGTTCTTCACTTTGTGTACTCGTGACTAGGTTATAGAAAAAATAAGATAATAACATGCACGATCACAGTCTCATAGTTACAACAAATTAATTATTACTACTGCAAATTGAAGTAATGTAAACTACGGCGAATAGAGTGGACAGGTGCCACTTTAGCAGCAACTTACAGGGCATCTTTAGCCGACCCACGCAATTGTTTTTCGAATAGTGTTGTACACTAAACTATTTACATACTACGAATTTGAAACACCCACCGTGAATACAGACACCTGTATCATTACTTAAAAATATTTTAAGTCATTTTACTATCTTTAATAATTGCAATACGTTAAACAATCATACATACCTGCAAAATATTTAAATTTTGGATTTTCCGTCACCATTTTTGTACTTGCTATATTGTGACCGCGTACTTCATGCGGCTCTAACTAGGTTTCAGCACCTCCACTACATTTTTTAGCGTGGGTCCACTTTAACCGAAGGGGCCACAATACCCGAACTTCCTCTATATACACACGCTTTACCAAAGAGCGTTTATTACCACTGGCACCCTGAGTGAGTGAGTGAAGAGATTTGGGTGGCTCTTTAACATCGAGGTCTTGAGAGCCGATGAGGGTGAAGCGAGGTATGGAGCAGCGCCGGAATGCCAGGACCAGGGAAACGGGAGATCCCCGAGAAAACCCGCCCACCAGCGCGATCGTACGACACGATTCTCACATGTGAAATCCGGGAGTGAACTCGCCGGGAATAGAGCCCGGTTCACCTATGTGGGAGGCGATTCGTCTGACTACTACACAACCGCGGCCCCCGGACCACCTGAGCTACAGACTCCACAAGGTTAATAGGTTAACTGAGAACTTTTGTAATCAACAGTTTTAAAATGTCTCTGCCCCTACCTGTACATATTTTTCCGGGCACACTGGCTGGCGTACGCCCAGCAAAGTTGGTAACGGCGAAGGAAAAGTAGTCCCATGTGTAACGTTGAATCAAAAGTGCCAGGTAGACATTAGCGAACACTAGAATGTTTTCTTTTGCTTTCTGCTTTTTTTTTTNTAACGTTGAATCAAAAGTGCCAGGTAGACATTAGCGAACACTAGAATGTTTTCTTTTGCTTTCTGCTTTTTTTTTTTAATGCACGTACGTGTAAGAATGAGCGAATGGGTAAACTATTTGCTTTTATAATAATGCCACAGTTTCAGTTTACCGACTCATGAATAAAGTTAATTTTATGTATGGTGGAACAATGCACAAGGTGCATGCAAGTAGATCCTAAGCACGGCTTTCAAAAGTGCTCAGTTTACTGATTATGTCGCGAGGAGGCCGAACAGAAGACCGTTCAAATAATAAGTGGTTGGTGAAGTGGAGTCTTCCATCAAAAATCGGAATGATGAAAAATTGTTATATCCTATTCCGATTTAAAACTTTAAATAGAATGTACTCGCATTTCGTAAAATTTTGAATTTTACAAATTTCTGAATATGTTACTGTGTTTATACTTGACTGAAGTTTGTTCACCGTAATAATTTATATGAAATGAGTTTCCAAATATGTCATAGATATTTATGCAAATTTCTACAAAATAAAATATAATTTTATTTAGCTCATCTAAACACATTTAAAACGGAAACTATGATCAAAATGAGAACCTGTGAGAATAATAATAGTATCTGGTGTTGAACTATAATCTATAATGCACACAAATTGACCTATCGCTAGTGAAAATGGAAATCTGAGTCATATTCCCACCTCCGGGCTTCGTCAAGCTGATTAAGAGGAGACTAGAGCTGGTAGACGCCGNCTGAATATGTTACTGTGTTTATACTTGACTGAAGTTTGTTCACCGTAATAATTTATATGAAATGAGTTTCCAAATACGTCATAGATATTTATGCAAATTTCTACAAAATAAAATATAATTTTATTTAGCTCATCTAAACACATTTAAAACGGAAACTATGATCAAAATGAGAACCTGTGAGAATAATAATAGTATCTGGTGTTGAACTATAATCTATAATGCCCACAAATTGACCTATCGCTAGTGAAACTGGAAATCTGAGTCATATTCCCACCTCCGGGCTTCGTCAAGCTGATTAAGAGGAGACTAGAGCTGGTAGACGCCGNCTGGAAATCTGAGTCATATTCCCACCTCCGGGCTTCGTCAAGCTGATTAAGAGGAGACTAGAGCTGGTAGACGCCGGTTGCCCTGGTCAAGGGAGAGAATTGTATTCTTAATCATGCCGAATAATAGCTGAGGTGAGATGAGGATGGAGTAGCTGCGGAATGAAGAACGACGAGAAAGCGGGATGCTCCCAGAATATTTCCACACGACGGCAGTGTTCGCCTAACGCCCAACGTCAGTTCCCAGTACGAAAATTTGCAATTCTCAGGAGTTTACAATGAAACCTCGTATGGATGGGAAATTAGTTCCCAACCATAGACTAGAAAATGAGGTAAATATTTTTTTTTGTCATCTGCGCATATCCCAACGTTGGCNAGTTTACAATGAAACCTCGTATGGATGGGAAATTAGTTCCCAACCATAGACTAGAAAATGAGGTAAATATTTTTTTTTGTCATCTGCGCATATCCCAACGTTGGCTAAAATTTTTTTTTACAAATTACGTGCGTTTATTTACGTTTGGTTTAACCCTCAAACGCATGTTTTTTTCCGTGTTTTAATACATTATTTGCATTACAACTTAGTCAAAAGCAGCACTTATTTCGTAAAACAGTGTTCTAACAACACTCGAAATCACGCAGTTTTGACAGCCGTGCAGAAAGAAAAGCTGTTTCAATGTCGAGACTCGGAGATGGTTTATGGTGCATTTGGCATGCGCACTATAACTCACGTTCTCTCTACGATTACATGTGCTAAGTAAACTGTGGGCCCTACCCATCACCGATAATAATGGTACTGGCCGTTCAAGGTCAACTGAGCACATTTAAAAACCCTGCTTAGTATCTACTTTTTTCCCATTTATTATCCTTCCGACATACTTTTATGATCGGCGTTTTATGTGCATTCCTTGCAGAAATATGATTTGTTGAAGTTCCTGCACCCTTCGCTTGACAACGACAAATGCTGACGTCAAAGAACACGCAGAGCGCTGTTCACTGGTTGCGAGAAGCATTCTTGACACAAGAACAGTGCACACCAAAAAATTTAACGGTTGCCACACCTGAACTCGTAAATGGCTAAAGGCCAGGTCACTTTACTCATGAGTCGAGAAATGGAATTGCGAAATTTATACGAACGTATTTATAAATATATTACTAGTGCGCCAATTCTTGCTCTTACGCCCGTAAAACAAATAAGAACTNTTTATACGAACGTATTTATAAATATATTACTAGTGCGCCAATTCTTGCTCTTACGCCCGTAAAACAAATAAGAACTGAATTTAATAGTATCAGTATCCGCAAAATTTAAATTATTCACTTAATGTATACTTTACGTGCATGTTAGTGTGGATTTGTGTTAGGATTGGTGTGGATTTGTGTGGATTGCTGAATGCAGTGCTGCTTGTGTTGGGTGACGTCATAACATGGTAGCTGGTCGGCTCCAGTCCCCCATCCCTTCTAAGCCAAAACATTAAAAATTTAATTTTTTCATAAAAATTTGAAACATTTTTTATCAGTTTTTATTAATTTTTAAGAATTTTTAAAACAATTGACAATTNTTTATACGAACGTATTTATAAATATATTACTAGTGCGCCAATTCTTGCTCTTACGCCCGTAAAACAAATAAGAACTAAATTTAATAATATCAGTATCCGCAAAATTTAAATTATTCACTTTATGTATACTTTACGTGCATGTTAGTGTGGATTTGTGTGTGGATTGGTGTGGGTTGGTGTGGATTTGTGTGTGGATTGGTGTGGTATGGTGTGGATTGGTGTTTGGATTGGTGTGTGGATTGGTGTGGATTTGTGTGGATTGCTGAATGCAGTGCTGCTTGTGTTGGGTGACGTCATAACATGGTAGCTGGTCGGCTCCAGTCCCCCATCCCCTCTAAGCCAAAACATTAAAAATTTAATTTTTTTCATAAAAATTTGAAACATTTTTTATCAGTTTTTATTAATTTTTAAGAATTTTTAAAACAATTGACAATTTTTTTATTCGAGGTCATCTTAAGTCATGGGAACGAGGTCAAGGTCCACGTCACCGATATCCAACATGGTGTTCGTAGTCAGAAACGTAATATGGTAGCCGACTTTTATGAATGTATTTGATTTTTTACCATTTTTATCTCAAGTGTTTGTTTTCATGGTCATTGGGGCCATGGTTATTGAGGCCATGGTTACTGGCATCCAACATGGTGGTCGGAGTCATAGATGTAATTTGAACTTTGGTTTTAAAACTTTTTTTCTATTTTTTCAATGTTTTGAGACTTTTTAGAATAGTTTGGTTTCAAGATCATCCAAGGTCAAGGTTGAAGGTTAATGTCAAGGTCATCAACATACAACATGGCTGACGAGTTGGTCACTGGCCGACCTGACGAGGGTCGGTCGTGTCGGGAGCTTAGTCTATCCACCTGTCATCGAACCGTGGACCTCCTAAATGGACATCATTAAATAAATTTTTATAAATTTTTCAGTTTTTATAATTTTTATACAATTTTTTTGGATTTGTTTGGTGTTCAAGGTCATCAGAAGTTCACGGGTACAGGGGCAAGGTCACGGGTCAAGGTCAATGGTCACATAAATCCAATATGGCCGCCAACCAACCGGAATGACAGAGCATGATGTCGGCCGGCTGGCGCCTGGCGCCTACTCCCCCATCACCTTGCGACAAAGTCCCCTTTTTTATTCTACTGTTGTTTCAACTTGCGGTACATAAATATTTGTTTCGAAACGAACTCAGCCACGCCAACAATTTCTGAAAACATTTCTTTTACACATATCGAATTATTAAAATAAAAGGTAATGCGACACAAAAATATACAATGCTATTTATTAAAGAAGTTTATTTAAATTAAAGAGTCTGGAACTTTTTAAATACAAATTTATGATAGCTATCATCATATCAACATCATCATATCAAAAGAATTAACACAAAATACGCTTTTTCTTCAATGAAATGGACAAAGACATTTGTAAAGTGAAGGCAGATGAACATCGTCAGGTGTCCCTCGCTGATTTCATCTTGCACTCGCTTCGAAGTTTGGTGTCCAGGTATGTGTTTTGGAAAATTAAATTTTGAGAAAGTCTTTTCTTATCTGAAGGGCCTTTATTTCTGTCCAACATACTCATCCTCATTTGCATGATCATAATGTGTATTTTCTACTTATTTTTCTCACTAAAGACTTTTCCATTGAAAAAAATATATGTTTCCAGATCTTTCACAGTTAAGGAAACCAGAATTTTTTCAGATTTTATAACTGCGCGGTGTAAAATGGTTTGTTTATTTTACAAACATTTCTTTGGAAAAAAATATATGTAGTCCAAAAATATTCTTACAGCGCTACAGTACAAACACCGTTTATTTACAACGCACTTTTATGAAACATTCAAATTTGTTTAAATGTTTATAATAACCCAGTCTATGGTACTGGCTTGTTAAAATTCAACGTCGGTTTTACCTACTCCACAGTAACATGTGAAATTTTCTCTTCATTTACTAGTAGTGTTACAAATAATAATCTTGGAAACTGGTTTCCGAAGAATATTTCGTAAAAATATAGAAAAGTTTTACAGTGCAGCTAATACTGCAGGTATAAAGAGCGAGAAAATCGTAATTCATAGCATAAAGCTGTACCACGAAATAATATCAAGCTGACTTAAATATGCTGTCAGTATAACATTAAAACAAAGACAAAACTCAGGGGCCCATACAACACGATGTTCAAAGATTCGAAGATGTACTTCTATAGCACTTATATTTCTCTTTCCAGTTCATTACAAGGGCAATTAGAGTGTCTTTGAACTACAGATCATAATACATATATGCTAATGAGCAATAGAGACACGTCTTTTTATTACAGTGAACAAACACAGATTCATAGTTTATTTTTTCTGTAAAATTACAAAACCATTTTTTTTTTAATTATATATTTTAAAGTCACACTGTTTCGCAGCGCATTTTTCAGGATTGTTTACTAAATTTAAAAGATATTTCAGAAGCTCTGTGAAAGATATTTCAAATAAAAATAATTTTTACCACATCGAAGAATTTCAGTACTTCAGGTAGAATAAGTTTTGAATTCAAAATCTTTACGTCAGTGCTTTGTTAAAATGTTTACATAAATCACTAAAATTTAACTGTATGCGGTTTTTTTTTAATGGTTTTACGGTGTTTTCCAATTCCTCCAGGCAGCAGGAGGGGAGGGGAATATTATGGGACACCGGGCTTGCTGGGGAAACTCAGTAGGCCCATTAAATGTTAGCTGCGGGGGGCAACCTCCGTAACTACAGATTGGGNCGACTTTTATGAATGTATTTGATTTTTTACCATTTTTATCTCAAGTGTTTGTTTTCATGGTCATTGGGGCCATGGTTATTGAGGCCATGGTTACTGGCATCCAACATGGTGGTCGGAGTCATAGATGTAATTTTATCTTTGGTTTTAAAATTTTTTCTATTTTTTCAATGTTTTGAGACTATTTAGAATAGTTTGGTTTCAAGGTCATCCAAGTTCAAGGTTGAAGGTCAATGTCAAGGTCATCAACATACAACATGGCTGACGAGTTGGTCACTGGCCGACCTGACGAGGGTCGGTCGTGTCGGGAGCTTAGTCTATCCACCTGTCATCGAACCGTGGACCTCCTAAATGGACATCATTAAATACATTTTTATAAATTTTTGAGTTTTTATAATTTTTATACAATTTTTTTGGATTTGTTTGGTGTTCAAGGTCATCAAAAGTTCACGGGTACAGGGGCAAGGTCACGGGTCAAGGTCAATGGTCACATAGATCAAATATGGCCGCCAACCGACCGGAATGACAGAGCATGATATCGGCCGGCTGGCGCCTGGCGCCTACTCCCCCATCACCTTGCGACAAGTCCCCTTTTTTATTCTACTGTTGTTTCAACTTGCGGTACATAAATATTTGTTTCGAAACGAACTCAGCCACGCCAACAATTTCTGAAAACATTTCTTNTGTTTCAACTTGCGGTACATAAATATTTGTTTCGAAACGAACTCAGCCACGCCAACAATTTCTGAAAACATTTCTTCTACACATATAGAATTATTAAAATAAAAGGTAATGTGACACAAAAATATACAATGCTATTTATTAAAGAAGTTTATTTAAATTAAATAGTCTGGAACTTTTCAAATACAAATTTATGATAGCCATCATCATATCAACATCATCATATCAAAAGAATTAACACAAAATACGCTTTTTCTTCAATGAAATGGACAAAGACATTTGTAAAGTGAAGGCAGATGAACATCGTCAGGTGTCCCTCGCTGATTTCATCTTGCACTCGCTTCGAAGTTTGGTGTCCAGGTATGTGTTTTGGAAAATTAAATTTTGAGAAAGTCTTTTCTTATCTGAAGGGCCTTTATTTCTGTCCAACATACTCATCCTCATTTGCATGATCATAATGTGTATTTTCTACTTATTTTTCTCACTAAAGACTTTTCCATTGAAAAAAATATATGTTTCCAGATCTTTCACAGTTAAGGAAACCAGAATTTTGCAGATTTGATAACTGCGTGGTGTAAAATAGTTTGTTTATTTTACAAACATTTCTTTGGAAAAAAATATATGTAGTCCAAAAATATTCTTACAGCGCTACAGTACAAACACAGTTTATTTACAACGCACTTTTATGAAACATTCAAATTTGTTTAAATGTTTATAATAACCCAGTCTATGGTACTTGCTTGTTAAAATTCAACGTCGGTTTTACCCACTCCACAGTAACATGTGAAATTTTCTCTTCATTTACTAGTAGTGTTACAAATAATAATCTTGGAAACTGGTTTCCGAAGAATATTTCGTAAAAATATAGAAAAGTTTTACAGTGCAGCTAATAGTGCAGGTATAAAGAGCGAGAAAATCGTAATTCATAGCATAAAGCTGTACCACGAAATAATGTCAAGCTGACTTAAATATGCTGTCAGTATAACATTAAAACGAAGACAAAACTCAGGGGCCCATACAACACGATGTTCAAAGATTCGAAGATGTACTTTTATAGCACTTATATTTCTCTTTCCAGTTCATTACAAGGGCAATTAGAGTGTCTTTGAACTACAGATCATAATACATATATGCTAATGAGCAATAGAGACACGTCTTTTTATTACAGTGAACAAACACAGATTCATAGTTTATTTTTTCTGTAAAATTACAAAACCATTTTTTTTTTAATTATATATTTTAAAGTCACACTGTTTCGCAGCGCATTTTTCAGGATTGTTTACTAAATTTAAAAGATATTTCAGAAGCTCTGTGAAAGATATTTCAAATAAAAATAATTTTTACCACATCGAAGAATTTCAGTACTTCAGGTAGAATAAGTTTTGAATTCAAAATCTTTACGTCAGTGCTTTGTTAAAATGTTTACATAAATCACTAAAATTGAAATGTATGTGGTTTTTTTTTTTATGATTTTACGGTGTTTTCCAATTCCTCCAGGCAGGAGGAGAGGAGGGGAATATTATGGGACACCGGGCTTGCTGGGGAAACTCAGTAGGCCCATTAAATGTTAGCTGCGGGGGGCAACCTCCGTAACTACAGATTGGGATGATGCAGGGAGTTGGGAGGGGACTAATATTGCTGCTTCCTAATCTCCCTGTAGGTCACATGGAACCCCGTTGGGTGGTAAAGGGCTCTCTCACAGGACCTGGACTACTCCCGCTCTGAGCTTCGGGAATGATGAAAAACGGCGATCTCTCACTCCGATATCAGGGCTTCCCGTCTGCATATCCGAGTGCCCGTCTGCTTCGTCGTCATTTTGCGTTTAGTGAGAGAGGTTGAGGAATCACAGTCACCTTCCATTTTGCTTCGAGTTTTTACTCGCGAAGGTATGTTATGTTTTAAATTTAACTTTTGTTATTTGGTTAAATGAATTTTGGCAACGAGCTCAATAGTTTTTTATTGCAGTTTGCTATTTTTAATTATCTAATGACTTTATAATTTTTTGTGTTGTGTACATGTTAAAATGCAAAGTTATTTACTACGTGTTTTTTTATTTTGTGCAGTGATTAACAGCCAGTGCGTCAAGTCCCCTCACCAAAGGTTCGCGCTTGGCAGCGGAGCATTTCATCACCGACTACTATTTTGCAATAGTCGGCTTGCGGTCCTGCTTGTGCGGCCATAAGGAAACCTCCGCATCTTCACGCTTAATACAAGCGGTGAGTATTTCCGACCACGTGACAAATATTTTGTGTATGATTTTTTTAAATACGATTTTTACATTATGTGGTGAACTTGTGTCCAAGTTAAGCGACTTCCATGGTAGGACGTCAGAGAGTTCTCTTTTGTCCAAGTCAAATCGTCCGATTCACTGGAGTCCTTAGCAACGAAGTCAATCGTTGTTAGGCATTATACTGCAGTCTTTCTTCTCTTCTTCTGGTATGTAACTCCATCGTGTGCACACAAAATTTTCATTACTATACTAATTAACAATAAGTAATGTGATAGTTAAAAAAATATTCGTATTCATAAATAAGTAATTTGCCCATATATTTAAATGTATAATGCCATATGCTACACCAAGACATAAGCTTATTGCATATTTAAAAATAAGTCACAAAACTGTTGGGCAGTATTAGTTCATAATTTTTAATATATTTTTTGATAACAAAATAATGTAATTTTTATTTTACACAAAATTGCTACATAGTTAATCGCTTAACGTACACGTTAATATTTCGTAAAATAATAAATTTGTGGTGTGAAAAGTACTTGCGATTTTTTTTTTTACAAGTGTCACTTTGGAACCTATGGAAAGTGTTTCAGTATATCCATGGCACAAGAAACAACCAATTATTAAAACAGTTGGTGTGCGAGCATAAACCAATAGCATTGCCCAAGGAAATGTGATGTCTGTCTTGGTGCTAGCTTCTGGAGTTACACAGCAACGACTATGATTCCACTTATTCTGCAACATGTCAAACGCGAACGAGTATACTCGGGATAATATATTAAGGGGTTAAGTGGTGGCAGGGTAGTTATATACTTTGGCATTGTTTGCAAATGCGTTTTTTTTTTAAGTTTAGCTTTACCCCAAACATTTTTTGCATAGTTGCTGTTAACTTGTGTTGACCACATTATTAATCATGTTTGTTCGTGTGTTGCGTGTTTTCTTGCTGACATCTTCACCATGGATGAGCAGTCCCAAACCTAAGGATGGATGACCAACACAACATAAATGTCTTTACAGAAAAAAAATATGTGTAAATAAAAACCAAGTTAAAAAATGAAATCAAATTATATTTTAATGTTTAGGTACATATTTTCATAATTTTAATATGAAACAAATATTTGAAGAAAATTGATTGAAAATTATTATTACACATTTTTATTCTGGAATAATCATGACAACGCAAACTTACATTCTTTCAAATATAACTTTTCCCCCAACAAATTATAATACATATACTTAATTTAACTACAGCATGTGAAAAGCATGCGACGGATGCGAAGGTGAGTAATTGGGAAACAATATGGCGGGAGAAAAAACGGCGGCCGGAAATAAGATGGCGGACGGAAACAAAATGGTGAGAGAAAACAAAATGGCAGTCTAAAATAAGATGGTGGGTGGAAACAAAATGTATTATGGAAACAATATGGCCTACAAAGGTAATTGTCAAGGACACAAGATGACGGACGCCAAGATGGCGGCTATGACGTCATCCAATGTGGTGAACGGTACCATGGAGCCACAGCACCTAGCCCTGGTCCTGGAAATCCCATTTTCCTACTACTTACATAGCGCTGGATAAAAATATTTGAAAGCTCGATGCGACAGCATTACCTTGCGCTGGCACCGAGAAGCCAAGATGAAATCTTTATTTTACGTCGCCGCTGTTTTCTTACACACGTGCTGTCTCACGACGTCACGCAGGAGTAAGATGGAGTGACAGACGGCACGCAACGAAAATAATTTATCAGGCACTCGCACATAAACAGTGTTACGACGCTGACATGACAGAAATGTTGGACTTGACAAACATCCTTAATAGAATTCGTGTTTGATGACTTCCCTTAACAGTCGTGACATTCATAAATAAATTTATTTGTACACTTACTGGAGTATCGATACCAGTTTTCATAAAATGCTTATTTTACGAAAATAAAGATGCGAGAGTATATCACGAAGCTTTTACTACGAAATAAGACTTCGTGGTAATTTTATAAGTAAGATCTGTCCATTAGAAAACGACCTTTTTTTTTTTTTTGCAACGGCACGTAAATAATTTTTAATATTGTAATCTTAGTTTGATGAGAGATAGTAGATATATTTCAACCAAGTAACGGTAACTGGGTTGGCTGTTGATCTAAATATGCATATGACAGGAATAACGTACAATAAGAGTATTTTATACATTTTAATGCATTTCTATTAGTAGTTGTAAGTTGTTAACTAGAACGTCTGGCAGTGGCTTGTGTATGTTAGGTGAAAATTATATGACTTTAAAACTTATAAATAAAATTCGATTTGCACATTTTTGTAAGTATAGTTGCAAAGGTATTGATCAATAAGTATGATAAACATGCGATTACATTCCTACAATGCACGTTTTTTCATGGAAAATTTTTTGTTTTGTCTGGTAAATAATAACGGATATTGTTATTTTGTTTTATTATACCCTGCATATGATTTCACCGAAATTAAAGCAATGTTTTAATAATCTGGTCCCTTTTAAAAATTATACCGTTTTAATAAATGTTATATGCATTTCAAAACTATGTATGTAAAATAATAAATAATGTTTAAAATCGGAAGAAAACACTAATTTTATATTTAGTGAAGCATATGACAGGAGCACAAATATTTTCGTCGACCCACGGAAATTGCCGTGTACGATCGTAGACTTCACAATGGTATGTTTCGGATCCCACGCGATCACTCTCGAAATGATCAGAGACCACACAGTCTCACTGCCATATGCATTAGGCCACAAGACAAAAATAAGGGTAAGTAAAAGTAAGTTTAGGTTAAACACAGCCCATCCTTTTGACAGTGTTCAGTCGCCAGGTGGTTGAGGGCAGTTTGGTTTCGTTCTGTTAGTGAGATGAACCTGCCTCTCGAGTGAGTGAGTGAAGAGATTTGGGCGGCTCTTAACATCGGGGTCTTGAGAGGCGATGTGGATGACGTGAGGTGAGTATGGAGCAGCGCCGGAATGAAAGGGCAGGAGAAACGGGACTTCCACGAGATAACCCGCGGCATCGTCCGGCACGATTCCAACTTGCGAAAATCCGGGCGTGACCCGGCCGGGGATTGAACCCGGTTCGCCTTGGTGGGAGGCGATCAGGCTAGCCGCTCAGCCACCGTGGCTCCCCTTCCTCTTGATTTTACGAGTTTATCTGAAAATGTATCTTTTGCACAGATAAGAGTTTGCACATGGCTCTGAGTGTTTTGCGATATTCGTTGCAACACTGTCCATTTATAAGTGGGATGAGCTACTTCCCAGTGTTTAACATTGACTTGTAGAATGCATGACAGTTCAAAAATATAAATAAACTAATTTTTCTGCTCTTGCTCAATAAAAAAGTGTACGTCCTTTGCGAAACAGCTCATTACCCAGTTGCTGGATAACGACCCAACGTGTACTTTGCCGTCGCGACAAGTGTGCTAACCTCACGATACTGAGGTTTTGTTACTCTGTGTTGAGTTGTCCATAAACGAGGTAAAAGCTACGTGACCTTACGATTATGGATGGCGGCGAAACGCTTAGAAATCGATTCGCTGTTCAAATTCTGTCATTCCGTGGGCGCCTATCGAATCATCTCTAGCCCCTTCAACTCTCTTCATAAGTAAACACTGCCATTGGCGGTGTGCGCAAGACCCCAGATAAACTAGAACCACGCCATCGATCCTACAATAGATGTCCGGGTGCGAACTTGGGCTGTTGTCACAAGTTCAAGTAGAAGTTGTTCTCCACTAGAACTTCCTCTAGTAAAGATTCCAAGCGGCACTAAATTTTATACATCAGTCGATTTTAGTTTTATCGCTACTGACGATTCATTAAATCTCACTCTGGATCAACACTGAAGAAGAAAACCGTTTAATCAACCCAACCTTGATGACGTCAGTTAATCCCAGTCGATACGAAACGCCTAAAATTATGACGTTATATTTTAATGGAACAAAATTAATAAAGATGATACGGTCCTCGAAATGGATACTCTCATACGCCTGTGCTCGTAAAAAGGTTTCATATTTTCTTGGGACAAGAGAAAATTCGTGTAGAACTTAAAATGCTGCCATTTTGCATTTAAAACATGCATAAAATGGCAGTCGCTAGGATATTATTAACGAAACGTTGTGAAGTAGCTAACTTACATGGACATACGGTAGTCTACATTTTATTATCCATTTGCAGCAACTCAATACGGAATCATAGCAGCAGTTACGAAATACTTAATGGTGAGTTGCAAATGGAAAATAAAATTGGTTATATAAAGTTTTTAATTGTACTAAAATCCTTATTCAACATAATTGTGTTTGTACGGGTATTGGTAGCATTTAAAATCTGTACACATATTTGCATTTACAGCAGTTTATACATTATTACATACGCGTTTACAATCAAATACGTAGACAATTAAGTCAGCACTGAAAAAATATTTTTTGACAGCCACAAAACATTTTGTTAGTATTATTCACGTTACCAAATGTCTTTGTGATGAACATAACATTATTTAGTGGTCACAAAAAAAATTTACAAAATATTTTTATCAGTATAAATTAAAAGTATTTTAACAAGTAAATATAGTTAACTTTCTCATAATCTAGATACTGAATGTGTAACGAGTGGTACTGTTACATGAATTACGGGTTCATTTCTCTAATTCTGAAACTTTACTTTTTTGCAGTTTAACAGTAATTGACGTTCTGATTGATGAAAACATCATTCTTCCTGCTCGAGATTGGCAAATAATAGTATTTTTATGGTAGAACTGAAAATGTGATTTCACTTTCATAAACTGCATACATAACAGCATTACACTTAAGTTATGTGTGGTAACAAGTAGGAAGAATATTATAAATTGACTGGTAATAAAATTGCCGGCATGTTAGGCTGGAGTTGAATACAGAGGTTTTTTGAGAGCCGATATGGGTGAAGCGAAGTGAGCTGCTCCGGAACGAAAGAGCGGAGAAAACGGGAGATCCCCGAGGAAACCCGCTGACCAGCGCCACCGTCTGGCACGATACCTACGTGCGAGAATCCAAGTACGGCCTAGCCGGGAATCGAATCCGACTCGCCTTGGCGGGAGGCAAGTGCTCTAGCTACTGGAGTTCTCAGAATAAGCAGCTGCTTTAGCTTTTTACTCTCTGGCGGAGATTTTGATTCCTCTCCGCATATGCACTGTTAAAAAAATTTTCATTTATGATATGAATGATTACTGTTAAAAATGTATCCAGCAGTGACCTAAACTCCCTGTAAAATTACGGACACATTCAGTTTCAAAAACATAATTTCCGTAAATTTTACAGAATTTTCCGTGAAAACACAGAACCTCTCCGTTAATTGCCATGTTATTTTTTGTTGTACTTAAAGTTTTAAAAAAATAAAAGAGAAATTGAAAAAAAGTATTATTTTTGTTATGTGGGTTTTCTACTGTGTATAAAATTTGACGGCTCTTAAAAAGTTAAAATATATTATATCTGAACGACAATTGAAACCGGTCTAAAAAGTTTAGAAAGCCATGAGTTTAACCAATTGCATACAATTATCCATAATCTTTTAAGGTATAGCTTTTATATTTCTAGGACAGCCTCATAAGCAACCATTTCAGTCTCTATTACCGTTGGTATATTTTAAGTGTTGCTAAATTTTACAGAAGCCTGATGCTGTTTTTGACGTTTCTAAGAATAGGTTTTATTACAGTGGATAACCTTAACTGTCACATAATTGATAATTTTCTGGTTACAGTGGCGAAGGAAAGGTTCGTGTAGACTCGGCATTCTTAATTTCTGAAGCTCGAAGTTATGGGAAATACGGAGACTTTCCATATTTCGAATTTACGGAGTTAGCTCCGTATATTTTTTTATAATTTTTTTTTTTCGTAATTACGGATTGCGTACCCATATATTTACTGTACATTTCTGCAAAACGTTCTTTAAATGCATGGAAAATTTTAAAAATACTGTTATTTGACTAAGAACAGCCGGTGAGTCACGAAGGCTCGGATCTTCGATCTCGCCGACACAAACTCCCCGAATGGCAACACGATGAATTAGCAGTCCCCTCACCACATCACATGCAGAGGCCACCTCACAATAAATCTAGGAGGGGGTGGTTTTGCTTATGGATATGTATGGTTAAATTACGAAGCTTATTTCCGACGTCATAACATCAGCACCATGTTGTGATACCCAAAAACTGAAATGCTAGCTGACCTGAGAACTCGACTGAAACTCTGTTCTCTTAGTGCGACCATGAGCTGTGCAGGTAGCCATTTATCATTTTAAAATAGACTCATCTTTGCTTTGCTTTGTTAGATACATATACGACACCGTTGTCTTTGTTTGCGCCAGTTTAAGACTACGCTGTTTTTCAAACGAGCAGGCTGGTGGAGATTGCTTTTTGAAGGTACCCATCTTCTTACTCTTCGCGCCTTCTCGCACCACCGTTAACCAGGAGCAATAACAAAAAGGATTCCACCGATGCAACTAAGTGCAAGGATACAGTATTCCAGCAGTCGCTGAACATTTGAGAAAACATCCTATGTATGTCGTATTTGGTTGTTTCCTAAACATGCAATGTATGACAAGCGTTTTATACGTATATTAACATCAAAGTATCTTATTTTGGGTCAAATTGAAGTTTTAATTATTTTGTATATATAGTATTGTAATATTCCATTTAAAATTAATATGAATGCAACCAAGGAGAAAGAAAGTGTGTTGGTGACCCCTAGTAAGTAATATTTATCGTGAAAAATAATATTAAACTGAGTGTACACCTATTCGGTGCGTTGACCCTTTGGTGTAATTTTTCTATACTTCGTTAAGCTATGTTTGTATAGCCTGGAAGTAAGATTTAAGCAGGGATTCATAACAGTTATAAGTAACCATACATGTATTTTACGTTGTTTTCTACGGTGCTGTTGGCAGAAGAACAGCCCAACGTCTTAAAAAGGTGAGTGACTGCTGCGCAGCTCGATTGCGCGCCCTATCTCATGTTCCCCTCTACGGTCGCTGGCATAGCGACGGTCAGAAGAAGTACTTGAGCCACATCACAGCAGGCCGTCTCCCGAAATCTTCCAGCTCTGTGCTCAGATCCGGTGTCAGACCGCGGGCAGGTTTTTAAGGCCCGAAGGCCAGCACACCTTCCATCCTCCCGCACTGGAACTGTGCTCGGATGAGTAAGACAGTGGACGGCACTTTTTCCTATTGTCTCTTCGGGCCATTCACTTTCCTTAGTGCCGTTACACAGTATTCTACCGGTTTTCTCATTTGAAAACCTGTCCTCGCCAATCTGGGATATTCCGACTTGCTTTTTGTAAAGTTTTTACCTTAATACCCCATTATGGGTCATCAGAAATTTGTTCTCTTTGCCACTTATCGAAGTCTTCAAGCCTTCTACCAATTTGAGTGGCAAACTCGTTCCAAATGTTGTTGAGAACTTTATTTGTCATCATATTTCCCATGTCCAAGTGAATGCCCTTTTCTTGCATAGTTTCTCCAAGCAATTTCCTGATGTCTTCTGTTTTAAGACAATCCATGATGACATGTTGAACATTGTCGTCCACTCCACAGACGACTCACCTTGGAGATTGCACCAGCCAAAGGCTGTGAAGCTTAGCTTTGAAATTCCCATGGCCAGTGTACAACTGCATATTATAATGGTTTATTCTTATCCATTTGCAGTTCATTCTAGTTCTTATGTCAGAGATTAGTTCATATGTATGTCTTATCTGATATATCCCATCTTTCTTGCCACTGGTTCATGATTTCATGCATTATTTCAGTTTTGTCTTCCTTTGGCAGCCTTGCGACTCGAGCTCTCTCCACCGTGAGTCCCCTATATTTGACCAGCAGTTCAATAGGCAGTACACCCACCAATACAGGGAGCGACTCATTAGGAACAGTTTTATATGCCCTTGCAACCGCCAGCATTGCCGCCCTCTGAGCACTTATGAGCTTCCTCTTATTCCAGCTCAGTTCGGCTTTGTGGAACCACATCACAGCTCCATACGTTAAAATGCCCTCAAAAACAGCTCGGTAGATCGTTCTGAGTGTTGTATAACTCAGGCCCCAACGAGTATTACCAATTCTCTTCAGTTTCTGGAAGACTACTACGGCCTTCATAGAAACATATTCTATATGCTTGAGGAAGCTCATTTTGTCATCCATGATGACTCCCGGGTACTTGAATTCGTGCACATTCCCAACTGGATTCCCTCCGAAGCGCACCGTCGGCAGTCGCTTGTAATTTCCTTTTAACAATATAGTTTTGGTTTTTACCGTGGAGAATTTCAATTTTGCTGTTTTAGCCCAGTTCCAGATTTTCTCCATGATTTCTGCGGCCTTGTTCTCCAGCACACTCCTTGATTTGCCAGAAATTAAACCCAGCCCATCATCCGCATAACCAAAAACCCATCGTATAAGACGTTCCACAGGATCGGTCCAAGGACTGAACCCGGCGGGCATCCCTTCGTAAGGCGTTTCTTTACCTGTGTTGTTTTTGCAGAGTACAGGCTCCATCTATTATTGAAGAAATCCTGTATGACCCTATAGACATTAGCAGGGCATCTCTTCCTCTTGAGTTGATACATGACCTCCGGCCACCAGGCATTGTCAAAGGCTCCAGAAATATCCCGTAACACGCCCATGATGTACTTTTCAGGAATCTCTCTTATGACCTTCATTACGTCATGAAGAGCGAAATCCGTTCCTGTGCCTTTCTTGAAACCGTACTGTTTCTCATTCAGTGTGCCTCCAGGGCCATAATAAGGCTTCTGTTTATCAGCTTTTCAAAGACTTTGCCTAGCACCGGAAGCAGCGTCAACAGCCATTAAGACTTAGGGTAATCAGGTTTCTTATCATTACCCTTATACAGCACTCTCAAACACCCAAGTTTCCAAGGGGAAGGGAACACGCCTTTTCTGAGACAATCATTGAAGATCTTCAGCAGCACCTTCTTGATCCACGAGTAACTTTTCTTGAGAATTTTGGAAGTTATGCCATCCAGTCCAGGAGCTTTTCCATTTTTCATTGATAAACAATAGCTGTTAGCTCTTCTTCAGTAAATTCTGAAGCATCTTGAACTACTGGTACAATTCCCATTAGCTGTATATTACTCGTGTGCACCTTTCCCTCTTCCACAATAGGGTCATCTGGTAGGAGCGTGTGGAGCAGGACTTCCATTGAACTATGCTGGTCTGTCAGCAAAATTCCATTTTCACTTATGCACGGTGGTGGGGAGTTTCTTTTCACCTTGTTTGCCGCAAGCTTGTAAACGAGGCCAAAGGGTCCTCATTCCCTGCGCGTGTTACAAACTCTTCCCACGACCGTGCCTTCTTCTTCCGCACCCTGCCGAAGTAGGCTTGTTTCTTGAGGTTATAGACCCGGGAGAATTGCTCGTGCTCCTCGCCCCGGAGTCTATGTAGCCTTCTTCTTGTTCTACGCAGATCTTTCCGTTCCTCTTCTAATTCCCTGTCCCACCATGACAAGTTTGGGAGGCCTGGTGTAGTCTTGCGTAGTTTTTCTTTACAGGTCCCTTTTATTATTTCTGTGATTGCCCTCACTCTTTCTTCTATGTCTGCATTCTTCAATGCAGTGCTTTCTTTAAGCTTCCTCAAAAGGGTACGGTCAACGACAGCCCAGTCCACCATGTTATGGACATACCTCACCTCGTTTTCTTCTAACCGAGGGATACTCCTTCCATCACTGTGGATTTCAAATATGATGAGTCTGTGGTAGCTAGAACTTTCGTCCGTCACAGACCACTTCCTCACATAATTCCTGGCCCTCATGTTCACCACCCTTATGTCCAGATACGACTGCGTATTGTGAGACTGGGAGACAAAAGTTGAAAGTTCTCCCTCTTTATTTGTTATATCCATGTCGTTAGTTAGTAAAAACTGACTAACTTGACATCTGCACTTATAACAAGTGGCTTGTCCCTCAGTGTCTCCAATATAACTTCCTATCTATCCAGGTGCACCTGAGCATCATCCCCGAACTGGAAGTACGAGGACACCATCCAACATTCTACCGTGCCTTTAACTATTTGCACGCACACGTGGTGTGTGTTTGAGACACTTGACATCATGGAAATGTCGATGTTCGTGTTGGTCCCCAGTACTGCAGCCCTCGGGTTACTGCCACAGGTCAACACCCTACCCCGCAGGCCCACCACAGCCGGAACACGTTGAACTGACACTGCATGAAAGCGTTCGGCGGGGGTCCNCAATCCCGGAATACTCCTCAGCATGCCCCGACTATTCTTCCCTCACCTGTCGTCTGCAGTAGTCATTTTTTTCTTAAGTCATTTTCAAAACACTGTACTTTACAGTGGTGAAGGTAGAACTTTATTTAAAGGGAGTGGGGTGGTTCCTAATTAATAAAACAGCGCCTATAATTTTTTTTTAGCTGAAAAACACTAGATGTGGACAAATGAACGTATATTTTATTTTACTTATATTTACACTTACACTTTTATAAAGGCCTACCTAATTTCTCATTTTACTACTGTATATATTTAACGTGGCATTTATATTTCAGGGAAATAGGAGGTGTTGAAATTTGAACCTCCCCCCACCCTCTCTCTACATTACCCTATCACTGGCTGAGGTGCTTTACATGGCTTCCTCCTCCCCCCCCCTCTCACCATGGTCCACAGAGCTTACAGAATTTAGCTAAGGTAGTTACGTTTTTGGATTGTCAGATTTATGAGGAATTTGTTTTAAAATTTTGGCTTGGCCAAAATTAGGAAAATTTATTTGGCCCAGCGGTACATGTCATACTTTCTGCCAATAAAATATAGTTATTTCTGCCAAATAAAGTGCTTGAAAAAAGTTTTACTTTTCGAATGAAAGCAATTTAACTCGATTCAACTATATATATGGCTGGTAGCACAAAATAATTCTTAATATCCATCATATTTGGTTCAGTCGTCAGTAATTAGCTAACATATACCATACACATGTCTGGCGGTATTTAAACAAGGATTATTTAAGGGGTATCAGGTCCCGCCATCTTGGATTTACGAAAATTTTATCGTAACTTTTATTACAGATTTTATAATTTATTTTGGACAAGGACAAGGCATAGAGCATTTATTGCACATGTTCTAAAGCATGTATTGTATTACTATTGCTGCCAAGATAATTTATGTAATCGCAGCAAGTAAAAATTACTTATTTCTTGCCGGCTGTCACTAGTCAATAATTAATAAATGCTGTAGAGTTGTAATAGTTCGATAAAGCTTTAGAAACTATTATTTGTGGCATGTCATGCAAAAAATTCTGTTAAACATTCTAAAGANTATAATTTATTTTGGACAAGGACAAGGCATAGAGCATTTATTGCACATGTTCTAAAGCATGTATTGTATTACTATTGTTGCCAAGATAATTTATGTAATCGCAGCAAGTAAAAATTACTTATTTCTTGCCGGTTGTCACTAGTCAATAATTAATAAATGCTATATAGTTGTAATAGTTCGATAAAACTTTAGAAACTATTATTTGTGGTATGTCGTGCGAAAAATTCTGTTAAACATTCTAAAGTAAAAATTATGACAAAAATAGAGAAAATTCCATATGGCAAAATTTGATCCGCCTTAACTGAACAACTTTCAGTGGGACTATAAATTCTGATAATGTACATGCACTGTTTCTCTGTGCGAAATAAACGAAATTATATCGTTTCTGGTGGTATACACATTTGCGCAGGCCTGTACTTGTATGCTCATTAGTGTTTGATAGTATATATCAAACACTTACGAGCACACAAAATCTATTAACTATCTTCTGAGTCCTACGACACACGAAGCTTATATACTGAGCTAATCTAAGTTTACACCAATAAACAGCACGTAAAAATTGCATAGCTTACACACAATTTGAACTCGGATTCTCGATTGCCTCGTACACTATATAANACCAATAAACAGCACGTAAAAATTGCATAGCTTACACACAATTTGAACTCGGATTCTCGATTGCCTCGTACACTATAACTATATTTAAAAAAAATTTGTACTTAGTCTTTTAGTAAATATAAAATTTGTTAAGTATTCTGGCAATAATTTCTAAACGTAATTTTATAATAAAAACTCTTAATAAGTCTTTAGGGACACAATTCAAAATTTTAAGAATGATAAAATTTCGGGAGTTCATTAAGGGAACTTCTTCATTCGCCACTGTGCCATCTATCACTCTGTGAACTTGTTTCTCTAGGACACCATTGGGGTGACAACCTAGCTTGGGTTTTGACTTGCCTTGTAACGAAGGTTTGTTATCTGGGATTTATCAGTACGTCAAGGTGAAAGTTTTTTCGAAAGATGCCCCAAAATATTAACGGATGAAGCTCCTTTGAATTTATTCATTTAAATTATCAAAATTTTAATATCTTTCAGTGTCCCGAGGGATATCCTATATCATAAACTAGTTCTAATTTATTCTTAAAGTGCCTCGCGCAAATATTTCTTAATCGGGATTCAAACCCACGTCTCTTTATGCCATAAACCAGCGTGTCAGAAAACAATTACGCTGTACAGCAAGGTGGTGGATGCTTATAAAATAATTTGCGATATTTTTTTATTATTGATAAAGTACATTATAAAAACCGATTAAACGGAAATTTTGTGTGCTACAAAGAAAAACTTCCGCATTCGTTTCGAGGATTCGATTTGGGTCAAAGTGGTTGCATGCGATTTGGCGGATGTCAAGGTTCTATGCGCTCCACCTTACTACTTTAACGGTAAGTTTCGTACCTCTGTGTATATTGGCAAGTTTTAATGTTATACATTATGTTCATACGAAATATTGGCTATACGCAGCATAGGTTTGGTTCCCGTTAGCACTTAATTACGTAAATAAAAGTATCAGGTACAAGGATTAAATACATATATACCGAAACAAATAGAAGCTACTGTAACTTTTGCAGTTGAAGGTGTGGTTAGGACTTACGACTCACCACCGCAGTGCCACAGCTTCGAAAATCTGCTCATCTGAAATGGTTGTTTTGCTTTAATTTCTGCTTATTATTTAGTTTATAGTGCTACCAAAATAATAACAGAATATTTTTTAGAAGGCACTTCCATGTAACCGTGAACGGGTAACGAAACTAGTAACCAAATTATTCTCAAGGAAATTACTGGATTATATGCTTCACGTCATGTGTTGTTTTCATTTTCGTGGTTATTATTGTATACAATGCTATTTTTGCGAGCTTCTCATTAAGTTGATTGCAATACTGTACATATCAACACTCTCCTGAGGCTTGAAAAGTAACAAAGGCTATCTAACATTAAATTAATGTGAAACTACGTGTTTTTATATGTGAAACTTCCTCCAAAAACATTTGAAAATTTTAGTTCTGCTAAAAAACGTTATGTTACAAGACAACTGTGGTGCGTATCCGAGTTCGTAAGAAATTGAGGTCTTAATAAAATTTAAAAAAATTAAATTTTAATTTATTTACACAGTTATTATTTTCAGCATTAATCTAACCATCTCCGCTATTACTCTTTTTATTTCTCAGTGAGCACAATATTTAAAGTCTATTTCAACTTTAATTAACATCCTTCTAAATGTCTATTTTTGGTTAAAGTCAATTAACACCTTCTCATCATTAACACACGTTCACTCTATCAGTTGCCGTCATTTGCAATGTCTTTCACTCACACATTCAATACAATATTCCATCCTACAGTCGTGCTCTTCACTGCTCTGATGTTCGCAATCACAGATGTTCCTCCCATTGGTCACTTCCGGTGCTATTCATTGCTTTTCGTCTCACAATCGCCCAGTCACCCACCTCTCATAAACTACCAGCTCGAAAGCCCGTCGCACTTCTGTACTATCGCTGGCCTTGATCTGGAAAAGGTTCAACGCACCTCTAGCCATGCTGAGAGAAACTAGAACAGTATTATTGACCAGAATATTCCTTCAAAAGACACCCGATGCCCAAGGTCGGAAGCGGCACGCGGCTTGATAGGCATAACAGTCGCGCTTTGTAAACATTTATTTTGTGAAAATTTGCTGCGTCTCCGGTTGTAACTGATAGCATGCGCATTCAGGAATCATCTGTGCCTCGCACGCTCGCAGAGCGGCCGGCTGTAACAATATATTTCCACTTCAGAATTGTCTTGCTTGTGTTATTGATGTAAACAAATTTCACTTTTCCTGTACAACATACGAAATGTTGTTCAGTTAGGAAAAAATATATAAAACACAATTCAATTTCCTAACGTGGGGATCGTGGATCGTGGAGGGTGTTGCCACTGTACCATGTGGTTTTCTCTGAGTACTCCCAGTTCACCCGTAGTTGCATTCCATTGACGTTCTATTTTATGACTGTCGCCAATAGGTAGAGGATTCCATTTGGGACAAATTATAATTCAAAACATGTGTGTTGATATAACTTTAGCCATTGGTCCACACGGTATTTGACGCTTCCTGGAGAACGCTGGCCCAGTTGTCGCCTTCCACAGTGACAGCAGACAACCAATACACGGTTGACACAGGTTGACACAGACCTGTAGGCTGGACTGTGGAGTCCAGCCTGCAGGTCATTGAACTCGCGAATTTTTCAGGTCTCTCCCAATAGGCCCCGCCCGGGTAAGCCTTTCGCTCGGTGGGTTTTACCACGGCAGTGTTTAGTACGATACCGGAATGTTAAACTTGGCAACGCCGCCGAGGGGAAAGGCCGGTAGCCAAGCCAGGCAGCGCAAGTTCAGGCTAAGTTACAGTAACGTAGGTAAACTCGCCCGAGTGTAACTCGGGCAAAACACATATGGGAAAGTCTGCACAATTGAATTGTTGGCTGGAAAAACGTTGCATGTAAGAAACACAAACTTTACAGGAGAGCGGATTTATTGTAAAAACAGGAATTTCACCCTGAGTAACTTAGAACATTTTTCCATGGTAACATACATTTTTCACAGTTATATACAGAATGTAACAAAAATGCCATTACCCACCACACCTCTCTAATATATGTGTCTTTCTTGGGCTGGCTTTTCGTGTAGCATTTACAATAGGTATTTATCTTTTGTCAGGTGGTATTACATCTGGAAAACAATGGCCGATGAGTTGAATTACAACCTGAAGGAACGAATCGTCATGACTGCATGGGCTCATGAACGACAGCACACCGGGAAGACAATGAGAGAGATCCAAAACTATTTTAAGTTCAAAAGAGCCGCACCTTCGAAACCAATAGTCTTACGATGGTAATAGAAACTGATCTAAACTGGTTTCATCTAAGACAGGCCCCGCTCTGTAAGACCAACAACAAGAGCTGAAACATGTTGCTGAAGTTGCCGCATAGGTTGAACGTTCACCGAAAACGTCACTACGAAAGCGATCCCAATAACTGAATGTTCTACTAACTACACTGAAACGTCATATGGCAAATTATTTACCCTTAAAAGCGTACCGACCATCTTAGATTAACGAGTTATGTGATAATGACTGGGAAACTCGACTTGCCGCGTGAGCGCGATTACTGGAGGTTTTCAACACACTTCCCGCGCGTGGAAAAGTGATGTTCTCAGAAGACTGCGCCATTTTCCGAAATGCAAAAGACAGGATATTTCTGGAATGAGGAGAACTCGCATTTCGTTAAAGAAGTGGAAATGAATCCACCTCATGTGATGGCTTAGTCCATGTTTTATCGAAAATCCTTAGACTCATGAGACAGTAGCTGTCAATAAAGTAACGTGTCTCTCCATGTTACGACACTGGTTTGTACCGCGATTGGAACATTAGGGACTTCTTGGTTACATCTGGTTCCAACAGGATGGGGCACCGGCGCATTTCGCAAATTCATGTAAGAGAATACCTCAATGATGTGTTCAGAGACAATTGGATTGGAAGAGGATCACCAACTTTACCTGCACCTCTGCAATGGCCACCCTGAAGTCCAGATCTGACATCCTGTCACAATGAATTATGGGGGCACATTAAACAGATCGTTGCCTAAACGTGGTACGAGACAATTGAGGAACTTAAAAAAACCGTTCGAAATGCTTTTGCTGCCATCACACCAGCCATGTTACGGAGGATTTCGCATTGTTCTTGGAGGAGAATAATTCTGTGCCATGAACACGGTGTTGTGCATATGGATCCTCTGGAGTAAATGGTGGCCATATATCGTATTTATCAGACACATGATATTAATATAACATTTTGCAGGTTTGTATCCGATTCCGAGGGGGGTAATGGAACTTTTGGTACATCCTGTGCAGTACATCTTATCACATCACATTTGTGTGAGACAATTTTTACCGACAAATTAAGAAATATGAACTCGAAAGTGGTGTAAAGAATATGCATTTACTATCAAACAAGTAATGCTTTATTTTCAATGGAATTGAATTACATTGAATGAACCGTAACGTGAACTGAAATAAACTGCTTTGAACACTCGGAATATTCTGTCATTTTAATCCAAAGATACTTCGTGATCTGCAATTAGCTCTTCTTATTTCCCGGGATAACTTGAAGAGCTTTGAGTCAACGATTGTGAAAGGCCTGTTCCTCTTGGCATTAGTAATAACATTCATCAAATCAGAACAATCGGAAGCACTATTGGTTTTAATTAACCTCCTCTGCAGTATAGCAAATGTTCTATTTACGACGTGCAACGTATTTCCACGAACACAACGCGCGAGTCGTGCTCTTCTAACGATTCCTATTATATTTAGGGATTTGTTTGAGAACTAACTAAGAACACAGATTGATACAGTAAGTTACACAGAACATTTCGCACTTAAATTAGTTTTGTTCCAAAAACTAACACGCAACGTCTTTTCCAGCCAGCCATACAATTGAAGGAAAAAATAGAACAAATATATTTATGTAATTTTCACAGCTCAACTCAGCAACAGACGTTTTCGTATACAAAATGAAATGTTTTTGTATGACTACGCAAATGAATGTGATGGGATTAAAATAATGTTAAGCATCAGGTAACATTTTGATTGGAAGACTTTGGATTCGGTACTGTATACTGACTGACAGCCGTCGAGTAATAGAAGTTGTGCGGTACGGGATGTAATAATAGTGTCTGGTATGCCGAGGACTAACAGGACGGTGATGAGTGGAAATGCAGAGGCCAACAAAACTGGTTTTTCTGTTGTGGTTTACATAAGAGAGGCAGCTCTACTTTATCTTGAATAGTTGTAAGTATTTCTAGACCTCGAAGTGTTAAGAAACTGGCTGATACAGTGCTACCAAAGTTACCAGACTTTAAATGGCAAGGTATTTGCGTGTATAAATCGTGGCGTAGACTTTCTGCTATAGTCTATCAACGTTATCTTCACAAGTTTCGAATCAAACCATTTAAATAACACCCCATGTATGTATATCGTGTTTGGCTGTTTCCTTAACACGTCATGTTTAACAAGCGTTTTATACCATTGTTAACATAAGTGTATATTTATTACTTTTGGTTAAACTGAACTTTTACTTAAATTTTATATTGAAATTATAATATTTCATTTATAATTAGAATGAGTAATAACAGAGAGGAAGTAGGATAGTAATTCCTAGTAAGAAATAGTTCTCGTGCGAAATATATTGAAATTGATTGCGTACGAACGCGGTCTGCTGTCCCATTCGTGTAATTTTCTACACTAAGTTAAGCTTAGTTTGCATTAGGCGGAAGGAATAACCTGAAAGTAGCACCTCAGCAGGGCTTCAGAAAAGTTGGAATTAACCATGGATGGACTAAATTCGTGGTTTTACCCCCAGCCCTCGGTTGCACCTCGCCGGTCGCATTATTATTATTATTGTTGTTTAGTTCGGAAGTTGTCCCTCTCTTGCGTCGGCGTGCGCATTCGCAGGTGAGAATTCCGCCGCCGCGTCCCGTGCGAGAACGCGCTGGGGGGTCGGAGTTAATTACATTCCTGCCATCCCCTGCTAGCGGGGTAAAGGGCGAGACCCCCCTTCCCATCAGGCGCGTGATGTAGCCCTGTGTCGGCGGGGAGGTTTGTTGTCGTCGCGTCAAACAAGAGCTGGGCACACACGCGCGGCCGGTCATAACTCTGCCGTGCACGTCAAACATTTGCCTTAATAAACCACTGCACCCCGCCTGTTGACACGCGCGCCCCTCGGGTTCTCGCCGCGCCGGTTTGCCGCTGCTTCGCGCGGGCTCGGCTCGCTAACACCGGACCAAGGAGGTCGTATACTGTATGCATATACAGCCTCCTTTGTCCTTATCGGAGCGTACAAAGGCGTCGGAGCATTCTCATTTCTCAGTTTCTATTTCAAGGGGTGGCTGGGCTACATATTGTAAGGAATTTGGCGCCCATGCTGCTGGTTAAAGCATCACTACTCGAAATTTAATTTTGAAAACAATTTTGTCAGTGTTTGCATAAAGGCTATTCACGATTGAACAAGCACTTTTGAAAGCCCTGCTAAGGATATTATTTCCCTCTCGTTTCTTATCGTTCCGCTATAATTACGTAAAATGAACATCGCCACTGACCCTTCTCACTTTATTAATGCGTCAAGAAATTTTGCTCGCCTTGTAGTTATCGACAGCGATTTTTTTTAATAGATGACATCAGAACAACCGTTACACATGTTGCTACCTATTCACATATTTTACGTAAAAAATTTATACCGGTAAAAAAATACCCTATAACATTATCTGGTGAACACCAGTTTTACTACGTATATCGTATGCAAAGTATACAACTTAGTCTTCAGTNTTAAAGAAGTAATGTTTTCAAGTCAAATAGGGGATAGTGGGGTAGCCCCGGCCGTCGGGTATCCCCGGCCAGTGTTAGTTTCAAACAATCCCGCGCACATAGGTAAACAAATAACACGCCACAACGACGGCAGCGCCATTTAGCCGTATAATAGAACCAACCCAGACTCGACCGCCGAGCGAACAACACGTTACAATCGTTCATTTACCTGTGCCTATATTGTAATGTGCGTCGTTTACATTTTGAACTCAGTTATTGTTTATAAAATGTAAGTACTTCACCATGATTTATTGATTATCCTTTAAGATATTGATTCAAGTGAATAAGTTAGGTTAATAATTTAGGTTATCGTTATTGAAATTGTTGATATTAAATAAACACATAGAATGTGGCGGTCGGGTACCACCGGACACGACGTTATCGGGTAACCCCGGACTTTTTTGGATGGAGAAATGTTTAGCTATTTCAATGTAATGTTAAAGCAAGTGTGTAAAATGTTGTTGTATTTTGCAGAATCACTTCAAAATTGCCAAAAGTCAAGGGAAGAATTACATACAGAGGAAATTGGGATGAAAATAAAATGAAACAGGCTATGCTATCTGTCCAGGAAAAAACGACATCTGTGAGAGAAGCAGCTGAGAGATATAAGGTGCCTAGAGAAAATGAATTGCTCAAACAGTTGGCCCCTTTTCCTGATGCTTCTAAGAAACGTCTTGCAGTGCGTTCCCGAAAAACACAAAAGAGTGAGATTTTTTGTCGTTCAAAAACGCGCTGGCAGAGCAAAAGGCTGGAACAAATAAAAACAAAGCGGCAGTTAATAAAATGAAAACAAAGAAGAACATTTAAAGTTGGGTTCAGCAACAAAGAGACCAGGATACAGAATTCTTCATTTGCGGAGAATCGTTCCAAGAATACTGGATCCAGTGTCATAAATGCGAAGACTGGGCGTACGAAGCGTGTGTGGACATTGACCCTTCGGAGGAATACTACTTTTGTGATGTATGTAAGGTTTGGTCATCATTAAATCTATGTCCGGGGCTACCCTCCACAAATGTACCCACTGAAAATTGAATTCTGATTTCAAGACGTGATATAAGCTATGATAATTAACCTATCAGATTGTTACTTAATTATAACTGTGAGAGATATGTTTTTTTTTCATTCTAGTTTAAAAATAAGGACTTAATTCTGTTGATTTTCAAAATGTTATGAATTTTATTTATGTGGCCGGGGCTACCCGCCTCTCTCATATTCGAATTAGATAACCATCAAACACAGCAACAGTTGACACAATGTATAATTTTAAAATGAAAAATTGTTAACTGCTTTTCGTCAACTATCGCATGGAAACCAGAAAATCAGTAGGGTACAATGCAAAAAATAATGGTTTAAAAATGTATAACATTTTATTATGTATAACCATGATTTTAACCACATATCATCGTCTTGGAAGCTGCTGTTCTAATAATTTGCTAATAATAGTTTTTTTCCTCGATAAGTTATATAAATTTAAATGATATGAAATTGTAGATAATATGGTGTTATTAATAAAAAAAATTTTTTTTTGGCATTTTGTAGGTTATATCTCTAATTTTTCGCTAAAGGTTTTGCCAATTTTAAATTTAAAACTATAGGCTGTTCCAACAATGGCTGTATTTGATAAAAGTATTTAAATACCTTGTCAATAAATTTAATCTCATAAAAATAAATAAATAGTTCAAAATATGATCTTGATTTATGTTTCGGGAATTCGCACATAGCGAGATCTTTTCGCAGCCCTTGATTACTTTTTTTATTTTTTTATTACTTTATTTAATCGATATTAGTTATCGATTAAATAAAGTAAATAAAAATGTGACATTATAGCATTTTATTTTGTAGGCTGTTCGGATGTCAGTAATATTAGGTTGGATGACGTCCAGAAGGTAATCTTCATAGTTGTCATGAAAGATGTTTCGAAATTGACAAATTTGTTTTTGTTGAAGTATAAATAAGTCTTTATTTAATCGAGGCGAGCCCCTGACTGGACACTACTACATTTCTCATAAAACCAAGGTTCATAATCACAAAGATTTTTATGGTACACTAGCGAACCGGCCCGGCTTCGCAAGGTAACAATTTAGTTTTACACCGATACTTTGAAAGACAAAAATAGTTATTGTGGGTCATCCTTAAAAGATAAATACATGCTTTTGCGAATTTTTCTGTATACCTTTTTTAGAGCTACAGTTCTATAGTGTGTAGTACCTTAATTTGATGTATCTCTTGTGGTTTAGTCAGCGCAAGCCATGTAAGTGCCCTAAAAGCAGTTTTTTTACGACTTGATTACAAACGGTCCGACATTTCTCTTCTATCCTTACATTAAATATAAATTAATTATACACTAAAACCTTTCTCAAGAAAATTTCTAAATGACGTTGAAACCCGCATTAAAATCCATCAAGTAGTTTAGAAGTACTAAGCGAATACACAGACAGGCGCGGATAAGCGACTTTGTTTTATACTATGTAGATATTCACGGTTACTTCCAACTTTCCTGAAGCTCTGCTAAATTTCTGCTTGCAGTATATTGCTCAGCATTATACAAACAAAGCTTAATCGAGTCTAGAAAATAACACCAAAGGGACGTCCCAGCCCACCGCATTCGTGAGCATTCAGTGTAATAATATCTTGCATAAGTACTACTTCTTACTGGGCATTGCTAACACACCTGTTTTCTTCCTTTTTTTTATTCATAGTAATTATAAATACAGTATTATAATTTACAGATATAATTTAGGTAAATGATCGATTCAATAAAAAATAACGCATTTTTACGTTAACACAAGTGCGACGTGCTTGTGATAAGTCACATATTTAGGAAACAACCAATCACGTCATAAATTGGGCGATTTTTCATAAAGTGTGACGAAACCGCGAATAGACTATAACAATGATTTCCACACATGTTTCCTAAGCAGTAAAGTATTATACGTCGTTCCGAGAAAAGGTTATGACGACAGCGAACAAAACCGGCACCAGAATGAAGTAAAAAAACCGAGCGTCCAACGCAGTCCTTATTGTAAGACAGTGTCACGAAAACGCCGGAGGCGACGGGAATAAATAATCCCAGCTCTCCTCTCCGGGACAGAATCGCCACAGGCGCGAGTTTGAATTCCCTGAGACTATCGTCGCAGCTACACTCGCGGATGGCTGGACCCGGCATGTCAAACCAATCTCTCTGCTCGACGTTCCCTCCCTACATTCTCCCGTTGGAGAACCTCGGGAACCTGACATTTTTATAGGGACACTTGAGGGCAACGCCAGCCACCTCGCAGCTGATCACGAGCCTACGCTCTAAACAAGAATCAGTCACTTCAGTCTATTTTTTTTCCGGTGATTTGTTTTTTGACTTGTGGATTAGTTAAACAAAGGGAATCAAATGAAATAACACATCAACTAATAAAACACGTAAAATATACTTTTCATTTGCAGTTTCCTTCTTTCATAATGCCATTTGACGACGTAACATGAACATCAAGTCTTTCGTTTCGTTTTTACGTCTTTCATTTAGATTTCACGTAATCGTTAAAACGCTTGGTTTGGAGAATTTTTCAAACTGCATTAAAAGTGGCGAAATTAACGCATTCCTACGCACTAGTTGTATTAAAAATCCTAATGTTAGCCAAATGAAATAAAAACGAAAAGAAATGGTATACAATTTAAAGCTACATAATTTCGATAAAATATTTATAATACTGTATTTTCCCTTTTGCAGTCACCTTTGGCTTCGAAGCTCAATTGGTAAGGTGACATTCTGATTTCACTGTTTCAAATTTAGAAGGTACATTACCTTCCCCAGTGGCCTTCTGTCACTGAAGAACGTCACTTCAGTGCGCTGTTAACCCCGCCACGGAATATTCCTCAAACGGCTTATGTTTATGGCAGACAGGGCACGATCCTGTTTTATTGCCACGCACTTTAACACGCAGACCGCCAGGAAGGGAGCGCGTACTCGACACGTCTTTATATCTCGAATCTTTTTATTTTTTCTTTAGTCTATTCACGGTTTCTTCGCACATTTTGAATCAAGCCTTTGAAAAATCACCCCGAGTATGACGTGTTTAGTTATTTACTAAATAGGCCGTGTATCACTAGCGTTTTATACATCTGTTAACTTAAAATATTATATTTTTAGTTAAATCTAAGTTCTACCTATACTTTATTTATAAATAATAATATTTCATGTATAATAAATATGAATAAAGACAGCGAGAAAACATGTGTTGGTAGCGCCTAGTAATAAATAGTTCTCGTGTAAAATATTGTTACAACTAAGTGCGCACGATTTCGGTGTGTTGTCCTTTTGTGTTATTTTGCAGACTTAGTTAAGCTTGGTTTGCATGAGGCGGACGAATATCCTGGAAGCAGAACTTAAGCAGGACTTCAGATATGTGTTGAGTTGACGTGAATGGATTATACCATCTGGCCGAGCGGTATTAGCCTGCCAGGGCATGAGAGCTTCATCAACTTCGCTGGATATACGGTCTGAAGATAATCGGTTATACAGTGATCTTTAAAACTGCGTTCAAAATTTTCACGCTACAATGAAAGTAAATAATCGTTAGTAACTAAATTGCTACGATGAATTGCTAAGCCGACAATTTTTCGAAGTCATACTTCATCATAAGTTTTGTTACATAGTACATAAAACTGATATACATATATTTGTCTAAGTGCAAACATCCATTTCAGAAATGATTAAAAACTAAAATATGAGGACAAAATTATCCCGTTCCTCAATCCCTAGATTAAGTGCTCAGAGTTCCAGGATATTACAGAGGAAAAAGGTAGAATGAGTCTTTGTAATTTGTAATTGTGGTTCCTGACTTAATTGAAAGTTTCTTGGCACATTGTTTTTTTTCGTCTCAGCTTGTCACGTGTAAAGCTGAGTAATATACACAAATCATGTATACATTATACAGTATATACTATTTGTGTGTTTACGTTCACACGGATCACCAGCGAAGTGAGGAGTTTTCGCCAACGTAACTTCCCAGTGGGAACTCGACCTGAGGACGTTATGTGCGTGCATCATGTCAAGCTTCACATTATGGAATTATTTTTCATTGTGGTTTATTCTGTAGCACCGCGTGATGTGGCGTAGTAGTAAACCCTTGGACTCGCATTTCGGAGGACTTAGGTTCGATTCCCGGTCCGGCCTCCATCTGTTTTTTGGTTTTTCATTGTTTCCCGAAAACGTTCTAGGCTCGTTACTGGAGATCAAGGCCGATTTCTCCCCGGTTCCCGCTTCTCTGAGCAGCTTGCTTCGTCTCTAATTATCTCGTTGTCGACGAGACGTGAAACCCTGCCCACCTACTAAGCAAGCCATCCATTCCCTTTCACAGCCTGTTAAATTATTGGGTGAGGAAAGTGAATAAACGGTATAATAAAATATATCTTTGTTTGTGGTAATTTCTTTATTCCTGCCTTGGTACTGAATTCAAATCACATATGGAAGCTCTATTTTGTTTTTGAAAATAATTCTCGTAAATAAAGTAGCAAGAGACGCTGAAAACACGTCTTGGATTTACGAGTATAAGCATACTGAAAGTGACCCAGTTTCTAAGCTTTCGGTTGCTGCTGTAAAAACCCGGCGTAACAATGTTCCAATAATCCACATCCAAGCAGTAACAGCTTTGAATGCATGATAAAAATAATAAAGGTGGAGTGGACGGCTTCTGGACGAATTTACTTTAAGTTAAGGTCTCCAAGTAAAAATTTTTTTAGCACAAACGCTTTTAAAGATATATTTTATGTCCAGACAGAAAGGATGTTGGTGCGTTTGTAAGAGGATGGGACGAAGTACTCATGGGCGAGGATGGAGATGATACCCGCTATATGCAAAGGAAGTGGGATAAACCATTCAAATCGAAGAAAGGAAGAGAGGGCTGATAATCAATACGGCAGAACCACGGCACTCCGTTTCTGGATGTGAGACGAGAGACTAGCATTTGGAGCGTGGAACTGAGAAATGGGTAAACGTGTGTAATTGTCTGTGGGCTGTTCGCCGTTGAATGCGCACCTTTAGAAGCCCTTCTCAGGAACTAATTTTTTTGATAATTTTGTAGCCTTCCGAGATATGTAAAATAATTATTGCATGTTGCTATTTATCGTATTGATTATAGTGATGATAGACAGTGAGTAACCAATTTTTTGCAAACGAAATAATGATAATAAGGGTTAGGAATATAATTGTGTTTGCATTAACAATGTTCAGCATATAGAAGTGTTAAATGTTGTTAATGAAAATTTTTTATGTTATCTATTACTGAAATGTTTTAAAATACATTTTTGGAGTTGGGTTTGCTAAGTCGTATATTTTATCACACGTCATAAAAGAAAAAACATAATTTTAAAATCAATTTAAAGTAACTGCGCCTATTTTGAAATTACAATTAAAAATACTATGATATTAATTTAATACAATTTTGCTACTTTTCTGATCTGTAAGGTCGACTCTCGCTCACTCACCACTTGCCTCGTCACCTCTACGCGAAAGGCACTCAACCAGCGTGTAGTCTTCCCGTCGGCGACTCATCTGAACGTGACTTTAAGGCTCGGCTTCACCCCTTTTGCAGAAATTCTTCGTTTTCGCGTTATAATTTCGGATTAATAATAATTACTGATCATGTACGACTATAGAAAATTTACATTTTACGAGTTGTTTAATATTTTTGTGCGTAATTTTAATTTTATATTACCTGCTTGTTGTAAAAAGTCTGCAACATATATATATATATATATATATATATATATATATATATATGTTATCAATAAGTTGCAACTCTTTTGCAAGCAAGAAATAACACAACTAGTAAAATGCAAATTTTCTATAATCAAATATTTTCAGTAATACGTACTTCTGAAACTAAAATACTGACATGAAAACGAAGAATTTCTTAAGTGGTGACCGTGTACTTTTATGGCACGACAGTAAATATGTACGTATGACACGCGTCTAAAGACAGCTCTGAAGTTTCTTTATAGAGGGGGGTGTAGTGAAGTGGAGAGGTTTGCGTGGCTCTGAACATCGAGGTCTTGAGAGCCAACGAAGGTGAAGCGAAGTGAGTATGGAGCATCGTCGGAATGCAAGAGCAGGGGCAAGCGGGAGATCCCCGAGAAAACTCGCTGACCGGCGGCATCGTTCGGCACGATTCCCATGCGTCGAAATCCGGAAGCAAGTCCACCGGGAATCGAACCAGGTTTTCTTTGATGGTTCTCTGTAATTTATTTAGCGGATAAAACTGAATAGAAAAACAGAAAAACACCAGGTGCAGCTATCTTCACGAGCGAAAAAATAATCCTCGGTGTTGAAATGAGAACTTGAAACTTGTCTACGGGTACGAAACTTTTCTCAAATGATTTTAGTGTTTATATGCAACTACAAAATATCGAACTGTCAGTGAATCGCGGGTTTCCTAGCAAATTTCTGCAGTTCACTTCATGCGCCAGCGAGGCGGGTCCCTCAACTAGGAGTATATAAGTCAGTGAGTACGTTTAAATTAATGCGGTTATGAGCAGGAAGGTTTTTCTAAATTTCAAATGTTAATTTCAAAAGTGCTCTGTTAACCTCGAAATATATATACCTGACTTGTTTCATCAACTTGGTATTGCTGCCATATAATAAATGCACTTCTTCTCGTATTCTGTGGTGCACTTTGGTGTTGGTAATAAATCAAAAATTTAACGCCGGGACGTTTAGACTTTCAAAGCTTAAAAAGTGCTAACAATTTTTTTTTTTTTTTTTTCTTGACTCGCTGGTCTCACGCCCTCGCTGTTTCCAGTACTCATTATGGCAACTAACTGGTTTCGACTGCGCCAAACTTCTTGGCGAAGGAAGAACGCAAACAAACTGGTGATTTGAAGGCAGAAAAGCGTGACGGGAAGACGTTTCGAAATGGGTATGATAATTGTGGGAATGGGTGTTACTTGCGTTGAAGTCGAGGTCGAAGACAAAAGGCGACTGGTAAATGGTGTAACGAGCCAAAACACAGCGAACGAAAATACGCTACTGTCGTGTCATTGATTGACGTAGGAGGAGCATTAAAACATGGAGTTGGCACTTTCACTGATGAACTCGGTTTCTATAATGAACCTCTCCTGCCTGTCGGGTGAGATATGTTCTTGAGTCAAGGAATCCCTTATCTGTGAAGAATAACCCGAAACCAAACAGATGAAAGAAGCGCGAAGGGAGCCCAGATGTGGTGGATCCATCATGAGCACGTTTCCTAGACATGCAGAGCGAGCAACAGCTCCTTCTCCCTCGCAGGAACACATTATTCATTTGGATACTGCAATTTAAATTAATTGGGTACCTTGGCTACGCACAAGCATTAAAAAAAAATAGCACTTAAATTTGGTAGTGAGTCCTGTTTATTTCAGGCTTGCAATCAAGAAGAGGCGGGTTACAAGAATATTTCAACACATGTGAATAAATAACAATACATAGACTCTATAATAAATAATACTTTTTTGAATATTAGTTTTGAACATCAGCAATTATTTGGTAATTTTTATGTCATCAAATAAAGTATGTTCTTTAACATTACCAAGTAGAGTAAAACCGTTGGCCCTTTGCTTTAAATAATGTTTTAATTTATTTTTAATTTACTTTTTTTTTTTTGTTAGGATAGGGTAACCTGTATTCAAAGCAACAAAAAAACATTGTAACTATAGCAAAATTATAAGTTAGGTGGTTAGTAATTTTGTAAATGATATTATCCAAAATTCTTTACATGGTCTCGAACTTCACGAAATCTTGCAACAAATTAAAATTTTAACTAATGAGCCTACTTTCCTCTATACGGGTGTAAAAATTTCAATGAATTTCTAAAAAGCATATACGATAGGCAGGTTTTGACGTCTCGTTGACAGAAATATCTTTAGAGATGGAACCAGAAACATATTCAACTGTAGTGAGACCATAACAAATACACACATGCCTTACCCGAGACTTGAACCCAGAAAACCTCATATCGTAAGCTAGCAAGCAACCAACTGCATTACGGAGGTAGGATTTGGAGAATTAACCTCAGATGTAATCAGTATATGTTTTGAATGATGAGGTTTACTAACCTGAAGTATTTACGGGGTCCTCATTTTGAAAAAAAGCACCTGAGCCATGTTAATCACGCAAGTTTACATGACCTGCCAGAGCGCTATTTGTGTGAAGGATTTGGTGGGAAAAGGTTGATTGGTTCCCGAGATATGATACGAAAACTTGATTATTTTTAGGTACTATTTTACAAAATGGCCGCAAAAGAGTTTTTGTGTGTATACATATTTAATATTTGTAATATATATATATACTGCCAGCATACAAAGTTAAATTTGAATTTATTACGTGGTTTCGACAATATTGCATACTAAGCTAAAATTGCAACATGGTCTCGATTTTGAAAATAAGTTTCTGTCCCACTGCAAAGCTTGTGTATAATTTCTCCTGTAGGAAACGCAAACTAGACTGTAACTGTATATTGTGTGGAAGGTATAATACCCGGTTTAGAATATTACTTATTTACTCAATATTAACTATCACCACTAATATTGAATTCTGATCTGAAGTTTGAACTTGCCCGGTTCCACAGGGTAGCAATGATTTTGCAACAACGTAACACAACCTAGATAGGTCTTATAAGGTATGTGGCACTCAGGAGCATAAGTTGCAGTCGGGAGAGCAAATAAAATCTTGGCAAGGCTCCGTGGGCAAAATTAGACAGAGAAACTTCGACATTATGTTATCCAAGATGGCATAACGTTTGCCAAATATATTTTCAAAAATTATTTATTGAAATTCGTTGTGACCTTTTTGCATTTAAATTCTCAAAATACTTAATTGAAAATACTGTTACATTTTTCTGAAAAGTCAGTGGGCTGAACCAGGTTCGTTAAGGGATGGTCTTAATTAAATAAAAGAGTTTATTATAATTTCCTAATTTTATTTAAAATAACTACAAACAAAAATTCTATCGACACAAATCCTCACAATAAATTGATATCACTTGCTGTTTCAATTAATGAATTAAATTCATAAAATTTACAATTACCTAAAAGATATTAATGTAATTAAATAACTAAAAATTAGTCCCAATAGACAGTGGATCAAAACCTATTAAACTATTTTATAAATTATATATCAATTATTGACGGTTCCAATATTAACAACAAAATCCGTATCACACGTTCATTCAGTCCCACCTCAGTTTAGTCCAGGTCCCACCAGTCCGCAATGTTCCAGAGTTCTCCGAGCAACCTCATGCACAGTAAGTAGCCTTCACTCGTCGGGTTTCACGGCCTCTCGTCCGTTCACACCACAAACACCTCGTCCGCCGTCGTCTCGCAATCTCCCGTCGTCGTCCGTCTTCATCACCGGTGTCCCTCGCAGCACTCGGCTCCGTCCGGTTACTACGCTCAGCCAGAAGGCTTCTCTCTCAAGACTGACGGCTCTTGGACCGCTGCAATATTTATAGGTTCGTAGGCCGTCGCCCATAAGTTTCTCTAAATGCTGCGTTGCACCGAGGGTCCTGATTCCCATCATATTCTTACGCATCCTCTGACCTCGTTGGCTTCTCCAGCAGAAAAGGGT